>PVKB01000016.1:1376435-1706735 GCA_004027205.1 Ctenodactylus gundi
AAAAAAAAAAAAAAAAAAAAAAAAAAAAAAAAAAAAAAAAAAAAAAAAAAAAAAAAAAAAAAAAAAAAAAAAAAAAAAAAAAAAAAAAAAAAAAAAAAAAAAAAAAAAAAAAAAAAAAAAAAAAAAAAAAAAAAAAAAAAAAAAAAAAAAAAAAAAAAAAAAAAAAAAAAGAAAAAAAAGAAAGAGAGAAAAAGAAAAAGAAAAAGAAAAGAAAGAAAACATGAAACTAGAAACTATCAAACTAAACCAACTTTTGCTTATCAAGTCATGTTTGTCCTAGGACTTAACTAATAAAGATTAGCAAGTATATTTGCAGACCATTTTGGCCTAACAAAATAATCTCTGACTGGACAGTAAATATTATGTTTTTGAAAAAAGTCAAATTTATGATTTTGCAGTAGAATCTAGAAAATAAACACTGCTGGTAACACTACCCAATCAACAAAACTAAACTATAAAATTATCACCATATTTGTCATTTTGTGAGCTAATGTTCGTGAATAAATTTAGTGTAGTTTATAGAAATCTGTGTTAGGTGAAGTTATAGCAAGTGTTTAATTATTAGAAACATTTAGATCACTTTCTCAAGTACAAGAATGCTCACAATAACTATACTGGTATTTCCTGATTTGGTAAAGAAAATAAGGCAGGAAAGTGTAATTTCAAATATATCTTTTTTTTTTCCTTTGGCACATTTTATTAAAGTTAGCCCACTGTTTCTTCATTGTGCATTAATAATCTTCCTGTTAGGGTTCTTGGGTCTCTAAACTATACTTTAAAAGTTTTGCTTTGAAGGTAAAAAACATACCACAAAAAAGGTTAAAAATCTGTAATGAAAAACTCATGTGAGGACACTGCATTTTTATTATTATATCGAAACTCAAACCCTGTGATTTATTTACATTTTGAAAGTAATTGACACCTTGTTATAGCTACCTTGCCTTGGAGAGGTTAAAAAGTTGTCCAAGTTCCAGACAGAAAAAGAGCAGCCTCTAAATTGCCAACATGCAACATGCTTGGACAAGAACTTTCTTTTCACATGAAGTAACAGGCTTGCTCTCTGGGTGCAAGCAAAGTTAAACAATGAAAGGAGCCTCTCCAAACCACAAGGGGCCAAGATTGTGGCATGCATAAGAGCACTCCTAACTGGGTAACCACAGGCAAACATGACTTTCTCTTCAAAGAAATGTTTTAACAGATTACGTATGCATCATCCCCTCAGGTTCTCTTCAGCTATGTCAACTCTTTATCTGTAGAGATTGTCAAAAATATGCACTGATAAGTAGCACAAATTGCTGTTCAGAACACAAAACTCCCCTAGGCTCCCAAGATGATATACAGGAAGAGTAAAGAAAATAAATGCAACTTGCTTCATGATTCGAGTACGACAGAAATGGTTATAATAGAAAACAGAAAATGTAGAGCTTTCTTTTGGAATATTCAGCACTAGTTTTAAATTTATTCATTCAATTGCCATAACTAGTTGGACCTCAAATAGCAATTAGACTAAGATTCTATTAAAGCACATACCATATGAAAGTCTTAAAATTTAGAAATAATGGTCTCAAGTAAGAAAATATTATGTGCCTTTTCTTTCTGTGTGAAATGCCCAGGAAAACAACATTAAGTCACTTAGTATTTAAAGAATAATCTTACATCTGAGAGAGGTACTCTGCATTTTAGATAAACAAAGCCTGCTGCTGTGAATACAGAGGGGTATGGGGTGGTGAAATATATCACTCACGTTTCCAGGTTAGAAAGTAGTGCTGGTTTCCGTTCATGTCAGACTGGCTGTCGCCACCAATACTGACAGGAAGAGTTACTGGAATGATGCTCTACCTATGTTGACTAAGGGACACAAGACAGTAGAAGGAGAAAGAAATCTTATCCCTAATGCCATGCAGATCACTGCCAAAAGAAAGCTGTTATCAGGGCTTTGTTTTATTTTGTTTTCTTTTCATAGAGGATTAAGATACTTATCTTAATGTGTTGATAAGCTAGAATTTTGTATCACTTTAGTAATCTAAAATTTAAAAACTATACATCTTTACATAGTAAATTCATAATCCCTCTCTATATATGCATTGTGTCTTGAAATATCTTCTACTGATATCCTTTCATTTAACAAGTACTGACTGACTTCAATATGATTTTTTAAAATACAAACTTCAAATAATGTATTTTGGTATTAGGATAAAACAATACCTGAAGTTGATCAGACTGATCTCATGGAATCTCATATCTGTGACAAATTTTGGACGGTACCTTATCAATAATTTAGCTTCAGTATAACTTAGATTGCTTTCTGAGAATAACAACTATGAGAAAAGAAAATGTTTCCGGTCAAGTCCTCTCTACATAATACACACAATGTGACATATTTTCATGCATTTGTTTTCTCAAATTGATGCTCTACAAATTAAGAAGATGATGAATGAAAGAATAAAGGAGTAAAGGGATAGAAGGATGAAGAAGATATAAAATTATTTGGTTTGTTACTGACTTACTATTTCTATCTACTCTCTTGGAATGGTAAAATAGAAGGCATCCTGAAAGAAAATTACTGAATAGATGGCAAATTAAGACTACCTATTCCAGTTACAAGAGAACAATAATTTTTATTATTGTATCTACAATTGTTAATAAGTACTGGCCTCCCCTGAGACCACAGAAACTGGTTTTGCCATAGCTATTCAAGTGGGAAATTTTACGTGTGGAGTTAAGCAATCATAATCCACTCTAAATAACACATTCAAAAATCTCAAAAATTAAATGTTTAAAATCCAATTAACATGGTGATCAAAAAACAACTAAATCGATGTGAAAATTTTATGAGTTTTCTTTTATTTAGAGAGAAATATGATTTTTTAAAAGTACAACTTTAATGTAATATTAAATATCATAAAGAAAAGGTATCATAAAAAACCTGATTGAGGTTTGAATGACTTTTTTTGGTCCCCACCAATTCTTATATATATATATATAAACTTGCTTTCTCTCTGCTAATACTGTTTCCTATGGCAGGCAAACAGATGATTTAAAGTCATTTCAAATTGATACTTAACAAAGGCTTTTGAGTGAATCAGTACAAAGAATTACTTTCTTACACTAGAAAAAGGTGTAAAGTAAAACTGGGAGACTGATGAAAGAATCTTGTCTTATTACACTGTACCATTTCTCTCTGTACACATATGTCATTAGTTCTAATGCCAGTAAGTCTTTTGTCTTTGTATTTTAAAGCCCTCTTGGCTTAAAAATCTAAGTTTTTTCCCTCCCCCTTAATTTGTATTACCGAAAACATTTCTATACTACTTTTGAGGAATATTTAAAATATGTCAAACTTTAAATTCTGATGAAAACACAATTCATATTTTATATTCCTTTTCATATTTTGGTTAAGAAAAAGTAAACTGGCTATTTGATGTTAAGATCAACCTTTGCTTTTACTCTGACCTAGTGAACGTCTCAGGTAATTGTACACCAAAGAGAACCATTATTGCTAGTTTTAGGCTTTTTAAATACTTCAAAGTTATAAGTCACTTATTCATTCATTCCTCAGTGAAAACTGTACTTTTGTCTGTGGTGCTTTAATAACAAACTTGCCATTCTAACATGCATCAACTGCAAGTTTGTTAGAAATAATCTGTAAGAATCTGTCTGCAATCTTACATTCTGTATATTACACTACATAATCAATAATCACATGTGTAAAAACATAAAATATTATATATTAAAAATGTTTTAAAAAGAGAAACATGTTTTTAATTCTTCAGGTTTTTTTGAGTGCACTAAAACCTAGAATGTTAATTATTTATTTTAAAGTGGGTAGCTCTAGATTATCAATGGGCACTTGCATTAACAACAGCCATATTGAAAACCAGTATCAGATACTTTAGCTTTGACATTTCATAATACTTTATTCTGTGTTAATCACCGAAGTTTATAATTCACGAAATCATGTTTCGGCAGTTTGACTAGAAGCTTCAAGTTTACTTGTATTCTCAGGAGAATTAAGGATATTTAATGATTGAGCAAAGAAAACATATAAAAATAAATGAACAATATTTTTTAGATAACTAGATTTACTTATTCATATGAAGACTTTAAATAAAGTAAATGTTATAATTTATGCTTACAGTCAATGCTGAATGTGACATGTATAAAAAGTTTATTTGATAGTCGTAATCAAAGGCAGAACATAAAAACTAGATGTGGATTTAGGAAGACCAAAAATCATATATATTTAGCTCTAATTAGAGTAAGTTTAAACTTAAGGGTAAAAGAACAGAATTTTTATAGCAATAACAATACTTCAGTTAAAGAATGCAAGCATGAATGCTGAACAGTTTCAATTCTCATTGGGAGGGCAGTCCAGACAATCTGAAAAATACTCCAATATAAAATAACTAGGAAAAAAATCAGAAAAAAAGACCTGATTGAAGAAATAAAGAAACAAGAAATGAAAGGAACCAAGATGTAGAAAAGGAAGAAATGCAGAGATGAATTCTGTATTTGGGGCAAGTATTTTATTTATTTATATTTTTAGTCCAGGCTGGCCCTAAATACACTGTGTAGCCCAGGCAGGCCTCAAACTCGCAGCAATCCTCCTGTCTCAGTCTCCCAAGTGCTAGGATTATAGGCACATGGCACCACACCCAGCTTACGTGGTGCTGGAGAACCAATCTCAGGGCCTCGCACTTGCTAGGCAACAGCTTTTACTGCTGTGCTATTCCCTCAGCCCTAAGAGAGGTTTTCACTTGGGAGCAGCTTTAATTTCAGGAAGATTATTAAGGAACGGGAAGTTAGTTGTTTTTCTAACACATTTATAAGTTTAGAAGGAAATAAGGTGCAATCAAAGGGCAATAAAAGAAGAGCCCTGGTAAATATCCACACAAAATTATTTATTGCAGAGATAGAAATGTTCTATAACTGCACTGCTTGATCAAGCAGTCAACAACCACAGAAGCTACTGTGCATTTGGAAGTAGCTAGTAGTGTAAGAAGATAGACTGGTAGTATAGGTCTGTAATCTCCCAAAAATGGTAGCATGAGAAAGAGGATAGCAAGTTTGGGCCTAGTGAGGCTCTGTCTCAAATCCACAATTAAAAAACGGGCTCTGGACATAGCTCAGTGTGAAGGCTGTGGGTGTGATCCCCACCATAAAAGAAAAACAAAACCAAAAAATAGTGAGAACTACACCAAGTCAAAACAAAAAAAATATAAATAGCATCGGACTTAAATTTACTGAATTAAAGTGGAACTCAAATTTAGGCTTTATTTAATTAATTGAAATCTAAGCAGTTACATTTAGCTAATAGCCTCTGTACAGGACCATTCACAGGTATATGAAAAGATACATAAAAACATTCGCTGAACCCATCAATGATAGGTCCAAAACTCTAGAGTGATTAAGAACCTAAAAGATAAAACTTTGAAGTGTTCAAGATGGAAGGAGACACGATGTAAACCTTTTTGCCCTATCTGAATACAATAAAATAGGAATAGGGAAAAAGGATGAAAGACACAAAGACACACACACAGACAGAAAGACAGACAGACACACACACAAACATGGAGAAAGAGATGTGGGAAGATGAAAGAAACAAAAAATAAGAAATACACAGATAAAGTATCAAAACATAAATTTGTTACTGGAGAATGTAGCTTATGTACAGATACAGAGCTTTCTTAATAGTCCACCTCTGAATTAGACACTCAACCAAGTGAGCTACATGCATGCTCCCTTTCTCTCCTTTTGTAAGGGGCATGCCCTTTCCTGTAGAACTAACGTGTTGTGGAGGAGGCATAAAGGAACCTGTCTCCATACAGTTCCAAAATTTAAAAAGCCTAAAATGGATTGAGCTGGACACGCCCAATTCCTTAAGTTAACAAACAACTGACACATTCCTCCATATACAGGAATGCTCACAATGGAGAGCTGGAAATATTTAAAAGTAGCATCTTAAGATAGATTTGTATTTCTTCTGCATGGCTGCACTTAATATGAATCAAGCAGTGCTATCAGTTTCAAAATAACCAAGTGAGTACAAATAATGTTTCTCTGACTTTATCTAAATTATTCTGACAAACTGTTACTGATAACAGTTCTATTAGAAGTAAGACATTCAGGAAAAGGATTTTATAGATAGCAAGATGTGTTATTTCTTAGAGCAATGGTTAAACAATGTTCTTTGCAAAGTTTTACCTTCTGAAGCAGTTCTTAAAATCTCTGCCTTCTTTCAGATGATTTCCAGGTAACAAATAGATGTAGCCCCTCTATAACAATGCAGTGAAAGAGATGAATCTGAACTGGACAGACTGATCTAAAGAGACCTAAGACTATATTCACCTATAAACTGGTTCATTTTGACAATAATCAAACAGTCACAAATAGCATTTTTAAAAATATCGGAACCAAATAACACCAGAGAAGACTATACTTTATAGAAGCCATAATTCTATTGGAGATTCACTCTTAGTGGCACCTTCAGCCCTAGTCAATTCTTCTTTTATTTCTATGAATACTGATATTAACTTAACATGACCACTAATCTATGAAAAGAAGTCCTTTCATAGAAGGAGGACAGTGGTATCTATTATGGTGTGATCTGGACTGTACCCCCAAAACCTTTATTTCCTATGGATACTGTAAACTGGTGAGAGAGGTGAAGCATGGCTGGAAGGGGCAGATGTTTGGGGCTTGACCTGGAGGGATGTGTGCTGATCCTGCCCTTCCTCCCAGTCTTGTACCTATTCTGCCACGCTGTGAGGATCTCTCTCTCCCCATCACAAGCTCCAGTTCTGGCTTTAGTTGTGGGCCTACCATGTGCCTCTACCATTTCCCAGTCACCCACCCGTGAATGGACTGAGACCTACTGAAACTGTGAGCTAAAATAAATCTCTTGTCCCCTAAAGTTGTACATGTTTGGTACTGAGTCACAGAGATGAAAAAGTAGCTAAGATAGTACCCTTCATGACATTCACGGTGGTTAAAGCACTTGACCAACAACTACAAGGCCTTGATATCAATTCCCAGCACCACAGAAAGCTGGGTGCAATAATGATGCCTGTAATCCCAGCACTTAGACTGAGGGTGAGGAAGGAGAATTGCTGTGAGTCCAATGCTAGCCTGGGCTATATAGTGAGTTCAAGACCAACCTGTTCTACAGAGCAAGACCCTGTATAAAAAAGGAAAAAAAAAAAAAAAAAGACTTTCTTATTCTGCTGGCTCTACTAACATGTCCAAAGAAGATGGAAATCAAATTAGAAAAATGATACTTTAAAGTCCTCTATTCATCTCTGTGAAATCTGGCTTTCATGACTATGAAAACAGATGAGGTTCGATACAAAAAAAAAAAAAAAAAAAAAAAACATACTGCTTTATTTTTTTCCCTAATCATTAGTGCTGAGATGGAAAGCCAATGAAAGAAAATGTGACACATATTTCTGAGACTAGGTTTCACTCTGCAATCCAGGTTGGTCCTGAACTCACTATGGAGCCCAGGCTGGCCTTGAACTCAAAGCAACCCTATTGCCTCAACTACCCAAGTGATGGGATTACAGCGTGTGCCACCATACCTGGTTTATGTGGTGTTGGGGAATCAGAACTCGGGTACTTAGTGCTTGACTTAGCACTTGTTAGGCAAGCATTTAAACCTAACCATTGTGTCATGCCTCCAGCCCTTACGACATGTATTTTGTGATTAATCTGAATGTTGGTATGAAGCTAAAAGTGCAGCAATATATCTACTACATCAACTTCTGTGTTGGTATATAAAACATTACAAGTAACTTCTCATCGCTTAAACACTTAAACCAATGTACTTTTTGTAAATGAGGATAACCATGCTATTGTGATGCAATCCTGGGACTATCCTCTAAGAGTGGTGTATTTCCAATATTGAAATCACCTGAACAAATAGATAATATTAAAATAGAATAACCCATATCAAACTAGTAGAAGACAATTTAGGCAGGTAAGTTAGTACAGAGAAAGACAAGGCAATGATCAGGAATAGAGGCACAGGAAGTTCTCAAAATTAACAGAACAACCAAGGTTAAGAAATTAGAAAGAAACAAGCAACTTGAGATCATCATGCTCAGTGAAGTGAGTCAGACGTGAAAGGTTAAATATTGCATGGCTTCCCTAATATGAGAAACACAGAATACAGACATACTATAGAAACAAATGCAAGTGATAGTACAAGTTAGGGGGATGGGGAGTGTGCAGGAGGGTCCAAAAGAAGAGAGAAAGGAATTGTAATGTTGCCGTGACATATGTGTGTAGAAAATAATCAAGCTCAATGAAAACACTCTGTGCGTGGGTGAAAAATGGAAAACCTACATGCCATACCTGAAAAAAAAAAAACAAACAAACAAACCCAAAATCAAAAGAAAGAAATAGTTCAGGGTATGGTCACATCTGTCCTTAGTGTTCACGTACAAAATGAAAGCTTCCACCTTGCAGTTAAAAGTGTGAAGAGAAGAAAACCAATGTAAACTATGAATTAATAGTAGATTCTGTTTACTATGGGCTGGATCTCTTGTCCCCGAGACCAACCTCCGCCACCCGCCGAGAAAGGAAATCTAATCTGAAGAGCCCTTCAAGAAAGAAAAGGTGTAACTTGTGATGAATTGGGTTATGGAGTGATGCAGTAATTCTGCTTCCTGGGTATCTGTCTCAGGTCAGGTATGTCAGGTCTCATTCCCTGTTCTCTATATGTGGTAAATTTGCAACTCCTAATATAACCAAAAGTTAATAAAACAGAAAAAAAAGGTAAACCCCCCAATGAATGCTTTTTGCTAAAAGGCAGGGAAATAGGAAAAAGTGAAAATACTGTAGAATTTCGCAATTCTACCAATGCTAACATTTAATAAGCTAGTAATTCTTTGTTTTGGGGGGAGATCTCCTCAGTACTAAAAGCAGCCTAGTCCCTACATAGAAAAAAAAAGTTGCACATTTCTGTAATTATGATAAATAAAAAGGTTTTCAAATATTGTCAAATATATGAGGGTGGGAGAAGAAAGGGAGAAAATCATTCCTTATTGAAAACCACTGCTGTAAAAGAGAGAGCAATCATTCAGGTTATCATTGTACTTCAGGTTCTTCCCGTATTAATTTTTTAATTATATAAATTATAAGTTTATCTAATTATACATTTAATACTACTGTTACATAAAAGGTAAAACAGAGATTTGTTAGTAGTCACACTACTGGGCCACCAAAAACTGAAACAGTGTTCTGCTTTTGGTTTCAAAGATCACCAAAATCATTTAGCATTCCCTGACATCTCATTATTTCTCGAGACAGTATTAAAAACTGCAGAGATATTTAAGTATTTTTCTCTATCTTTATGCTTCGCTTCCTGAACTAAGTTAGGTCAGGAACAAAAACCACTATTAAGCTTGGAATAATGTCTTGCTCATAACAGAAAGTTGTATTTTATATGACTTAATAGCCAATAAAAATAGTTGTGTTTGTTAATATGATTTAGTATCATACTGTGATCTCAGTTTAGCCTTGATCTGGATCACCTCCCTGCTTTGTCTTAACTTTGTTCCCCAAGTGCTACAACTTTGCTTCAACAACCCTACTAAACTCTGGGTGAGTGTGGTATATTCAATAAATGTTTGTTAAAAGACGGTTACCTAAAATATACATGTAAAGACAGAGCATATGTTCCAGAATATGAGGTATGATTACATTCAGTCATTCATTTTTAAACTGGTCATTTATCCATGTATTCATTAGTATTCAACTGAGTATTCACATACACTATGTGTAGACCACTGCATATAGGCCAGACACAAATGATAAATAGAACTGGCTTCTGCCCTCAGAAAATACGTACCCTGGTGATTGAGAAAGAACACTATAAAGAGGTACACAGAGACATGAGAGTGCAAAGGAGGCTGCCATACAACCACCATGAGGTGTGCAAGGTTGAGTATTATGGTTTCAACGTGGAATAGTCAACTAAAAGGCTCAAGCATTTGGAAGGTCCCTAGTATCACAGGGGTGCTATGCTCATCAATGGATTAATTCATGATGATTTTATCTGCTCTTAAGAGGTAGTACCTGGCCAAAAGGAGCAACTACTTGAGGTATGTCATAGAAGGATGCATTATTGTCCCCAACCCATCATTGGTTGTCTTCCTTCCTTTCCACAGTGCCTAAACTGTGTTCCTCCATGTCAGGCCTGTCCACTGTAGGTGGTCAACCACGCACAAATGAACCGATACCTTATAACTGTGAGCTAAATAAACCTTCCTTCTTTTAAGCTGTGTTCGGTACTGCGTTCCAGCAAAAGAAAACTATCATAATCAGGAAGTCCTTTTAAGGAATATGACGACTGTGTGTTTTACAAAATCAGCAGACCTTATTAGGCAGGCAGAAAAAGAAGGGTACTTTGAGAGGGGGAAATAAAATATATCAAAGCAAAGCCATTTAGAATTTTAACACAGACTAACCAAACATTTAATGTTGTTTTCTGGACTTTGTGTTTTTAAGAATATTCAACTAATACATTCTGAAATATACATTTTAAAATTTAAGAACTGTACAAAGAACCAAACAAATTGGACAGGAAAATCAGTATGTATCATTTAATATTTTTTTGCTATTTTACATGAATAAGAATTCATATTGGACAGTGCTTAAAAAATAAGGTGAGAATTAAGCAATTTCCAATGGTACTTCTGTTCTAACCCTTTCTTTTCAAATAATCCTCCTTTTCCTTATATTCTTAAGTGGGCCATAATGATGTAAGTAGAAAGATAAATATAATGTGGGTTCATTCATTAAAAAAAAGTATGTGTGTCTGTATACCTTTTCATGAAACTATTAGGGAAACTGTAGGCAATAGTCCCCCATTAGTTTCTATCTTTTCCCCAAGCATTCATCATCTACCTCTGTAAGTTGCTGGATTAACCTGAGCCAACATAAAATATTTTTTTGAAGCTATAAATGATGTGTGAGATCAAAGAAAGGCTGATACTAGTAGTGATAGCTACAATCACTACTAAGTTTTTAGTACCTTTACTCAGCTGTGATTTACATCTAAAAGGAAGGAAAAAATCAAGTTGGACCTAATGTGAGTCAGGCAATGAACATACACAAATTTTGTACTCTTTTTCAGTCTATTAGTAACTGGTATACACTACAGTGTAAAACTGTCAAACTTCCAGGAGAAAACTGCAGAATTTATTCCTATTAGTAAAATGCTGAAAATACACACATCGGATAATTTAGTTGGAACTGTTACAAAATAAACTACTGTCTCAATTCTAATCAAAGAAATTTTAAACAAAATATAGAAATATGTCAGAAGAGTAAAAATTCAGTCATACAAAATAAAACAATAATAAACCATGATTTCCTATTATGTATACCACGGCGTTACATGATGTATTTCTCATTCAATCTCTGAAAATCTCAGGGTAATAAAATTTTCTCTTTACTCCTTGAAGAGAGGTAAAATAATCTGCTCAAATTTTTATGGGCAACTAATAAGACAATCAGAATTCAAACTCATATCTGGCTTACTCTAAAAACTGTGCTGTTTTTCAAATCTGGGTGAATATTTTTTAAAAATATAGGTTTCTAGGCCCGCCCCCATCCAAGATTCTAATTCATGAATTAAGTAGGTTGGGGACAGTTAAGAAATCCTTGACTTTTCAAAGTTCAGAGTGACTCCAACATATGACCACATTAAAAGTGCAGCATTAAGTTTTCTAGGAGAAATTGAGAAATCTATCTCAGATTTCTTGTGAGCTTCCTCTTCCACTCCCTACACCTCTACAGATCAGCTTCCATTCATTCTATATCAAAGTATAAGTTTTATTACATAAAATTTGGTTTAAAATAGCTTTTGACAAAAACAACTGCTTCAGAAAGGAGGATAAAGAAAAAAGTAAACTTGGAATTGGGTGTTTTACTATCGGATATAACCCGCTCAGTCTTAGGAAATATTTTTGTTATTCTTCTTCAAAAACAATAACAGTATGTGAGAGGTTAAATTACCTATGGAGAATTTTTAAAATCATAAACTAAAAAGCCAACAATTTCATAATGTATGTATAAAGTTACAGTACTTACAGTTAGAAGTAAATCAGAACATATGATACTCAGAAAGACTGAAGTCTTAGATTGCAGAAACAAGCAAACATTTGCCTATTATGTGTAGGACAACTGGTAAGAGCAGCACTGTATTCTAGATAGCATAAGATAGGATTGGATTAAATTAAGGTATTAGTTTAGGTTGGGAAAAGCTATGGCTACTTTAAATTACTTTGGATTTGAGTGTCTATTATTTGTCAGGTGCTATAATAAAAAGAATTATGGGGTTACTGGTTGGCAGTTTTAAATATAATTTTTTTCTATAATAAAATTTCCACAGAGGCTTTCACAAGAATAAAAGCATGTAGCTTAAACGAATGATCCCTAATAATAATTTTATGGCTTTTGTTTTCTAGCAGCATTTCCAGTATCTGTATGTTAGTTAGAAAATAAGTAATCCTACGAAGCAGGAAGGTTGGTGTTATTTTCTCAATTTGATGAAGAGGAAACTGAAACTCAGTAACTTTTAGAGCTTAGTTGAGACTCTGGAGTCAAGTAACAGAAAAATTTAAAGCAAATTCAGACATCATGGTCTGGAGCGTGTGTCTAAAATGAGAAAACTAAAGAACACATGTACCGCAGATTCTCTTAGTTTGAAGAGACAATTATCTAATAAAAGCCTGAGACGGAAAGGGCATCATACCAACTGCTTACAATCACATTTAGTTTGGGGTAAAGCTTTGTCTAAAACTAAAGCCTCTATACAGCCAATAAGCCAATTCTGTTCAGTGTGAAAGTCGAAATCAAAATGGCTCCTGAATTTTCAAAAGGTAATAGCGACAACAAGAGCAAAGTCAACATCATCATCATCATCATCATCAAGAGTGGAAAGAAAAAGAGACAAAGACCATGGACGTTCTGCATAGGCTAAAATATGCGCTAGGTGGTCCTAATCCCGGTTTTAAAGAAAAATAACTGGGCTTAAATAACAAAGATAATTTCAACTACATATTCCTTGTATGTCAAATAAAGCATCTAAACTTCAGCTAATACTTCTTTATAAAGGAGAAATTAAGTACAATATCTATTTCTCCTTCAAAACACTATAATGTTTCAAGGTAAACAAATTTCCAGTTTTAAATACCTGTATTCTCAAGGATGTGTAAAGTACAAGAAATGGAATAGAGTACTCTAACATGAATGTTAAAAATAGTTCGACAGATTTGTAATTTTCTGTTCAGAAATCATATTCTGGCCCATACCCATCTACCCATTAGGAACATTGAAGATCCAAGGTTGGCAGTGATCGGAAATTACTTCCTTCTCAAGTACCAATCAAAATAATTTTTAAGTGAAATGTGTCACGTAATGAACCTCTATGAATATGAAAGCTGTCTCCCACCATCACAGAATTTAAAAAAAATTTTGTAGGAGAAAATATCACTTTAATTTCAAAAAAATCTATGAAATAGGTAAGTAAATGCCCACACTGACAAATTATTAACTTTCCCATTCCATTGAAATTACATGCTTAACACATGTTAAATCTTTTTTGATAACATTCTTCTGGAAAGAACACTGTTTCATGTTTTTAACAGAATTCTAATGCTATAAACACCAGTCCCATGCCCACTTGCAAGAATTGATGCTTATTATGTGTACATGCAGATGTAGAAAATTTTGTCAAGTTCTACTCCTGACATAGAAAAAACAGATCAAAGTCCCCTTAAAGTGTATGTGACTTAATGGAAAAATTGTAGCAAACTACAGTGAGTTACTACTTACTCAAGAAAGCAACTTGTCTGGCCTTATCCTGTTCCTCCTCCCAGATCTTTAGCATCGGAAAGAAAAACTGTCTACGGTTCTTGCCTTACTTGAAAAGAACTCAAAAGGTATTTCACTTTTCTTGCCTTCTTACTGTGCTTTCTAACTCTGAGGGAAAAAATGTAGATCTAGAAAAAAATGAATGTTATGTCTAGGAAAAGAAAAACTGGGTGTATTTATGCATGTAAAATAGTAATACTTACTAACTGACTGTTTCATAGTCTCAAAGATCAAGTACTTGCACTCAACTTTTAATGTAAACAAGCTTCAAAGTCTCGAGTGGACCATATGGAGGTGTGGGAAGCCAATCTGCAAGCACTGATGGAAATACAGAGGCGCATGGAGTTCAGAATGTTTTGTAGTCTTGCGTTAGTATTAGTTCTTTAATATTCTTCGTTGTAAACACAGTATGTCAGGCAGGTTGCAGGTTCAGGATGTAAGCTATTATTCTTAATAATGTTTCACAGAAAAATGTGAACTTGCATATATACAACTCAATTTTGAGAATAGTTCCTTCTTAATCCCAACTATACACAACAAAGCTAGGCTCTATTACCCACATTTTTTCAGAGATAAAACAAAATTTTTTCTGAAGATCAGATTCAGTAGGAATAAGTTTTAGAGGAAACAATATCACAGCTCTCAAAAAATGAGGATTTACACAACATAGATTTCATAGCTAATGTTTTAATAAGCAAAATTTCAAAGCAAGTCCCCAACTAGAGGTATTGTTCAGACTGTGAATGGAGATACGTTTTAAATAAAAATTTGCTATAATTACTAATATACATGGAAAAAACCTGGAGATCTGCAACAAATTATAGAGAAGGTATAATGAATAATTATCTTTAAAAGTTGGTATGAGGGTTTTTAATGCTCATAAAAACTTTTACAATTGCTCCTATATTAATAATGAAGTTTCAAAGAATTTTAGAGTTGACTAAACAGGATCTGATGGCATAATACTAACAGTATATTTTCTAATTTCCTGACTGTAAATGACAAATTAGAAGAAATTAATGACAAATAACACTTTAAAATTAATACCAAGACACCCTTTTGATAACACAGCCCACAAACAAGAGCCACCAGTAAGACACTTGCGGAGCAGGCAGCCCTTCGTATCTGCATTTCTTGATCTCGGTTATTCCCCTGTAAGGCCATGGGGCTCAATGTGGTTGAAAAGGTAGAAAAGATGACAGTGAGGACTCCATAAAATGGAAAAATTTAAGTTCCCTTTAGAGGACCAGCATAAAGGTATAAAAATCACAAGTTTTCTTTCTTTCCTAGAGAATTTACAATCTTGGTATCTATAATACTGCTTCTAAATATAATTAAGGAAACAGAAGGGAATTCATTCAGGACACTAGCCATTATCTTTTTAAATATAAGGGAGGGGTAGGCTCATCCTTTACCTTCCCCTCACCCAAAAGATCCTTTCTATTATTAAAAAAATATATATTGACATAATGATGATTAGTGGCATTTATTTTCAAGGTTTATGAAGGACTTTTTTTACTTTAAGTCATAAAAAAACTATTGTCTATTACACCTTTTAAAATTTCTTAAGCTAATCAAGTTCCCACACAAAGTATTAATGCTCTCATTTCACAGTTTTATTTCAGCAAGCATCAATATGCTATCATTATAGTAACTCATTCTTAATGGGAGAAATGAAGTTTAGGAAAAACTTAAAAGAAGGCTCTCCTGAAAATGAGATGGGCTACAGGCTTCTTCCTCCCCTTTACCTTGCCACTCTTCTGCACAACAGGATTGCCTTTTTGGATTTAGCCTGCTGAGAACTAAATTCTCATAAACCTTGTCTACAGTACTCTATTACACTGATCCACACAAGCCATCGTCTTATTTAATATTTTCTCCCAGTGTTCCTACTGGCTCTTTCACTTCATCTCCATTAGGGATGAAAACTTCCTGTGTGTTTGGTACAAGGTCTTACATATAAATTCATCCTTGACTAATATACACTATTGTTTTATCAATTTGTTTAGTTTACACAAGTAATATTAAGCTATAAATCATGTTGTCAACATTCTAATAACACTACGATTTTAAGACCTCTCTGCCATTATAGTACTGATAAAAAGAGAGGTACGTCTAGGAACTGACTGACCTAGTACAATCAAGTCCCTCACATTTTTATGAGTTGGTCTGAGTTTCATTTTATACTTTTGTTAAAACGGAACAATTTCACAAAACATCAATATGAGACAAGGCAAGTCTGTGATCCCAACAGATCAAGACGGAAACACGACTTCCACATAATTGGATTTAGACAATATATAAACATTGTCCACGCCACAGGAATAAACAAATAATCACCATCTAAAGTAGTGAAAGTGACAATGCTTTTTGCTAATTACACTTTAGCTTCATTCTATGCCTTTCTCCTTATAGATAAGACTTAACTAAGATAACCAATCATGGAAGCACTCCTGCTTCCTGAAGTATCGAACACAGAGCACAGCCCCAATTTCTTAAAAATCTCCCCCCAAAATCACCAGTAACCTACAGCTCCTCACAGCATACACTAAATGAGTAATAAACTCAATGTTTTCCAGTAACAGGTGTGTGTTCTCAGGAATGCTTCCCTGGAGGGCATGGTCAAAATATTTATCACTGCTTATGAAAGCTATAGTGTTTCACAGGACATACCCATTGCCTGGCCATTCTTCTAATAACAGCCTCCAGTCTACATTATAAAAACAACTCTGCAATCTGTTACATTCTGGAACATACTACATTACAGAGTAAAAATGAGACTCCTGAGTGACAACTTATGTTTACTTTTATAAAGGACTGAGGTTGTTCTTCAGACCAATAGTGTGAGTCTACATTTCCACAGGCAGTAAAAACATTAAATTTGTTACCCATATCCTCACTTGTGTTTTTTCCCTATTTTATTGATACATGTAAGTGCAAAATTTGAAGTTTACAATGATCTTGGGCATTTTGTGCACGTATATGTTTGCCACGTTACAAAACCTTTCCCTCTCTCCTTTTGCCCCCCGCCCCCACCCTGCCCTGGTTATCATTATTTATTTTCCACACTAAGTACTGTGAGGTAGTTGTGATCTGGGTTTCTCATATCAGAGAAACCATCTGATATTTCATTTTCTGCTTCTGACTCAATTTACTAAGCACGATGGACTCAAAAGTTTCCTCCATTTGCCTACAAAAGCCTCCAACCTATATGACTTTATAGAAACATAATATTCTATTCTGTATAAATACCACAATTTGTGTATCCACAGGTCTGCTGATGGGTATTTTGGTGTCTTCCACATTTTGGCTATTGTTAGTTGTGTTGCTCTGAACATGAGTATACATGTGTCTCTGTTATGTGTTATTTTTTAATCCTTTGGGGGAATATTCCCAGAAGAGGCATGGCTGGATTGAAAGGGACATTTATTTCCAATCTTTTGAGAGACTTCCATACTGTTTTCCATACTGGTTGTACCAGTTTACATTCCCACCAACAGTGCAGGAGGTTTCCTTTATCCCCACATCCTCGCCAATGTTGATTGTTTAAGTTCTTTATATAGGCCAATCTCTCTGGAGTTAGATGGTATCTTAGTGATGTTTTGATTTGCATTTCTACTATGGCTAAGGATGTTGAACAACTTTTTGTGTGTTTGTTGGCCATTTGAACTTCTTTATCAGTGAACTGTCTCTTTATTTCTTTTACCCATTTTTCAATAGTGTCGTTGATTTTGGGGGGGCTTACATTTCTTCAGTTCCCTGTATATTCTGGTTATGAGCCTTCTAAGGTGTTGGTGGTGAATATTTTTTCCCATTCTGCCAGTTCTCTTTTTACAGTGTTGATAATTTCCTTTCTTGTGCAGAAACTTTGAGATGATACCATTTATTGATAATGCGGACAATTTCTTTTGCTTTTGGTGTCTTATTAAGAAAGTCTTTGCCAACATCAATATCTTTTAGATATTTGCCTAGTTTTTGTTCTAGAAGGTTCAGTGTTTCACTTTTAGTATCTAGGTCTTTGATCCATTTTGATTTGATTTTGGTGCATGGTGACAGGTGTGTGTCTAGGTTCATTCTTCATGTGGATGACCAGTTCTCCCAGCACCATTTGTTGAACAGGCTATCCTTTTCAAATATGTATTTGGCTCCCTTATCAAAGATTAGGTACCTGAGGTTGTATGGGTTCACCTCTGCATCTTCAATTCTGTTCCACTGGACTATCAGTCTGTTTTTGTGCCAGTACCAAACTGTTTTCATAACTACTGCTTTATAGTACAGCCTGATGTCTCGTATACCAACTGACTTGTCAAAAATTTCTTCCCAAATGATTAAAAAATGGTATATTACTGTTTTCACTAGTATTTCTATAATCATGAGAAATGATACACTCTATAAAACTCTTAGACTCATGAATCTCTTTCCATAAATTGTCCAGTAATACTTTTTGTTTTTATTTACATTGGTGGCCGCCCCTGCAGCATAGCAGCTGTGGTGCTTGCTGCTCCTCCTTCGGAGGCATTTCTCATGTAGTCTACATATTTATCATTTTACCTTTGGTATTGCAGATGTCTTCTAATCCCTCACTATCCTGTTTATTTTTCAATCTTACAACTCACAAAGCAGAAATTCTTTATTTTGAAATACTAATGTATCCCTGATAGTTTGTGCTTTGATGGTAAAATTTAAGAAGTTCTTTTTCAAACTAATGTCAGAAACATACTTTCTTCTATCAGCTCCATGGTTCACTTGTCACTTTGGGTGCTTGTTCTCTCTGGAGTTCACATGGTACATGATATGATGTGATATAATTTAAAAATCTGTTTTGGAAATTTTACAAACCAGTCTTTCCAAAAACCTACTAAACAACATTCCTCCCTGTCACCACCACAAGACTTATGTTTCAGGGGTCTGATTGTCAGATTCTGTGCCATTTCCACCACTGCTTTTATTGATATAGATTAAAATCCGGCTGAAGTCATTCCTCTTCCTGATACATTTCAAATTAATTAACAATTTATGGAACTTTCTTCACCAGCATCAGCTGAGTAACACAAAAAATTTTACTATTTTGCTTATAGTCACATTTAATAAATATATTATAGCTCAACACTCATCAGAAATCTTGATTTATATCTTTTAGTAAAGTTTTAAAATTTGTTCCATAGCTATTATGTTTGTTTTATTAATATCCAAATGCTTTGAATACCATTTTCATTTCTCTGACTTTTTATTTTGTGTGTATGGTACTGTGGATTTAGTCCAAGGCCTTCTACAGCTACGTCTCCACCTCACATAATATTTTGAGACAAGGTCTTGTAAGTCTCTGAGCTCAAACCCTTGATTCTCCTGTCTCAGGCTTCCAGATTCCTGGTTTTATAGGCCTGTGCCAACTGGCATGACTCTTTGACAAATATTTATCTATTTAAGTTTTCTTTATTACTATTACTTTCAGTTTTCATTCAATTCAGCAGTTCTTACAAGGAAATTAATCACAAAGAGGCTATTGACACCTTAAATTGTTAATATAAATGAGATTCTTTCACACTGGCAACTATACCTCAAACAAAGGACCCAATTTTGTGCATAATTTGTCTCTCAAAAATGAGTTGTCTAGTATACTCATACTGAACCATCACATTATATCCCATCAACTTATGTGATAGGTGTCAATTAAAAAACGAGGCTACTTAGCAGAAAGTTCTGTTTAGTGTCTAGAACAACTGCTCTTTTCCTCTAGATGTATCTATTTCAGTAATGTGGAACAAGACAACTTCATGATGAAATATGAGTCAGCATCTATCCATCAAAAACAGGAAGTAGTGCTTTTCAGAATTAAGAATGTGAACCAAAAAGGTTCCTGAGAGCCTGATGAGTGGATAAGAAAAGTTTAGCCTCTGATTCTTACTGTCTCATTTTGATTGCCTAGGTCAATGCTCTTTGCCTATAGATTACAGGAAGATAGAGAAACTGGCTTAAGTACAGATTAAAGTAACAACATTTCACTGGAGATATAAAATGTTATTAGGGATATACTTTGAAGGTAAGTTTGGGATTTCTGGATAATTAAGACTAATGATAGCCTTCAAAAGCAAGGCAGCTAATTTTTCATGCAGAGACTATTAAATTGACATGATGAAACTCTTTCTCATGGTCTCAACTACTACATTAGTTAATATAGGTTGTGCATACTGCCCCAGAGGGCTGTAACAGGATTTTTATAAGCTGTTAGGATGAATACTGATGTGAATCCTAACTTAATGTTTATCACTGTACCCAGGCCAAAAGCACTAATTAGAGTAGTTCTGCTACACAATGTTTATGTACTAATTACTCTACTTCCTAAACTAAATATTTCAAGAAGTACGAATAATGCATGGCAAAAAGCTACTTTTGGTTGAATCATCAAGTATGCTGTTTTACAAACAAAAAGAACAATACACTATGAAAGGAAATAATACTAATCTTCAGAATTATACATAAAGCGTGGTGCACAAGACAACTGTCTTTGCCCAAAGAGGTGGCAAACATTACTATATTAAAATGCTAACTACTTAACTTTAATAAACATTGCGATTTCTAAGTTAAAAAATAAAAATCTGGAAACAAAAAAATGTCACATGTAATAAAGGTAAGGCTGTTTCACACAGCCAAGTTATCATATATCCCAATTCAAGACATACATATAGAAAAATATTTATGGAAAATATTACAAAAGTGCTTATTGAAAAATATAGGTTGGTACTGCAAAGGTCTACTTCTATTTGACTTAAATATTTCAGTGCTTCTTATGGATTCTTTGATTCCAAAAACAAAACAAACATACATGTTCTTGCCCTCAGAGAGCTTGCACTCTAAAAGGGAAGATGAACAATTAAGCAAAGAGAAAACAGTACAAAAAATTGTATGAAGTAGCAAACAGTCCATTAAGTTCTTAATCTAAGATCTATGGGTGTGTGTAAACAGATAAATGAGTTTCAAAAGTAGGAACAGTTTTCAGGTACTTGCCTATCTTTTCTTACCTATTCTTACCAACTCTCTCTCTGTCTGGATCCCTATGGATGTGTCAGTAGTACTTGCTTTAGGACCTATTCCTCTCAGTTTGCCTTTCTCACTTCTTGTGCTTTTTGTCTTATCTATTTTCTCCCTACTTTGTCATAATATAGAACAAATATACATTCGCACAGTACTTTTATGCACTGCTAAAAAGTTATCCTGACAAAAACCATGATAACATTGAAAATACTTACAACACTAAGCATACTGTGTCTTTCTAATCACTTTTACATGTACTAAACTTTTTAATTGCCAAAAATCTATAAAATAGTTATGAATACGACTCCCATGTTATAGATGTACAAACAAGTACAAAGGGGTTAAACGATTTTCCAAAGGTTATTCAGTAGCAAAAGGCTTAGCTGTAATATTACCTCTGCTGGTACGGTTGAAACCACACTGGTTTAATTTAAAACAATACCTAATATTCACTGAGTAATTTCAAGTACTTTCTAAGCACTCCACACATCATCTCGTCATCTCATTTCATATTCACAATGACCCTGTGAAAGAGTTAATAACTGTTTAAAGGTACGAATACTGAGCCAGAGTGAATTACCCAAGTCACACCAGGGTCCCTAACCCCTGCACCAATGCTCTGAGGCTGTCAGTATGGATGAGCAATGAGGAGGAGCTTCACTTGCACTCTGCTCAAGCAGCTGATTACCACTTCAAAGTTAACCTCCATCAACGTCTTGCATAACAAGTACCATTCCCACTCTTTGGGAGAATGGTCTTCAACTAAATCAAACCAGTTCCTGGTGTGGAAAAGTTGGGGACCACTATAAGAAACAGAAAAATGATGAAAAAAGCTTTAAAAGGAATTCAGTTTTAAAGCAAAAGTAGAAACCATAAACTAAAATATTTTTATTCTGATGTGGTCATATTCTCTTGCTCAAGATTTTGGAGAAAATAAAAATCAAGTTAGTAAACCTGAGAAATGTGTCATCAATCAAGAGTTTGGTAATGTGTTTTTTTGAGTTGTGCTCAGTAATTTATTTGGTGAATCACTTTCCTTATGGCTGATATAAACCCAAAGTTAATTTTCATTCTTCTACCTTCTTAGTATTACTTTAAAAAAATGCCAGTAACAGGATGTCAAAAGAGATACAGGATTATATTATTCTTAAAAATGGAATCTGCCAGCCAGAGGATAAAATAAACCTTAATAGTCCCTGTGTTTCTATAAACACACAAACATGCACACAATCACACAAGTATTTTTTGCGTAGTACTTTCATACTTCCTTATAGGTATGCCATGCTGACTGGGTTACAAAAAAATAGAGATAAAATAAACTGACTTATCTGTGCTGCTATAAAGTTTACAAAAAACTTTAAAAGCTGCTGTCTTGAATTCTCTGATAAATCTCTCTTCAACACTGGGGAAAGCAGCTCTCTTTTACAATGCCAAAAGACTTACTAGTTCAAAAGCACATGGAAGTTCAGATTAGGAAGAGGAGGTAATTAGTGCCTGCAGCTTTGTTTAGGTTTTTAGTGCCAAGGACTGTAGTCAAAGAGTACATGAAATCAGTTATTACACATTATAATTAGTTGACAGAAGGACAGAACTCTATACTCCAACTACTAAAAGTACTGCAACTGTCAGAACTGCCAGAATGAACCCGAGCCTTCCCCATTGTTGTATTTTTTTTTTCCAGCTCTGTGACCTAAGTGGTTTTCCAAACACTCCTATTTTCAGTAAGTGGTTCAGTATTCCTAACCAGCTATGGCTTATGACCTGAAAAATAGGTATAAAATCTAGTATGAATGTTATACTTGGAATAGTAAATTTTGCGGCAAAATTATTTGCTTTGCACTGTACCTCAGATTTCTGAGAAGAAAACAGAGAACCTTGTGGAACAGAATAAGCACGATCTCAGCTTGGGCCTTGCTTGTTATTTTGTGCCTCCCCCCACCCCCAGCCGCCTCCAGGTATTGTATGTAGTCCAGGCTGGCCTTAACCTCATGATCCTCCTGCCTCAGCATCCCATATGCTGGGATTACAAGTGTGCTACCATGCTCAGCATTTTCTTTTAAAGGAATCTATTCACTCTCGCATCAGAGGCAAACAAAGCTTCAGGGTGGTCCCCTATCCTTCAAAGTTGAAAGAGTGGATATCATGTGTTAACTCTTTACTCTGCTCATGACCTCAACAATTCTTTTTCAGACTCATAATTTCAAATTAGAGGAAAAAAATGTATTCTCCATTTCTCCTTTCTCCTTCCTACTCAAGCTCTCTTTCTGAGGCTTCCCACTCAATCTCTGTCAATTTCTACTCTTAAAGCTGCTATCATCAAAAGGGTAGAACTGTACTCTCAACTATTCTCTCATCTCCTGGAATGGTTTTAATTTAACAAAAACATCAGGTGCCTCCCTACACAGATGACAACGAACTGAAATCACAGCCTAAACCCAGAGATTGCTTTCTTTCCTTTTCCATTCTGAGGGTGGAGTCCAGGGACATTTATTTTTTGTTTTGCTTCAAATATTAACAACCAACTCCTAAAATCTTAGCTTCTATTTATTCCTCCTGAAGCCAGTATCTCTAACTAGCTACAATCTACCCAGAGTACACAGTCAAATTCAAGCAGTCACATATTCCTTATTTAGAAGGAAAAGGTTTAGGTTTTAAAGTTAAACAAGGCTCAAAGACAGGAAGCAATGACGTAAATGTGTCTAGAAGGCTCTGACTCTTTGGCATGACCTTAAATATACCGCTAAACCACCCTGGACTTAGCCGGTCCCCACACCCCACCATTTGCCACACATTAATTGCATTCTTATTGTACACGAATCTGAAAGTGAGAAAAACTAAGCTTATATTACTAGGTTCGGTATTTTATTTTCATTGTATACATAAGGGTCAAAGCAAAAATGGAAAACTGTCACCTGTTTAAGGTTATTCAAGGAACTGTAAGCTTTCTTTTACATATTAAGAAAAGGCCATTATTATGTTTTTCTCCTATCTACCCTTAAAAGTGCCAACACTCTGAATGTAATAAAGACGGCTTATTTCATTATCACGATTTAATCCTGCAGTTACTCAGCTATTAGGTTGGAAACAGCATTATTACTATCCAGCATGACTTACCAGCTGAAGGCACTGTATAAACAGGGCTGAGAGCTAATGGATGGACTTACTGACCAGGTATTAATGTTAAAAGAAAACCGCATTTCGTAAGATTCTAAACACAATGATCAGAAACAAACCACCACAACCACCTAATCATACAAAGAACAGATCTTGTTTTTACTAATATCCATTCTTCCTTTTCCATGGGGAACTACATACATAACTTGATAAAATTTACGTGGTAAATTTACACAAAGGAAATTTTTGTCTTTTCCTTTAGCAAACTTTACAGAAAACATCTTGATACAAAATAATATAGTGCATATCATCTTAAAGAACCTCTGTCCTAATTTATCTGAAGTAGTCTATGTCTAAATTATAACTCAACTGTAGTAATACTTAACCCCTCTCTTCCTCCCCACCCAACGCCCCTGGTTCATTTTGTTGTTTCTTTTAAGTTCCACGAGATAGTTTTGATCTAGGCCTCTCATATCAGAGAGACCAATCGATGTTTCACTTTCTGCTTCTGACTCACTTCACTAAGCATGATGTTCTCAAGTTTCTTCCTTTTGCCTGAAAAAGCCTCCAAGCCATTAGACTTTATAGATGCATAGTATTCCACTGTGTATAAATACCATAGTTTGTGTATCCACTGGTCTGTTGTTGGGTATTTTGGTGATTTCCGTATTTAGCTATTGTAAGTAGTGCTGCTATGAACATGGGTATACATATATCTCTGTTATGTGCTGTTTTGACCTCTTTTGGAAATATTCCCAGGATGGGTGTTGCTGGATCGAAGGGGATATTTATTTCCAGTCTTGATAGATCTCCATACTGCTTTCCAAAGTGGTTGTATGAATTTAGAGTCCCACCAGCAGTGCAGGAGGGTTCCTTTCTCCCCACAGCCTCACTAGCACTGATTACTATTTGACTTCTTGATATAGGCCATTCTCTCTGGAGTGAGATGGTATCTTAGCATGTTTTGATTTGCATCTCTCTTATGGCTAGAAATGTTGAACTTCTTTTCATGTATCTATAGGCCTTTTGTATTTCTTCGTGAGTGAACTGCCTCTTCATTTCATTTGCCTACTTTTCAATAGGATCCTTAATTTTGGTAGGCTTACTTTTCTTCAGCTCCCTGTATACTCTAGTTACGAGCTTCCTACGAGAATTTTTTCAGTACTCTTAGGGAAGAACTAACTTCAATTCCTCTCAAACTATTTCATAAAGTAGAAAGTGAAGGAATACTACCTAACTCATTTCTGGAGGCTAGCATCACACTAGTCCCAAAACCAGACAAAGACTTAAACAGGAATGAAAAATACAGACCAATATCCTTAAGAATATAGATGCAAAAATCCTCAATAAGATTCTGGCAAATAGAATCCAAAAAGTAATCAGAAAGATCATACACCATGATCAAGTGGGCTTCATCCCTGAGATGCAAAGCTGGTTCAACATACGTAAATCAATCAATGTAATACACCATATCAACAAAAGTGAAAACAAAAGTCACATGATCATTTCTATTGATGCAGAAAAAGCCTTTGACAAAATCCAGCATCCCTTCATGATAAGAACACTGAGAAAAATAGATATAGAAGGGCCCTACCTAAAACTCATAGAAGCCATATATGCTAAACCTACTGCAAATATCATAGTAAATGGAGAAAAACTGAACTCATTCCCTCTTAAATCAGGAACAAGACAAGGCTGCACACTTTCACCACTCTTATTCAACATAGTCTTTGAAACACTTGCCATAGCAATCAGACAGGAAAATGAAATAAAGGGAATCTGCATTGGAAAGAAGGAGGTCAAACTTTCCTTATTTGCAGATAATATGATTATCTACATGGAAAACCCTAAAAACTCCACTACGCAACTCCTAGAAATAAAAAAATTTAGCCAAGTCACAGGCTACAAAATTAACACTGAAAAAATTAATAGCTTTTGTCTACACTAACAATGAACTTATTGAGCAAGAACTCAGAAAAACTGTTCCATTCTCAATAGCTCAGCAAAAAATTAAATACCTACGAGTATACGTAACCAAGGAAGTGAAGGACCTATATAAAGACATTACATTGAAGAAAGAAGTTTTAGGAGACAATAGAAAATGAAAAGGCATCCCCTGCTCTTGGATAGGCAAAATAAATATCGTCAAAATGACTATACTACCGAAACTGATATACAGATTCAATGCAATTCCTATCAAAATACTCACAAGTTCCCTTGAAGAACTTGAAACAACAATTCTTAAATTCATATGGAACCAAAAGAGACCTAGAATAGCCAAAGCAATCCTGAGCGACAAGACCAAGGGAGGCGGTATTACAATACCAGACATCAGGCTGTACTATAAAGCAATAGCTGTAAAAACAATTTGGTACTGGCACAAAGACAGACAGATAGACCAGTAGAACAGAATTGAAGATGCAGAGACAAACCCAAATACCCTCAATTACTTAATCTTCAACAAAGAAGCCAAATGCATGCAATGGAAAAAGGACAGCCTGTTCAACAAATGGTGCTGGGAAAATTGGTCATCCACATGCAGAAGAATGAATCTAGTCACATACCTATCACCATGCACCAAAATCAAATCAAAGACCTAGACATTAAAAGTGAAACACTGAACTTCATAGAAGACAAATTAGGCAAATACCTAAAAGACACAGGAGTAGGCAAAGACTTCCTTGACAAGACACCAAAGGCAAAAGAAATTATCCCCATTATTAACAAATGGGATCTTGTCAAATTAAAAAGTTTCTGCACAGCAAAGGAAACTATCAACATTGTAAAAAGAGAACCAACAGAATGGGAAAAAATATTCACCATCAACATCTCACTTAATAATTCTTTATGAGAAGCTTTATAAAATGGGAATCATTCTCCCTAAAATAAAGTATATTCTTGCTTTACAAACATTAAAAATATATACTTATATTTTTTATGGAATTTGTCAAGAATGTTGGCAGTTTGACTTCAAGGGATTACATTAAGTCTTCTGATATTCTAGGTATTTAGAACTATATTAAAATATAAAAATTCTAGGAAAAGTAACCTATTAAAGGGGTAGCCTACACAGGACCTACTCCTTGACAGTGGGAGCTTTTACCCCTGGGCTATCTTGTTTCTAAATAAAGATCTGTTACTCTGTATCTTGCCTCTTTCATCCAGGATCTCATTCTTTGAGACAGTGGGACGCGCACATGTGCCCGCACACACACATGCACACACATGCGCACGCAACCCCCCCCCCCCCCGCAACATATTAAAACCTAAGGAGTATTTGGGATAAGGAATAAGGGTACAAACAAGCAAAAGGACAAGAAAACACAATGTGCTGAAAACAGAAGAGTACTCAATAAATGTTTGCCATTCACCTAGCATGGCCTCTAATTGGCATTACCCTGCTTCACTCATTATCTGATCCAAATCAGCATTAGTTATTACTACCCCTCAAAGGCACCCAGGCCTAGTAATACCCTGCAGCAATTAAATTTCAACTGATCAAAAATGAGTAAGGGCACATATAAAATAATCAATGTCTTTGCAAAAGGTAGGCTATTTTTAATCTCTGAAACAGTAAGTTTCATACCTAAGGCATACTGGAATAGTCTCAAGATTTAAGTTTAAAATTTGTTATTATCATAAGCTGAAAAGCCAAAATGTTAAATCATGTGAATGTACATCTTATAATTGAATATTTCCAACTTCATTTTGTCATCTCATTTTACATTTATGGTTTTGATTGTGTTGGTATCAAGCTATCAAGAAAAATGACACCATTTCACTACTGTAGCTTCTTCAGCTGCAACTTGTAGGTATAGTCTTAGACATTAATTTCTTTACAATCTGTCCATATATTATTTAATTTTAAGATAATGTGCTTCTAATCTTTAGCTTATAAAGAGAACGGCTAAGAAAAAGAAAAAAAGCCACTAATGTGTCTTCCTCTTTTTCTGTTCCTAGCAATTTGCCCAGCTTATATTAGTCAGTAATCCATGTTACTAATACTATCTGCATTGCTATAACAGTATTTTGAATATACTATTATAACCATTTCTCATATATTAATTCATTTGATCTTCACCAGCTTATGAATAATTTTTTCTCCTCATAGTGAAGAATTACCTGTTCAAGGTCACAATGTGAATAAGCAGAGTCAATATTCCATCCAAGAAGTCTGAATCGAAAGTAGATAATTTTAGTACTTATAAAAAGTAAAGGAGGCTTAGGAGCATATCTCAGTGGTTGGAGCACATCTCAGTGGTTAAAGCACATGTCTAATAAGTTTAAGGCCCTGGATTCAATTCCGCAGCACAACAAAAATCAAGCATGAAGGCTTGAGATAATAATCCCATCAAATGTGAGGCTGAGGCAAGAGGATTGCCATAAATATGAGGCCAGCCTAGGCAACTTAGTAAGTCCCATTGTCTCAAAACTTAAAAAGGGCTGGAATGTAATCCAAGGGTAAAGTACTTTCGTAACGTGCAAGAGGGTCTGGGTTCAATCTCTAGAGCCATAAATAAAAATTACTAAATTTATATCCATTTTAGATAAATTTACCGAGCTGTACAGCCTTTGCATAATTCAATTTTAGAATAGTTTCATTACCCTAAAAGTTGTCTTATGGCTGTCTACAGTTAATGCCCTACATACTACTGACCCCAGCCCAAGGAAATTACTAATCCATGTTTTGTTTCTATAGATATTCCTTCGCTAGACACTTCACATAAATAGAATCACAAATTTTATCAATTAGCTCTACACTAAAAAGTTTCCAAAAACCTAATGTACTTTATAAGACACTGAATACAACTGATTTAAAAGTCAAGTCAAAATGAAAGCCCCAGATCGCTGCTAGAGAATTATCATCACATATATTATAAATGAAAAGGAGAACACTGAAGTCTTTTCTCAGAGAGAAGGAAAAAACCCTGCAAAATTCAAATCCTTATTGCCATTAAAAATATATATTCAGAGAACTGGGCATGGTGGTACACACGTGTCATCTCAGCACACTGGGAGGCTGAGGACAGGATGATCAGTAAATTCCAACTTCCACAGAGACCTTGTTTCAAATAAATGAATAAATGAAAAACAACTAGAATGACTGAATAAGCAAATGTGTCGTTTACTGTTTCAGATTTCCAATGTAAGAGGAAAAAACTAAAGAGTATCTGCATGCTTAGTCTACCCAATTATTCCTGTATTAAACGACTCCTTAAAATTCTGCCAGTTATTAAAAATAAACAGGAAATGCTGAAAAATTTTAAGGGCAAATTAATAATAAAGTATTGGCAAAGAGATCTAAAAAAATTGAACTTTTTAAAGGACTTTAATGTATCTTAATTATATTACACATTTACATAACTGATCCATTTTTTTGCCAAGCAGAAAGGGGGGCAAATCAATCGAATGCCACACATTCCCATCTTTCAGAGTCTTAACTTTTCTTGTGGAAAAATAAGTTACATACATGAAATAAGTAGAAAGGAACTCAGAAAGTAAGCATTAAAGTTAGAGAGTAGGAGAGTTATGAAAGATCAAACTGGCCAAAAGGATCACTATGTTTCCAAAGGAGGTAAATCTGAGGTGACTCTTCTACAGTGGCTCAGAGGCTCAAGTAGTTGATCTGTAAGGGAGAGAACCAAGGTCAATTGGTAGAGAGAGAGAGAGAGAGAGAGAGAGAGAGAGAGAGAGAGAGAGAGAGAGAGAGAGAGAGGGAGAGACAAAGAGTGAGAATAAGACAGAGATCACCTCAACAGTATGGAAGCAAGTTTAACCAGAACAGTTGAAGTGGAATCTAGGGTGTAAGTGAGAGACTTTAAATCTGATCACTGTTCCCTCAACACGTAAAGCTTCCGAAGGATTAGATACTATGGGACTGGAGGAATAGCACCAAGGGTAAAGCTCTTGTCTAGCAAGCTCAAAGCCCTGAGTTAAGATTCCCAGGCACCACACAAAGCCGGGCGTGTTGGCACATGCCTGTAATCCTAGCACTCAGGAGGCTGAGGCAGGAAGACTGTCAGGAATCTAAGACTAGCCTGGAGTACAAAGCAAGACCCTGTCTCAGAAAAAAAAAAAAAAGGAAAAAGAAAAGAATTAGATAATATCATAACTATCATAGAGATAAGAGTAATTATAAGTAAGCCCAATATTAGTAATTCATATTCTTTAGTTTTGTATAAAACAAGAGATAAATCTCTGTCTTCTCTTCATTTATTAAAACTTCTAAGCTTCCTTTTTAGGGATGTATAATATAGGACAGTGGTACAGATGAATCAGTCCTATGAGTCTGCACCAATGAAGCCAATTATCTTACCTCAAGGACTGAGGAGGCCCTCCAGGACATTCAGTCCTCCTAAGTGTGTAAAATACATGTTAACAGATCCTATGTGAGGTACAGCCTATTCATACATTTGGGAAAATTAAACGAAATTAACAGTAAGGTTTTACTACATACTATATTCTGCTAAACACAACCATAATATGATCCAATTTAATATTCTGAACTTATGAAATACACAGGCATTCTTCCCTTCTCAAGATAAACTCGAGTTCGCAATGGCCATGGCAGCACGTGCCTGCAATCCCAGCACTTTGTGAGGCTGACACAGAAGTCTACATTCACGTCAATACTAAGCAACTTAATGAGAGCTTTTCTTTGAATAAAAACAAGAACTGAGGGCATCTTTTAGTGTCCTGGATGTTCTAAGGCTATAACTTTGCCGTGGATTTAATTCCAATACCAGAAAACAAAACAAAACAACAACAACAACAACAACAACAAAACAAAGACAACCTCAGCTCTAATAGTAAACCAGATGCTAGTGATACAGTGCTAAAGAAGTGACCTGTAGGCCTCAAAGTCAGGTCAGCCTGACACCAAAGCCAATGTTCATCTTACTGCTTTGTATTTAAATAGCATGCTTATTAAAATCTTTTCAGATCATAACATGAACAGTTTTCATCTTCAGTGATCAAATTTAGACTAGGTTCTTTTCTGTGTATCACACAAACACCACATTAAAGCATTTATATCCAGTTTTACACATGATTAAAATACGACCAAAGCCAGGCATGGTGGTGCCTAGCTGGAATCCTAGCTACTCAGGAGACTGAGGCAGAAGGATCACAAGTTTGAAGCTAACCTGGGAAAATCAGCAAAAAACTGAAAAACTGTCTCAAAAAAGAAAAAAAGAAAAAAAAAGAAAAAAGAAAAGCAAAGCTGGGGGTTTAAGTCAGTACTTCATCACTTCCTTTTTTCAATTCTAGTAATGTGGGAGAGAAGAAAGAAAAAGAGAAAAAAAAAAACAGTAAAAACCCAAGGAAGGCCAAATGATATGTCAAAGTTAAGATAAAATAGCTAGTAAGTGGTAGAGTTGTCTTAAAAATCAGGTTTGCCTGACAGCAACCAAATACTCTTTACCCTATGCCAAGATTAGTCACAAACAAAACCTGTTGTATTTTGATATTTACCTTAGGAAAGGGATCTTATTATTTATACACGAGTTTCTAAACTTCTTGATGTATCTGTGTATTTTCTACTATCTGAGAACTACAAATTATGGAAAAGCCTATGTAATGACAGAAGTAAATTCTAAGTTAATAAGGGGTACAATGTTCCTTCTCTCCATCCTTCCTCTCCTCTTTCTTTCCTTCCTTCAAGTGGAACTAAGGACTGAACACATGGACCTTTTGTTCTCCACCTGTGAGTGCATCTCTACTCCAATGCTTATTCTTTCATAATAGAGATACAAATAAAATAAATCCAACATACTAAATTTGTCTTTTTGAAAAGATTGGCCACTATCAACATTCTTCTTTCAAGGTATACTTTACAAAATATTTCTTTCAGATGGTTGGCTGTAATAGAAAATGTTTTATGTGAAAGAAAAAAAAAAACACTGCTTCTACCTTTAATGACTTTGATATACAGAGTTAAATGAATCTCACTCTGGGAGAATAAAACAATAGGATTCTAAGTTCTAACTCAGCTTGGGAAACTCAGCAAAACCCTATCACAAAATAAGAAATAAAAAAAGCTAGGAATATTAACTCCATGTATAGGCCCTGATTTCAATCCTCAGTACCAGAAAAAAAAAATCTACGTAAATAAAGTCACATTTCCATTGGGGCATGCTTATCAAGCATTCAAAAATATAATTTAAGTTCCTTACAAAGTCACCTTTATTAAATAATTATCTCTCACAAAACATAAAATTCTTCCTGTGCCACAGTTTCCAAAACTTTCCACATCTTAGTCACTCTCTTCTGAACACAGCCTTGTTGTATATTGGTTTTACTTGCTTTTTTGAAGTAACAGAAGGAAAATGTTGCCTCTTCTAAGATGACATTCATCACAATAACTGCACCTGCCTACCATAACCCTCCTGAATCGCACATTTTCCTTTCTGTTAATCAGAAACTCTGTTCGCAATCTCTTACTGTTCTCTTCCGCCCAAATCCTTACTCCCCTTTGGACTTAACCTGGTTTGACAGGGCTTCTCTTAAAATATGGTTATCCTATGTACACTAGCCAACATTTAAGCACAGCAACACTCATTTTCTCTATACATTACATTGTCACTTATACCTCGGATACCATTTGTATTTAGCTTATCTTGAATTCCTCTCCAAAAGAACTATTTCTATCCTTCCCCCCAGACTGAAGTTTCTGCCTCTTACAGTCCCATTTGAGCTCTCACTGTTATAAAAGCCCATGATAACTTTATTTATTAAGACAGAGTCTCACTTAATCGACTAAGCTGATCTTACCATCATTATGTTATCCAAGTTGGCCTTGAACTCAAGCAATCCTTCTGCCCCAGTGCTAGGATTACCAGAATATGCCACACCTGACTCTGTGGTGCTGGGGAACTGAACCCAGGGCCCTGCACTTGCTGTAGTACTATTCTTCCATCCACTATCATTTTTAAATTAATAAATTATATGTCTCTCTGCTTACTGAACTCTGAACTCCTCCATGATTCTCTATGGATGAACAGAAATTCAGTAAGGAGACAAAGAGGAAGGCAGTTTATTGTGATATGATGGTGATTAAAATATGCTGTAAGAGATTAGAAAATCTCGCAGGAGGGAGAAATGTCAAGAAAATACTGCAAAATGTGAAACTGCCCTAAAATACAACAAACTCAAGCCTAGTGCTTGGAAAAGGCCGTGTTTTTATCTATCGTAAATGTCTGTATTTTCAGGAAGAGGTGTGTCTTTATTTTGCTCGCAGTTAAAACTGATGGTTAAGGGCAGGTCTGTACTCCACCCAAATGTAACCTAAGTCAGAATATTCTATTTGAATACCGAGTCTTCTAGTTAAGTGTTAGAAAAAAAAAAATTCTCACATTAGTAACTAATGGCCTCTCTTCTATCCAGAGCAGAAGTTGGATTTTTCTCAACGTAGTAGTAAAATATGTAAAAGCAAAAATAAAAGTAAAAGAAAGACAAGACAGGCAGGAAGGCTGGCTGGACACCAGATCACTATCGTTTCTCCCAGGAGAACACTTCCTGAGGACAGAAAAGAGGAGACACACTTTTTAAAAGTTTATAATTCTTTACCCTCGCCCTCTTGTCAGCTTCATCATCTCAAAGCACTTACTTCACTGTCTTCTTTTTTTGGAAGTTCACTGTTGCTGTAAAAAAATTTCCCCTGTGTTAGATTAGCATTCAATTAGTTCACTTCTATAAGTTTTACAAGAGTCTTGGGACTTTCAAAGTTTCTTTCAACTTGCCAATCTGATACATCACTACTACTCTGTTCATTATTAAGCAGAATGTGAAGTCCAAGTGTCTCTGGCTGGGAGCTCTCCTCACTTCTGCACTGAGGAGCCACAGGCCCTGTAGCCTCTTCCTTACCTACTATTGCTTCTAAAGGAACTTGCTCCCTCTTCACTAACTCCTGCCTCTACTCTTTTTCCTTCCCTTCAAAAAGGCGGTTATCCTTCTTAACCAATTCTAGGTAACATATACCTTCATCTTTTAACATAGAAGAAATCAGCATAGATCACAATTAATGCATATGATAGTTTACCGGGTTTCATTTTCTTTCTTACTAAGCTACATAGTAAAAGTCCATTTTAAAAATCAATGGATCAAGACTGTAACACTTCTATAACTTCCAAATGACTGACTGAGCTCCTAAATGTCCTAAATATTTCCATAGAATCAGGCTTCTTTAACAAAATCATAAATGAGCAATAAATATGACTTTAAGAATAATATTTGGCATATCCCTAAAACATATTAAAACTTGCCACAACTTTCACAAAAGAATGAATAATAAAATTATCTGTTAAGTCTCTCAGAATTAGTTCCTCAGAACAACTTAGCAGCTATAATCAAGTAACAAAGACACACACTTTTAACGAGGCACAATTTATATGGAATTGAAAAGTAGTTTTGTTAAGGTTTATTATTTATTCCTAACAGAGTAAAATGGAAACAACACTGGACTAAGAATCAATAGTATTTTTTGATTCATGTAATATCATCCAAAAAGAGGAAAGTTAAACATGATTATTGAAGTCTGTTTCAGCACTATCAACAACTGGCTTAAGATTACCTTTAGAGGTAGATAAAGGGGCTCTAAAATCTAGGACATCCTTCTGACGTGAGCAGCTGAATTTCAATCTTCTTCTGAATTACAGGAATCTGCTTTCTCTTGAATTTCAAGTGATGAGACATTCTGGCTTCTACAAGCTGGCATCCTTTCCCTTTCTTGGTGACTTCCTACCTTTGCTGCAGACGGGCTGCAGCAAGTAATGTTCTCTTTAGGAGAGATTTATTGTGTTCAAATGTTCCTTTTATTTCTTCCACTGACATGATACAACCTCAAGCACGCTTATATACTACCTGCATATTCTGCATTACTTGACCTAGACTTATCACTACACCATGAACTTTAAGAAACAAAAAATTGAAAAAGTATTTTTACTTATCTGATATTCCTACAAGTAAATAGGTATCATAGTAAAATTTTGTATAATGAGAGTTTATGTAAGAGTACATTAAAACCCAAATTCTAAGCATCCTCTCTCCCATCTTATGCACATAGGCAAAAATACTAGCTTTGGTCTGAAACTTTAAGAATAACCTTTCTTTTTGGCAAATACATGATCACAGAGGATTCTAAGGATTCCAAGACTTTTGAATATTCAAAATGAACTGAAAACAGATTTTGAGAATAGGTGCATTAATTTCTCTGTCAAAAGTGGATCTGGATAAGCCACTGCATCTTCTCAAGTTATACTGCTCACATGTACAAAAAATTATTCAGACTGTTACTGGTTTCAAATTATTTTCTGCTTTGCTACATCACAGATATTACTTGGTTTCATCAATCAGACACTCACTTCTCCAGGGATGCTACAGTTAGTTACAGGTGAAAAAATGTGAACGTGTGAGCGCATAGTGTGAGAGTGGACGATTGTGTGCATGAGCACATATATATTTGTTTTTCCTTTTTTTTGGTGACAGGGTCTCGATGCTGTAATCCAGGCACATGTGTATTTGTTTTCTATTATTTTTATTTGAGATAGGGTTGTACACTGTAGTCCTGAACTCACTATGTAGCCCAGGCTAGTCTTGTACTCATGGCAGTCTTCCTGCCTTGAGACTCTCGAGTGCTAGGATTACAGGCATGCACCACTACACCTGGTTATGTGGTGCTAGAGAATCAAACTCAGGACCTTGTGCTTGCTAGACAAGCACTTTAACTGCTGCGCCATTCTTCTAGGTATATGTGGCAAATCTAGAGGAGATATGTGCATTGGGGAGTAAAAGGAAAGATGCTACGCTAACCTCTCTTGTCTATCACTGCCACTGCTAAGGTAGCTCAAAGGTCCTTTGCAGTATCCAGTTTCTGTAACATTATTAGTGGAAATGGTTATTTCAATATGTTTCATTATTTAAGATAAATCAGTAATGCTCTCTCAAAGAAGAAATATTTGCTTGCAATTGATATCAAAGACTACGTGTTTGGTAATGTTGGATGTTGAAGTAAGTGTGGCTAGATTTTTTATGCTAACAAAGATGACATTAAATAATATTGCCCCAGGTTTTTGAGGGCAGTCTATTCAGCAGCTTAAGGCAAATATAAATTTATTAAGGTGGGTACACACCTGAGAGATATCAGGAAACGTTTACCAAGGAGAAACCTCATATAAAAATTCTATATTCCTTCTCTTTAATAATTTATCTTTCCTTCCCACCTTTAAAAGGCAAACTTCTTACAGCAGTTCTTTTTTGATAGTAACACATTCCTTTATAAATCTGATGATGCTTTGATTCACTTATGGATAGTGGAAATTACAAATAAAAAGTAAACTAATACATAATCAAGACTTCTGAAAGTACAAAACTTTACATTGTTCTCTGGGTAATGTGTGGGGCTTACTGAAGAAACTCTGCTCCGTAGGTTTCAACTTCTTTTAGTCAAAATGCCATAGATGAGCCCTTCATTGATTATGCAAGTCATATGGATCCTCGAACCCACCTTTTAACATCGTGGCTTCAATGTTCTACCTTTGTTCAAACCAGAAACGACAAGTATATTTGAAAGAACTATGACTAACAGATGAACCTGCAAAATGAACCTAGCCATTGGTGTTAGTCCTTATAAACTATATGAACATATTTAATGTACTTAAGCCAAGGCTGGGATACTGAAAAGCATGTGGTGTTAAATGTCTGGCTATTAAAAGGGTTGTTTATTTGCACTAACAAGAGTAACATGAACAAAATCATTTGTTCATTTTGGCACCAAAATTAATTTTTGTTTGTAACAATATCTTACACTATGGTTTAAAATTAGTGTAAAATTACAATTAATATCTCGGTTGAAAAAGTTATATATTAGACAATAAAACTTTTTTGTATTTTGACTGTGAAAGTAGAATTTGAAAAAAAATGAAGTAGACTCCAATTCTCTATGGTTAGTCAAAATCATCTGTTGTTTTTCTTGACTACCTTTACTGATACTCCTGAATAATAACTTTTTTTGAACACTTAATCTCATTAAATAATTTATTTGCAGTACTGGGGATTGAATGCAAGGCCTTCATACTGATTTACATTCACTGAAACATTTTATATTTTATTTTGAAACACGGTCTAAGTTGCTAAATTGTCCAGGCTGAGGTCAAATTTGAGGACTCTCTTCCTCAGCCTCCCAAAGTGGTGGGGTTACAAGTCTGTGCAAGTCAATTTTCTTTAACAATAACATATATAACAAGCATTAGGCATCAAGCTTTTTGTCTTACACATTTTCCTCTAATCCTACTTATAATCTTATGTGCCTATTACTATGATTGTTTCTGTTAGTTTGCTAATGAAGGCACAAACAAATTAAAAGTGCTACGGTTACGCACACAGTAATGGACATATCTAGGGCTGGTTGAATACTCACTGCTTGCCAACTGCTTTTTATTTCATTTTCAGTTTTTAATCCTCAAACTTCAGTGGGCTTTACTATTAACAATCTCCTCATGAACAATAGATAGTGGCATACGCCTGTAAATCCAGCACCCTGAAAGGCTGAGGCAGGAGGCCTACCTGGGCTATTTTGCCACTGAATGAGATCCCACCTAAAAATTTTTAGAAAAAGGGCATAGGATATGGGACTGTAAGTCAGTGCAAAGGCTCTGGGTTCAAGCCCCAATACCACTAAATAAATAATGTCACTATCAACTATTAATATGCAATGTAGGTAACTAATAAAGGGCAGTTATCACTTGAGATAAAAATTTAATTGTTCTGGGGGCTAAATGCTCTGCTTTCCTGTTTTAAATTACTGCTGTCTTAATCACTTTCTCATTGCTGGGACACAAAACCCAACACCTACAAGGGATGAAAGGTTCATTTTAGTTCAGTTTCAGAGCTGAGCCATTCACAAATGGCTGGCAATAACAGAAGGCCGTGGTAGAAGTCTACCTGGAGGAAAACTGTTTATTACACTGCAGCCAAGCAGAAGCGAGAGAGTGAGAGAGTGAAAGAGCAAGGGGCGGGAGAACAAGGAGGGGAGGGGACGAGCTAGTAAGGGAGATGTACTCTTCCAGGTCATTCCCAAGAGATATGCCCCTTCCAAACAGATCCCACATCTAACACAGCATATAAAATCATTAATGGATTAATCCACTGATACTATTATAGCACCACAGTCCAACCACCTTTTTAAACACATGAAGCTACTGGGGAACATTTCAGATCCAAATCCTAACAGTTGGCCTACCTACAAACATTTTATCACCCCATATTTAATGAAGAGCTACAATGAAACAAGAATACTTCCACTGTCCTTTCTTTCACTGTCCACAGAAACACTGTTATATATTTTACTTTGATAAATACTGTATAATTCTAAGATACTATTCCAGTTTTATCAATGAACAGTAAATTATCATTTAAAAAAATCTGAAAACAAGTGATTTCATTTATTTTACCTTTAGTCTAGTAAAGTTACTATTTAAAAGAGAAAGCTACTATATGGCTAAATTGCTCAACTAGCCAAGGGAAAAAATCTAACATATATCTGAATGATTCAAGTGAGTAGGAGGAAAATATGAGACAATGATAGTGATACATGTATGTTATCACTGTTGTGAAAAATAAACGTGTGAAATATTTATGACAGTGCACAACACATGGAAAGTATACAATAAATGTTAGCTATTATAATTCCTGTTAAAAGGAATCTCCCAAGTTTCTCTTAAATTATTATATGGTAGCTATTATAGCTGCCATTACTGTTAATATTTGGATGATAAATTCTTGTTGTAAATGCAACCTTAGGTGGTTTGAAGGGGTAGTCTGTAGAAAAATGAACTGTCAGAAACAATCACCCTCCTTGGTACGGACTGTCATTAGGTTCCATAATTGTGGACCTGCAGAACAATGTGCTGGAGGGTCACGGGCTAAATCACTAAGTTCCTTATTAATCCGTTTCAGTGCCATACTCTATGCTGTCTGTCCGGCTCCTCACTGTCCTGGTGTGTGCTTTAGGTCCAGCCAAAAGTACTGATTATACCGGTGGCAGGAAGGATCGTCTCTTGTCTCACACCAGCTCTATCAGACACAGGCTCTTTCTTGGTATTGAGGAGGCAGATCTCAAGAGATAGGCCTGGCAGCCTAACTACAGCGGAAGCTCTGCAATGACTTAAGGGCAGTTTTGTGTGCTCTCCTTGTCAGGGGCGGACCCCCAATTCCCTATAAAGTGTTTCTTAATTTCAAATTTTATTTGTTCATTAATGATACATAGCAAAGGAATATACTTCTGTTGTATATTAATCTGTATCTTAGAATCATTAATCACTTATAGACCTGGAAGTCCTTTTTGATTCTGATTTTTTTCCTACACATTATGGTATGTGACCTGTGAATAAAGATAGATTTATTTTCTGTTTCCTTATCTGAACTCCCCCTGCCCTCCCTCCCCCCGTCTTACAGCATTAGGAATTTCAGGAGAATACTGAAAAAAAGTGGCAAGAAGAATTATTCTTGATTTCATTCTAATCAAAACAGGTAAGGATCTAGTTTCTCACCACTAAAGTTGGTGTTAGCTGCAAAACTTTTTAAAAAGAATATTTAAAGTAGTTTCTAAAAATAATGCTTACAGAAATTAATTTTTATATATTTAAAAAATTTTGGGCAGCATTAAGGATTAAACAGAAAGCTTTTGCTCTGAGCTAATATCGCCAGCACCTTTTCACTATTTATTCAAGACATGGTCTTGTTAAAGTTGTCCAAAATGGGTTCAAACTTCTGCTTTTACCTCCTGAAGTGCTGGGACTACAGGCCTGCACCATCAGGTCTGACTTAATATTTTAACATGTTTTCTGTGCAAAAAAACATATTTTAAGGCTTCTCTATCATTGCTATGTATAGTAAAACATCTTCATCTGCAAAGTCTTGTGGTTTTCGTCTGTGAGTCTAGATAAACCCATTACTTGTGATTGTTAAGTCATATTGGAATCTTATATGAAAAACATCAGTTGCATATTTTGAGATACAGGCATACTTCTCAAGGCTTTTTTTTTTCCGGAGGTGAAGGGGGCAGAGGCAAGTGATCCATCCCTCAACTACACCTACAGCCACAAAAGACTCTTAATTGAAATGCAGTAATAGCACTTCAAACTCTTCACACCAAATTCATAAAAATGTTCCTATACAAAGAGCATTCTTCAACATATTTTGAGCAATCATCTATTTACATAACAAAGAATATACATTAGTAAGGATTATCTGATTACTAAAAGCATGTAATACTTTTCTAAAGTTTGAAAATTGAAAATTATCAACAAGCATTTCAAATCCTGTATTTGGATATTCTCACAGATCATTTTCCTGGATTTTAAAGTACAGACTGAAGTCAAGAATCAGTGTTAAGAAATTAAGTATGGTAATGATGAGAGTAACAAGGAAAACTGAACATAGGCACATCATATCCAACATACCGCTTAATGGTCTAACCATAACTACTTACTTCAGTTACTAATCAAAAATTTCAGTACAGTCTTAAGTTACTAACAACCACGTTAAGTATACAAAAACCTATTCATCAGAATATTTACAACTGATTTTTATTAGTTACTCACATTAAGTAATAACAAAAACCCTGTAAATCTACATTTAAAAAATATGTTTCTAAAGACAAGCTCCTCAAATTATTTTTTCATGTAAGCTTCAGAGGAGTGGAAGATGTATCTTTAGACCCTGCACAGAATTACTAAAAGCCTGATCCAAATTACCAAAGGAAGTTTTAGCTAACAGAAAAAACAAATAAGTACTTATAAAAATCTGGTTTTGTACTTATCTGTGTCATTTCTACCAACGATTTCCAACAAACTACCAAGATGATGCATCTTTCTGAGACATAATAGGTTTAAAAGTATTAAATATTAAAATATTGAAGTTAATGAACAGAAGGAAAAGGAAATACAGAGCTGTCATTCTTTTTTTTTTTTCTTTTTTTGAGACAGGGTCTCGCTCTGTGGTCCAGGCTGGTCCTGACTTCACTTCAGAGCCCAGGCTGGCCTTGGACTCAGGGCAATCCTCCTGTCTCAGCCTCCCAAGTGCTGGGATTATAGGCATGCGCCACCACGCCCAGCTTCTGGGGTGCTGGGGAATCGAACTCGGGTACTTAGTGCTTGGCTTAGAGCTTGCTCAAGCACTTTAACCGCTGAGCCATTCCTCCAGCCCCAGAGCTGTCAATCTTAAAACATATTCTTAAAAGGTTTAGAGGTATCATTTTTCAGAACACAAAGAGATTTCCTTCTCAACAGCATTCCATCACTCCTTCTTGCCTTCCAGCAGGCAAGTCAGTACTCGTCCAGAATGTAAGTAAAGCATACAAAGGCTTTTTCCAGAATCTTATTGTCAACACAAAACAGGAAATAGCACATATGTATGTTAATTGGTGTTTACTATAAACTGTGTTTGACTGTCAATAAGTACCAGGTTAAACACCAAGAGGATGAGGTGAAAGTATGAATATAAACTAATACCATTAGTTGCTTGCAGTTGGACAGAGAAAAGGCCCCAGACTATAATGTAAGAGAAACTGTAAGAATTTGCCAAATTGTATGTTTGTTAATGTTATACTACAACATCTAATTAAAACTTACTACTCTTAAATTCACAGAAGAAATTATTCTATAAAAGTCAATATTTTTGAATGGAAAATGCCTTCATTAATAAAAGTTAATTTAGTAGAAACAATGCTCCTGAGGAAGAAAAAGCAAGCTTCTATGTAAAATGGCCACCTATTAAAAATATGTTCTCTAAAGTCAATTTAAATTATTTTCATCTAAAAGGAAAACTACCTTATGAAGACAAATAAATATAATTCAATATGCCTCCAAAAGGAAGTTTTGAAATTTGTCTATAACTGGATTATAAACTGCAGCTAATATACTGAGTAGAAAAACTCTTATAAAGTAAGTTTTATTTTGCATAACAAACCATAACATATGGTTTGGCTGCCCTCTGCTGATGGGAAATTTTTCAAAGCATAATGTAACTTCATAAAATTGTGATATTCTCATTTGAACAAAAGTACTCCTTTTTAGACACTGGCTTCATTATTAACTTCCTTAAAAAAACTTGTTGTCATTTTCATGCTCAAAGGGAAAACATTTATTAAACATCTATTATCTGATTGACAGCTATTAAAAAAGACTTGATCTCTCTGACCTCTCTACAAGTTGGCAGACAGGAAAACATCAAGAGATGAACAGAGAAAAATCTTTTCAGGAATGTTTTATTCTTCTTCCTCCAAATTGTTTATTAATATGTATCTATGACACATACTAAGTACAATTAGCTTGGAGGACTGATGTATATTCATATTACATCTTCATCATTTCTATTCTCCTTTCCCCTTCATGCCCTTCCTTTCCCATATCCTCCTTATCCTCCAACTACTCTATTTCCTTTTATTTTGTAATTCTGTATTTAACTTACTCATACTTTCAGGTTCTCTAATATGAGAACTCATACAATATTTAACTTTCTGTATCTGATTCATTTCACTAAATATAGTAGCTTCAAGGAGTATCCATTTTCCTAAAAATAATTCAAATTTATCTTTCTTTATGGTAGGATAGTGCTCTATTGTTTACGTGTGTGTGCGCGTGTGCACGTACACACATGTGTACAGCACATTTCCTTTATCCACTTGTCCATGGAAGAACATACTGACTGCTTCTAAAACTTAGCTACTATCGGCTGTGCTGCTATACACATTGGTGTGCAAGTAACATTAAAATATGTTCTTGACTCTTTTGGAAAGAAAACTAGACGAGGTTATTAGCTGGGCCAACTGGAATTTTTATTTTTGCCATAATGACTTCAAAAACCAAAAGCAAACAGTATAGAAGAGAAGCTAGATAAGAAAGTCTGGTAGACTGAAATCAGTAAAAGGTAAAAACAAAACAAACACCCCACTCCAAATAGTCACATGAAAAAGCTTATGAAGTTCATGAAGAATGAGATAGCTCAGGAAAGTAATTAAAATGGTCTGAGATGATAGTGATGAGAAAGAAGCAAAAGCCCAGAGGAAGTGATAAAGCTAGCAAGTGCAAATGACATGACTACCAGAAAATACATCTGTCATGACAAATAATACTCAGTGAAAACAAGAAATGGGGAGGCAAATAAAAAGCCAGAAAGAAGAACTAGAAGTGAGGTAGCAAAAGTAAGTTCCTGTGTTGGTAGAATAATAATGATGATCTAGTGGATATTCCTTCTGAAACAGTACTATGGAACAGAATGGAGAAATGGAAATGGAAGAAACTGGCAGAAAAACCACTTAGACAATTTCAGTAATCAACAGAAAAAAATAAATGACACAACAGTAGGAGCAACAGAGAAGAAAAGATATTGATACACTTTTAATTAAAAAACAAAATTGATGGCATGATAGGCTCAGATCTGTGTTAACTCTTGTATTAATTGATTACTAAACTCAATTGATATAGAAGAGTAGCAGAACACAGCAGAAGGGAAAACTGTTGTGTCATTACAGCTACCATGGTATAGTAATTTCATAGTGTGAGCTGTTGAGAGCATAAAATTCGTAGAACGAAAAAAAAAAAACAAATCCATGCATGTGACGGTCACTGGCATCTACACAAGTTCAATTTCCATACAGGTGGTCAGAAAAGACACAAGCTACAGAAATTAAATGCTCACTACTATGGTTTGTTTCTTGGAGTGCCTAGCCGCGTATATCTGGATGTATTACTGCTGGGAGAGGGGACTGGCTGGAAGCAGCTGAGCTTTATCTACTGACAGCCTGTTCCATGCATAAACACATTCACTCTTCCTAAAGGTTGAACTGGTGAGGATTTTGTAAGCTAGTAAAGACTGTCTATGGCCAATTAAAAAAAAAACTAGATATGAGGTTACAGTATACTAAAGGCTATCACTAATGTAGAGGGAAGTTTTAATCCCTGTGGAGATTGGGAAAGTGGGCAAAGACTCTAGCTGACAGCTCAGATAATACAATTCAGATCCTGACCAAAGTGCTGTATTTGTTTCTGTTGTTTTTCTCCTATCCTATCAGGAGCCTGTCTCCATGGATTTGTCTAGAAAAATGATAAATAATAGACCAAGTAACCCTCCCTGTCCATCTAAATCATCCCCCCAGCAAAGACTCCAAGGAAAACTTTTGGAAAGACCAACTCTTTTAGAATGCCTTCTGTGTGTATCTGTGTGTATACTGAGAGTCAAACAGAAAACCTATGAAAATAAACACAAGCAGATATACACAGAAGAATTTAAGTATTTATAGAGAACCTTCATTCCTCACAGTTCAGATACTTAAAGTCAGTGATAATCATCAAATTTAAGTATATTAAGCAGTAAATATGGCACGTAACTCCCACCATTCTGTTAACTAAATTTCAAAAAAACTGTTTACAAACCACCTATGTATAAGCAACCATCTAAAGTTCAAATTATCCTCCAATTCAAAGATTTCATATAGATGTTAACTTCATCAAATTCATTTTGGCAAAAATAAAAATGTTCTCTAAAAAGCAAATACAAGAACTTTAAAACAGAGCTTCTGTGTCCTGAGGATACTTTCAGGAGGATATTTGAACTTTAGATATAGTAGGAAAAATGTTAATGTTTAGGATCAGATAAAGAATACAATATGAAACTCACTGTTCTATAAAGTTTCTACCATCCACATTTTTGTATTTTCAGACAAACTAATTTTATATCAGTATCCCCTCTGGAGAAAAAATTTATATTTGAAAGAACAAAGTCATTAAGTGCTAAAACTAAAGTATGACAAACAAATAGGAAAAAAATATCACTTCCTTACACCAAGAACCACCTTGGCTACATTACTGTCTGATGTAATGATTCTAAAAGTTAATTTGGAAGAAGACTGCACCCCTGACTGAATTTTAACCTTAATAATCTGAGTCACACATAAAACAAGTAAAAATTAACATTTAGATCATCAACTCTTTTATGTGTATTTTTATCTTATTTGCATTAAAGAAGACACAATAATTTGAGAAATATAGAAAGCTATTTTTAATTTAATACTTAGCTATCTTTAATGTAGTGTTTCCAAACCAGGGAGTAGAGTTGTCTATTCAAAGAGAAGTGCCACAGGATTTTAGGAGTCAGAATTCTGGATGAATCACTTATTTATTCATTCAATAACTTAGGCAATGTTTGATATTAACAAACAATATTCTTAAAGTTCTCTATAGTAACTATTATTACAATTTTAAAAACTTGGTAATATGTATAGTTATGTGTGAAATTACATCATCATAATTAGTCTTATTTTTTCCTGGCTGAATAATCTTACTATAAAAGGGAAAAGTTAAATTTGTGATAAAAGTTAAATATAATATAGAATTGAAAACACTTAATGTTATGAAACTTAGATCCCTTGTATTTTCCACCCCAGGTCCAAGATTTCAGAAGCAAGCTTAATTATCAGACCTGCGAATTCCTCTGAGTTCTGTTGCATGTCAGTATTTCATCGAATAAAAGTTTCAATATGCCCTCTTTTTTATCCTATTAAATGTCAAATCTGGGGGCAATCAAAAAGTATAGGTGTTTATGCTAAGCAGAGAATATCAAATTCTATGCTAAACCAGAATAAAAGTATTTCACGGTCACATATCTTCAATTGACAAGGAAAGCAATGTATTATTACTTAATGCTTTAAAAAATTAACTAGACGAGTTAGTCAATCTTACATAACAAAATATCTGAAATTAGAAGAACTGGAAATGAGTATTATGTGAGAGACAAGAGAATGCAGTCACCTCAACTTCTTCACTAATACGGCATGCTAATCCAACTTAATGATATGAATAAGTAATTTATAGTGGTGGTATCATATAAAATCTCCTCCTCTTTACTGGTAAATTTACACAATAAAGACATTCTCTGGATAATAAATTGACCCACTACATTTTTATTCAAAGTTTTTGAATTCTATAAATAAAAACAAAACTCATTTTGATGATTACAGGCATGGATAGAAGTAGCTATGTAAGCCTAAAACGAGGCCATAGAGGAGAATAAGAATGAAAAAATATATGTCAGGCTTAAACTGGAAGCTTTAACTTGACAAATGACAAAGAGGTACTTAATTTCTTGCATGTAATATATCTCTCATATTATTCAGAAATATGTACATGTACAATGCATTAATTTAAAAACTACAAAACAAACTCCATAAAATATAAAAAATTTTATAAGTGCAGATATAAGGTATAATCAGCTTCATAGCACATCATGGCAATATATAAAGAAACTTATGTGTTACAGGATAAGGAATAAGTTAGTTAGGAAACAAAAAGTCTGGCCTTACAACCTTCAATACTTACTAGTTTCAGAACCATGGAAGCTAACTAATTTCTTTGGGCAGCAATTTTCTCATCTTCAAATGTAAAATATATATATATATATATATATATATATATATATATATATATCTTAAAAGAATTACAGAGGATATATATATATATATAATGCCACGTGCACTGCCAGATACACTGTACATACTCAAAGAGGTCACAATTTTTATTATCTTAGAGCAACATTTCTATATTTTTCCAATTCTGCTCATCTATTCAATTTTATATTCTATCTTTTGGTAAAATGTAATACCTAAGCTCTGCAATAGATGCATAAAGTACATAATAATTCTCTGTGGATTCATTTATAATATTCAATTTACACATTTTAATTATGCTTGGACTATATTTTCAATTGTTTTCCATGAAGAAAATTCTTGCTGCTTATGTGAACATTTGTTTTTTATCACTGTTTGAAGGAACTCAGGTTTCGGCCACGAATGTAAATGGGAAATATCAACTCATGGAAACCTGGGTGCAGAATGCTCTTATTCTTACCAATTTTGTAGCCAGGCAGGCATAGCAACCAGCTATCACTAAAAAAAAAAAAAATGCTGTCACAAATGCAAGCGAAGGAAATGGAGGTTTTATGAGAAATTTTTCCAATTTCATGCAATTTTTTTGAGATATTGGAAACTGAACTCTATTTTCACAATAAGCTTTTTTTTGTTTTATTTGGAGATATGATCTTGCTAAATTGCCAGGTTGAGCTCAAACTTCATTTTCCTATTGGATTCTAATATAGTGCTGAGATTACAAGTTTGTGCCACCACACTCAATGCTGATTAAATTCTTGTCCACATTATCACCTAAAGGTCATCAGAGTAGTTAACATCAGCTCTAATCTTACTGTGCCTTTACCAATTCAATAAAAATTTTCTGAAGTACCCAAAACTAAACACATAAGTCTCCTGAAAAATTAAAAAAGAAAATATTAATTTTTCAATGAATATGTAAGACAAAAAGATGCATACTTTCAGCAAACTGTTTGGAATTGATTCACAAAATTTTGACTGATATGAAAAAGCTGATAGTTTCCAAATACACTACTACAGTTAGTAAGAAGACTGTTAACATAAGGCGGGTCTCCTTTATCCTGCCAGGCATCTTAGCCAGCTAAACACACTGGTGAACACGGTGAACACCTTTGCTGCCACTAAGCTCCTCCTAAGGTAAATGCTACAACGAAGTAAGCTGTAAGGGACTACACAGAAAAATATAAACAGGGGATGAGAGAAAAAGGACTAGAGCATCTACAGTGTCAAATAGTAGACATAATCTTTTCCCAAGAGGCTCAATATTTTATTTCTTCAGATGTGTCATATGCCATAAGTACTTTTTACATACCATAGTATAATTGGTATTTTTAAAAACAGAATGTCACACATTTTTGTAAGACATGTTTGTTTTCTGCCTCTCCATCACTTACCATACTGCATGGCATGTAATAGGTAACATAGATATTTGACAAATGACTCAAGCCAGTAAAGAAGCCGTTCATCTTAATAGGTATTATACAAAAAAAGGTTTACCTTTCTTTGGTCAGGAACTTACAGGCATTTGCATAAAGGGCCAGGTAATACATATTTTTAGCTTGACAGTAAATGTCTATACAACAACTATTTAGCTCTATCACTGTCAACAAGAAAAGCAACCACAGGGGCTGGAGGAATGGCTCAGCAGTTAAAGCACTTGCTAGGTGAGCGCTTCAGCAAGTGCCAAGTACCTGAGATCGATTCCCCAGCACCACATAGGCTGGCCTTGTAAAGAGGGCTAAGGCAGGAGGACTGCTATTGAGTCCAAGGCCAGAAGCAAGATCCTGTTTCAAAACAACAACAAGAACAACAACAAAAACTCAGCCACAACAGTAAAAGATGTGTCTGTGTTTCAATAAAATTTTATTTACAAAAATTGTCACACAGCACATTATTTTTCCAATCTCTACTTTATTCCATATATGACTAATTGCCCTAAGGCTTTTGACAATTTTTCCTTGGCATATAAAGAAAACTCATTTATTTTCTAATACATCGTATAGGTAAAACCTGCATACACATACAGCTTTACCCTCCCTCTACATCTTCCCTTTTCCCATTTTCACTCCTTTTGCTTCTAATCATTCAATAATGCACTGCAAATATAAGACTTAATTCTAGTGTATAGATTAAATGACAAAAGATCAAAATGTTACACAATTAAAAAACATTTCTATAAAACTTACTGATTTTCACAAAACTTATTTAAATGTAAGACCTTTATTAACCTCTGAAATGCACTAATATTTCACTAAAAGGAGAAAGAATCGATTATAAAGTCCAAAACTATGGTAATAAAAAGCTATTTTAAAAAAAATCCCAAAAACCTTCCAAATACACTTGAAAATACAATTCTTCTCACTTACCTCAAACAGCAGCAGACTTTTCACCTCTTCACTTACAATGTTTGTTCATTTATTTGTTGAGAGGTCTTGCTGTGTAGTCCAGTCTGATCCTGAACTCACTATGTAGCCAGGCTAGCCTTGGACTCATGGCAATTCTCCTGCCTCAGCCTCCCCAGTGCTGGGATTACAGACATGTGCCACAACACCCCAATGTATGTGGTGCTGCGGAATCAAACTCAGGGCCTTGAGCTTGCTAGGCAAGCACTATAACCATTGAGCTATTCCTTTGGCCCCACTTCTCCACTTACATATATCACTTGTTTTTTATCCTAATGCATAAAATTCTCTTTTCTACACTGTAATGCCAAAAAGAAGCAAATAAAAAAACCTTCTAGATTTCCAAAAGTCATCATTCTTATAAGTGGCTACCGTTGCCTTTTTCAGCAAAAGGGGTGGAGAGTAGTATCCGGGCCTGCCGGACAGTTCAACGAGGTCCTGCGCAGGGGAGGGGGTGAGGGGTGGGGTGAGGATGAGTAGGGACAAGAGATACAAAGGAAGGAGACAAGCCAGACTTTCTGATCAAGTCTCAAATTTTATTTTTCTCACATGAGTTTATATAGGGCAAAACGGGGAAGGGGGTAGGAAACCTGTCTGCATAAGCAGGCAACTAGGTGGTCTAACTCTAAACGTTCCATTCCATGTTAGGAAAGGTCATCTGTACCTTAAAATGAGTAGTGGGAGAGAGTTCTATTTCTATATTAGGAAAGGCCACCTGTGCTTTGAAGTGAGGAGTAGGGAGCGAGTCACAGGCATCAGAAGATAAGATTAAGTACAGGTGTAGGCGCCAGAGGTTAAACAGTCCTTGGAAGAATGTGGCCTATCAGACAATCTGACCAACAGCTTTAATTATGGTGGTTTTGAGCTAAGATAGAGTCACCTATGTTCCAGATTCAGGGTGGCTCCCCACAGAGTAGAAGCTGGGCATATATTCAACAGTAAAGGGTCCAGGTTCAATCTGCAGTACCAAAAAATAAAATAAAAATATTGCTGCACGAGAAATGATAAAACTCTAGGCCATAAATTTTACTGGTTTAACAGAAAAATTAGTTTATCACTATTACTTGATATGAAACGTAAGAGGTGATCAAACAAATGGCACTACTCTAGTTTTACCTACACTGTCCCTTTGAAGAGGGGTAAAGTATAAGCTAGTATTAAATTATATATATATATATATAATAATTTTAGACATTATAGTGAAAAACAGATTAGAAACTGTCCTTAACATATATACAACAAATAAACTAACTCATTATTGAATAATGTCTCTAAAAGCCTTTTAAAGAATTAGTTTGCCAAACAAATATTTTACTAAGCCACAAAATTCTCTACGAACCACTCAGCACTAAACCTTTGCCTACTTCTTCACTGAATACCAGAGTCCACTGTTCTGCACAGGTAGTTCTAAACATACCAAGGCAAAGATAATGTGAGAATGGTGGAAACAGATCATCAAACACAGGGTGAAGAGCTAGGAGTTATGAAGCTTTACCCACAAGTAAAGAGGAATTACGACACAAAGCTGACATCTTGCTCCATATTTTTTATTATAAATTGAGTGTTCTTTACTAATGGTCAAGTTTATTAAGATATGCTTTATACTGCAAACTTTACCCTTAGTTTTAAATTTAGAAGGTTTTTGACAAACATACATGGTCTTATAATCATCACCACAACGAAGATACAAGATGTTTTCAACATCTCAAAGAGTTTTTGTGGTGAATTTCTGCAGGCTCTCAGAACTGATTTCTGATCCTATAGCACTGCCTTTTCCAGAATGTCAAATACGTGAACTCAAGATATATACTGTGTACCCTTTTTGTATCTGGTTTCTTTTACCTCTCACTTGATAGTCATCCAACTTCTGTATACATTAGTAATTTCTTCCTTTTTATGGCTGAGTAGTATTTCACATATCACAATGGACATGAATATTGAGGGTTTTTTAAGATGAATATGAATAAAACTGCTACAAACATTTACCTAAAAGCCTATATAAAAATGTTTTTATTTATTTTGGGTAATTACCTAAATAAATGAATTGCTAGATAGTATGGTAAGCATACATTTAATTACATAAGAAGCTTTTACATTAAAAAGGTTAATAAGTTCACTGGAGCAGTAACATATTTTTAAGAACACATGCACACACAACATTGCTACTTTTCTAGAATTCCTTGAACCAAAGAATACAACAATATTACGTAAAATACACGTAAAAAGTTCACATCTTCCTAGATTCAATTAGGTGTCACACATAAGTCACCCAGTAGTTACAGGTACACCCTGTAGATCTAATGATTATTAGCTCACTGTTCACCTTCCCTTTTCCCATTGGTCCCAGCTCCCCCACCCTCAATGCACACAAATCTATACTTAAATTTAAATCATTACTTTTAAATTTTACAATGAGCACACATACATACAAATTTCAATTAATATTGAAGCTGCTCTTGAGCTGCTCTTTCTTTGAATGAAGAGTGTTGTTTCTAAAAGCAAAAGGGCCTGTACTCACAGAACATTTCAGGTGAGCATCACCATCTTGTGTCAAAACCCAGCAACTACAATACCAAAGTCATTCTCAAATAGAGTCACAGATAAAAGCACAGAATCTAGTTGCAAAACCTAGTTTTTCAACTCATTCTGATGCATTTGCCATTAAAGTATTAGAAAATTTAAACTGCCCATATTTCATGACTATAATGCATTAAAATTTACATGTATTTAAAATTAGACTGTACATATTACAAGGAAAAGAACTAAGTTTCTTTTAATTACGTATTGCCCCTATTAACCTATCCATATCTCTTCAAAACACATGCACTAACAGGCACAAAAGTGGCACTTCATTTTATCGTAGTTTAAAAATTATCATCAAGTTAGCCTTCTGACTAGCTGGCAACAAATTATTCAACTCGTGGCTTTGGATTTGGGTCTTGGTTAAACTGAGTATTAGTTCTCAAATGTGGGATTTTAACAGCATTGACAAAAACAAGAGGTTTTGTTTTTATAAATTCAGAAGTGAATCAACTTTAAATAATTACATAGCTAGATACTTCTGTTGCAGCTCAAGATTATTTTTACATCTGTAGTAATTTATATTAAGTTAAAGCCTTATTAGATAAACTATCACAAGCTGATCAGACATTTTTGAAAGGGGAAACTATGCAGCTCAACAAGTTTTTTTTTAAGTAATAAATTTTAAATACAAACATCAAGGTGTTTAACTTCCAACCAAGGTTTTTGTTACAAAATAACAGCCTGTAGGAGGATTTATGCCCCCCCCCCCCCCCCCCATTTAAAGCAAGTCATGTAGTTAAAAAGAAAAGCCATCTTTGTACACCGGAATAATATTTTCTGGCTTTATATTCTGTTTGAAAACAGGAACTTGACAACAATGAAAAAAAGTTTGTTAAAATCTTGAAAATAAAAAATAAAACCCAGAAATGGGTTTGGTAAACAGCATCAACTTAGGTAGCATTTAGAATTTCTACTACTGTCTGTCTCTGTTACAAAATAATAAAACTGTAGAACCTGAATGATATGAGAGCTGACCTAGTTCATTTTTCACACTAACTGAATCCAAAGAGGCTAAGTAATTTCGAAGAGTACACTGGTAGCAATAGAACTATACTTAGAAATGCAAATACCAATAATTGGCTGCCTTAATTCGTCCACTTTTTGTATCTCACTGTCAGTTTCAGGTTTTTCTACTTGGGTCCCTACCATCTTTGTCCTCTTACACATGTCAACTGCATTTCCTTCAGACACATTATCTCTCAATTTTGCTGACTGCATCATACAAAGGTTCCTTTCCGATGCTATGCACTTTCCAAAAACTCATCTACTAAATCTGAGAATGGCTGTGTCCTGAGAAATATACACAAAAAGCACAAAGTAGATTATAACCTCTTTAAATAATACAGTGCAATAAAATACAATACCTTTAATATTACAAATTCGTGAAACTTCAGCTATAAAAATAGACGTAAACAGGAAATAATATAGTTGAGTGTTATTGTGAAGATAAAACAAAGAATAAAGTGTCACATTCTAAACATTTACAAAGTTCTAAACATTCAAATCAAACTGATGTTCAAATTATCACTTTAATAGTATGAAGAGTAAGGTTAACAAATTATCTAAATTTCATTTCAGTGTATGTCATTCTTATCTTGCCTAATTCTTCAAAGAAAGGAGATAGTATTTCCTTACTGTCTTAGTTTTTGTTGCTGAGACGCAATACCTGACACGCAACAATTTAAGGGATGAAAGGTTTAGGTTAGCTCAGTTTTAGAAGTTCTCTATCTATCTTGGGGCAGTTGGCAACGGTGATGTGCCGAGCAGAGGCCTAGAAAGGGAAAAACTGTTCACTGCATAGCAAGAGGAAGCAGAATAAGAAGGGAAGGACAGAGCTAGTGAGGGAGGGTTATTTTCCAGGTCCTGCTCCAGTGATCTGCCCCTTCTGGGTCAAGGTCCAGTGATCTGCTCCTCTCATCTTACAGCACAGGAAATCAATGAATTAACCTGCATGATCGAATCATTTTCCAAACTCACAGTCTTAGGGGACATTCTAGACCCAAACTATAACATTCTTTCCTTAGTCTCTAAAGACTCATGTCTACCTGCTAATGTAAAATATATTCAGCCATTTCTAAGAGGTGGCAAAATTTTAAAAGTTTCAGCACATCTAAAAAGTAAAAGTAGAAAATTAACTCTGAGACTTGAGGAACAGTCTTAGCTGTGAGTTCCTGTGGGAAAAAATATATAAAATCAAACACTTCCAACATACAATGGCACAGTATATACATCCCCACTCCAAATGGAGGAATGAGGATATAAAGAAATTGACCAAAGCAATTCGAAAAGATAGCAGGGCAAACATTAAATTGTATAGTTCCAATAAATCCATAGCTTCATCTACAGCATCCAGAGCGAGCTGTGAGCTCCAAAGACTTGGTGGCCCTGTCCCTGTGGCACTACTTCTAGCTACAGCTTCCATGGCTGATCTTTTCGGATGGCTGTACTCATAGCCTGTGGCTTTCCTCTGCTGAAGATCCACGTTCTTGATATCTCCAAATTTTGGGGGAATACACTACACTTTTGGCTTCCCTTTCACAGTTTTATCTCCCTCCTCCTCAAGGACACAATTCCTGGCCTTCAAGACCTTCTGAAATCTTAGTGGAGGCTTTCATGGTCCAAGGACCCTTGATCTTTCTTACAAAACCAACATTGCACGAGTGACACCAAAGTCTACAGCTGCCTAGGTCAAAAGGCTAGGCCCCTCCATCTCCTCCTCTGCCACAGAAGCCTCTGTATTCTTGGATGGCTGAACTTCTAGGAGATTCACTTTCCTAGGTGGTCCTGAAGAATTCTCTTGGGCTCTCTTTTCAAAGAGAAGTTTTTTGTCTTTGAATGAGTAAAGGGATGGGTCTTGCTGATTCCTGAGATGCTCTCAAGCCATCTTTTCTATACTCAAGTGGCAGAGTACTGAACTTTTTAATGGTAATCTTTTCAGCAAACATACTCTCCTTTCCTACAATTTTACAGGAGCTTTATTTCTGGCAAAGCTGGCAATTAAATCTTTTTGCTTTCTCACTTCCTCTGCTTTTTAGTGTACAGCTGGCTAACTGCCACAAGCAGTATCCAAGTGACAGCCTGAACGTTGAGCTCTCTGGAAACTTTTTTCCATCAGATTAACTAGTCCAATAATTTCAATCTTAGTTTCAGGTAAAGCCTCAGAACAGGAGTAAAATACCAACACACTTCTTGACAAGGCATAGCATTCACCATTTCTGGACCAATTGCAAACAGTCATCCCACCCATCTAAAACCTCAAGCCTGGCCTTTCCAAACTGTACTTCTATTAGCATTTTGGTCTTCTGTGCTCTGACCAGAATCTCCTATCAAGCTTGGCTCATAGCTTTCTAACTTCTCTAGCCAGCAGCTCCAAGCTTTTTCAAACTCCTCCCACAAACCAGTTCCACAGCCTTCTAAGCCACATTGTCAGGTAAAGTCAAAGTAAGCACCCTACCCTTGGTACCAAAATCTATCTTCATTAGGGTTCTTGAAAAGCAGAATATAATTTCATAGGGAAATTTATTAGGACAGCTGACAGAATCTGAAGAGAAAGTCTAAAATGGCTGCCTACATGTGTTAGGACTGCAGGTTCCAGTAGTGCTCAAACGTGAGACAGAAGAACATTAACCAAAGATGGAAGGTCTAGCAGCCAGTGTCAAGTCTATTCCACAGTTCACTGTTGATGACAAAGACCTAAACACAGTAGCAAATCTGTGCTAGAGATACGCTAAGATAGGAGCAAGTCAATGCTGAGAATCTCCATCTGGAAACAACGGTGAAGTTGTCCTAATCTTTCTTCTTTCTTCCTTTTTAGTTTGAGTAGCCAGTCTATCAGCTGGGCTACTCACACTCAGGGTGGGTCTTTTTCCTCAATATGCTGGCCCAAAAATCAGTCACTCATACCCAAAGCTCTACTCCTGTGATCGATTAGCCGGGCACATAAGCCTGGCCTTTCCAATCTGTATTTCTATCAGCATTTTGGTCTTCTGAGCTCCGACCAGAATCTCCTACTTCCTACAAATTGATGCAATGCATTAAATGATGGTCACATTCAAATAGTATTTTTTTAAGGTAAGTTAAGAGAATTTTAACTGTTCTTCAAGTATAAATAATCTTATAATAGTTTCTTTTTAGAAGTTCCTTCTGGTAACTTTTCAGAAATTCCCTTATTAGATCAATGTTAGTTAAATGTTCCTACATTGAGGATTCTGAGCTAGGTACAACAATTTTTTTAAGCAGAAAAACACTTTCTACTTAGGTAAAATAAACTATACTACCTGTTTTTTACCCTATTACATAAGTCCTTTTTTGTACCTTAATGCAATAAACAAAAATAAATTCCATCCATAATTTCAAAAGGCATCAACCAGTCTTAAAATTGGTCATTGCTGTTTTTAACTTCTAAGTCATAAATTTTACTTGATATGAAAGATAATGACTGATCTGCTCTGGGTCACCTACACTGTCCTTTCCAGCAGAAAAAATATAATCTAACAATAAAAAAGAAAAAGTGTATTTTCATAATTTTAGAGATTATAATGATTTAAAACAGATATAAATTCTGCATGATACATATTCTGCATAACTTATACAGTGCCTTTAATATTAATGCACAGAGATACACAGAAAATGATAGAAATAGGCCTAATACTTGAGAAGTTACAGATGAAAATTAATTAATGAGTTTGTTAAGAATTAGTGCCTCTATTCCTAAAAACTGAAATCCCTGGAGGAGCTACTATGGAAAATCCTGAGAAACCATTTGGTCTTACATAAAAGAGAAATATCTGGAAATCCTGGTTAGTAGCAATGTTGAATAATATTTCAGACTGACAGGAGGTGATATAGATGGAATACCTATTGAAATATTGCTTAACTTCTGAGATTTAAATCAACTTTGGCAAAGACTAAGCCTGGAAACTTTGACTTAGACTTCAAGGAAACTCTTAAGCTTTTTACTTTTGCTTACTTTGCTCAATGTAACTTTAAGTTCAATAGTAGTCCACAACGTAAAATTTGCAAATAAGCTAACAAAATCCTAGGTGTATTAATATATGATAATATTCAGACTATGAAGAGTGTAAGACTTTCACTAAGGAATATACTGAACAGGCCACTACCAACCTATCACTGCACACTCCACTTGTGACATCACAATCACAGTTTCTAAGGAAAAAAACCTACAATCAACAACAATAACAACAAAAGAACAAAAAATTAAACAGAATGAGCATTCTATAAACAGAATATCATATGAACTAATCCAAGATGTGAAGCCTAAAAAAGCAAACACAGAGACAGGTCAGTGAGATAGTGAATAAAGAAAATACAAATAACAATCTTTGAAAATCAGAAGAGAATGGGGGTACAGCTCAGAAGTGGAGTATTTATCTAGAACACACAAACCCTGGATTCAATCCATGGTATGACAAAAAGAAAACTGTAAAATTTTAAAGAAGAAAATAAACTATTCAGAAAATAATTTTTAACCTTGAATTATTGAAGACCTCTGCCCAACATAGTAGGCAAAAGCACATAAAGTACATAAAAGGACTAAATTTTAAAATATCCATAAAACTTAAACTACTTTGACACTCATGAAAGACAGAATTATTTTTACTCCTGAGATCCACCCATGATGCAAGAGAAGTCAAGGTTCTTTTACTCATATAAACTCCAAAAGTTTATGCATTAAGAATAAATTATATATTAGTGGCTTGCTGTTCTACAGTCTCTTGATGTTAAGAAACTCTATACCATCATTAATGTAAAAATAATGATATTAATTTGTATCACATAAGCTCATTCATCTTCATCTGTCCTATTATATTCTGCCATGAAAAATGGACATTTGTGGCTGCAACTTCATTTTACTCATATACAAACAGGAGGGGAACTTAAAAATGCTTGTGGAAATTGGAGTATCAGCAGAGACTATTAAGTCATCACTTCACTTAGCTCAGTGTATGTTATAACACAGCAAAGGAGTTGGACATGTAAATGTGACAGAGCAGAATGATTTCAGACCTATGTCACCAGAATTTGCAAGAAACTTCAGCTTCAGTCTCTCCAGAATACATGAAACTGAAATAATGCCTCAAAAACAGTATTAAATATGTAAAACATGTAGGTAACAACAGTATAAATTTTACTGGCAGTCCATAACTTTTTTCCTTTTTCAAATACAGTAATTTAAAGGCATCATAACATAGAGGTTGTTGGTTAACAGGCAATAAGAATTATTTTAAAAGGCAAAATTTTTAGATGAAATGAAATGTAACCAAAATTAGAGTGTTTTTATCTCTGACATCAGAGTAGTTGGGTTTTTGAAAAACCGAAGACAAATCTTCACCTTTTAATATGAGCACCTACAATTCAATTCTTTTGACATCTATTTCTTCCTATTATAGTTTCCTCGAGAATACAAAGATGATTTTAAAAAATCTGTACATTCATTTTATCATGGAAAGTTATTTTCAATTTTTCTTTTTCTCCTTCCAGCTATTCATGGCACATTTTAAAATTCATATTCTAATTATATATTTACAGAATACTTTTAACAGGACCATTAAATAATACACAACTCATTATATTTCCTTGGAGGAAAAATATCTGGAAATAACTTTCTAAATTTTATCACATATTCTATTTTATTTAACATACCTTATAGAATTTCACAAGAAAATACAATTTTGATATAGTATATATCACCTGATAGTACCAAAAGTACAGTTTAGAAAAAATAATTTTCATATGAATATAATACTAGAAAAAATTAGACTAAGCAATTTAGTTTTTGCACAACTTCAAAATACACGCAGTGCATTTAGTCCATGGTTCAATGCGGTATTTGAGAGCACAGCATATCATGTGACCTTGAACTCATTATCATGCTACTTCAATTTAATTTTGCTATAATGATTTCATTATTTTATCTATACAAAGTAAACATGAATTTTGAAAAATCTGAACACTGAATTAATGGCCATCAGAAACAACTTTTACTTAAATAGTAAATACTTTCAGTACTTTAAAGGTGCTCATCCAAAGTAGGTGGATAAGCAAATACAGTGCAATTTCTCATATTTTAGAGTAATCAAAATTTACATATGTACACATATCCATATGTACAGATATACAAATACATATCCCCCCTACACAAACACGTTTGTATATGCCATTCTCTCTGAAGTCTTTTAGAGCAAAATTTCATTAGTCAATAAGTGATGACAGTGTGTAATAATATTAGTTTTTCAAGTCTTTTTTTTGGGGGGGAAAGGGTGGAAACTGGATGTTCTTTTTGTTTACCGGCATGAAAAAAGACTTTAAAACTTATATTTTCTTCTTTCCTTTTCTTTCTGCCTTCTTTCCTTCCTTCTCCCTTTAGAAACAGCTTCTCCTTCATATTTAGTCAGGACTATGAGATATGCAGCCAGCCCACCTAACCTCTGCCTACATGACTGAATAATATACAAATGCTTGCACTAGGAGGTCAAAGTCCTAGGTCATTTTCTGGCAAGACAGGAAGAAACCTTTTCCCAAAAAGGATGAAATGAGTCTGAACACACTATAATCTTACTGTGTTCCCTCCTTCACTGGTTTTTGTTAGAAAAGACCCCTAAAACACCTGTACATATATAATGATATTGGTGATCTGATGCATAGGTGACACTGTATCTCTCTTCAGAGATAGCTTTGAATAAATTCTTCTCCTGTTTTTTCCCCCTAAAATAAACGGCTTTAATGTAATCAGCAGCAAGCAAAAAAAAAAAAAAAAAAATCTGTTAGTGTACGGATCTAAGTGTACAGTAACCTTATAACTGAGGCATTAAAATATTTTACAGTACATCAAACATAACTACAAATTTATAGTTCTCAAAATTTGTAACATTGAACACTACCACTTATAAATGCCAATATAATGATATACAGCATATTTTCTAAGGACCAATACCGCTATAAGGTTAGAAAAAAATAAAACTAATACCAAAAACTAAAATGTATAAAAGATCCCTCCCACTTTTGGAAACAATTTCTGCCCCAAATTGAATTAAACATTTTCTCTAAAAGATTCGAGGTATCTATAAACTACAGACCCCTAAAGGGGGAAAAAAAAAAACCAAAAAAACCCCCCAAAAAACCAAAAAACAAAAACAAAAACAAAAAACATGGAAGTCATCTACAATTTCGGCTTTTTAACTTATTCTAGCATGAGCTCTTAAAAAATCAATTGGTCCCAAACCTTAAAGTAGTAACTTCCAATCTCTTGGTTTACCTCACAAATTTTTCAAGATTTTAAACCAGGTATAGGTGTGAACTAGAACAGATTATACCTTAGTGTTTCATGACTGCTGGCAATGGCAGAAGCATATGACAGAGGCTAGAAAGCTGCTCACAGCACTGTAAATAGAAACCAAGTTAGGCAGGAGCCAAGTGAAATGAGCTGATTATCTGGAGGAGGCGGCCTGAGATTTCTTCCCAGGAAGAAGCTGCGCAATAATGTTTCTTCTTTCATTTATTTCAGTTCAAGCTGCCAGCAGGGTCCCTCACACCTATGGTCAGTGTCCCTCTCTCACACCTTAACAACACACACCTGAAACTTCTGCCCTGAGTGATCCTCAACCTCAACAAATTGACAAACTCCAAGTCAAACTCCAAGTACACATCCCTTCCAGCCATCCCCACCTCCCAATAACAGTTTCAGCTATCCCACTACAACCACAAACATGAGGCTTTTTGGGGACACTCCAGATCCAAATCACAGCAAGGAACATGAAAAAAAATTTTAATAAAAAGTTTAAGTTGATTTGTCCTATCCCATTTTAAAAGAAATTATGTATATAATTTCAGTGAGATTATAATAGATATGAACAAGTCAAGGATGAAAAATAAAATATATGAGACAGAGCAGATCTGCACAGCAAGGACATTTCAAAAGAGCTGGATCACAGCTAATCATATGAACAGAAGGAAAGATAATTTAGACATACTAATTAGTTCTTCTTAGTACCCAGGGGGGAAAAAAAATCTCAGGTAGAAGACAGGCCTAGTGATATAGGCCTATAATCTAGTACTGAGGGAGATTGAGGTATGATGTTTCCAAGTTCAAGCCCACCAGACAACTTAGTGAGACTCTCAACATCAGCAGACATACACACATACATTCATATCCACCCCAACACAAAAACAAAACTTTTGTAAAGGTTGGGTGAGGAAGAAGGGGAATGAAATCGTGCTAGGCAGAATTCTAAGGCAGCCTCAAGACTTGGGTCCCTGAATGGACACACCTTATCCTCCACAGTGTCAGTCAAATGCAAATGTAAATGCGACTTCAAAGGGCTTTCTCAAATGCAATTAAAGTCCTGAATTAGCTGACTATGAAGAGATTTCTGTTAGCAGGCCTAACCCGATCAGATGACCTTTCTTTGGAAAACAAAAAGTAGGAAAGGTAGCAAATGTGATGAAGATTCTCTACTGAAGGTGGAGGTTGTGTAGCAAAGAAAGGATATGGGTGGTCTCTAGAAACTGGGTGGCTCCTATTCAACAGTCCTTATCTCTACAGTCTCAAGGAAATGTATTCTGCCACATGATGTGCATTTAGAAGAGGAATCTGAGCTCATAATGAGAATGTAGCCCAACTATTATTTTCCTTTTAGCCATTAGTTAGACTCTAAGTGAACAACTCCTAAGTCATGCCATGCCTGTTTTGATCAACAGAAATGTAAGCTAATAAATGGTATTGTGTAAGGCTGTTATATTTGTAGCAGTTTGTTCTACAGCAAGAAAAACCTCATATAAGCACAACCAGGCTAAATCATAAAGTTGACGTAGAAGCTTACTGAAAAGTCCTAAATCCTACTTAAAGAAATATACCTAGTGAATTGTCCAGAAGCATCTTAATCTACTATTTTATCAGATTAGGTTCAGAAGAAAAAGGAACCTAAGAAATTTTTGATCTCATCAGCAATGGGGGTAACAAAAAAAAACTTTCATAGAAACACAGTGTATTATAAACAGAAGATATCTTTTCCGGATTCATCACCAGTATTTATGAAACCAGAGGAGCAATAAGATGATTTTTAAGGGTTCTTTGAGCACTTTCTACAACCCTAATTAAGATACAGTCCTTTGCTTTTCACAAAACTGAAGTCTTCTTAAGCATTGACCCAGATCCTATCAAAGGTCAGAACTCACTTAGCAATGTACTAACTGTTGCTTCACTAAGTTTCTTTATCTTAACATTTACTAAGATACCTAAGCAATGAATAAGCAAATTTTTATTCTTAAAGTTCCTTCATATCTTCAAAATGATTTTATACAAATCTATTCAAAAGATGAAAGTATGCATGTATGTAAAGAAGAAGGGAGAAGCTGAAAAGGTCATACTTAATGCAGTAATGCTAAAAAACAAAAGGGGGCAGTTCATTCATACTCTAAGACAAATTTTTACTCTCAAATCTTTTAAAAAGTATTTATTAAATAAAATGGCTGGAGGAACGGTTCAGAGGTTAAAGCACGTGCCTAGCAAGCACTAAATACCTGAGTTAGATTCCCCAGTACCATATAAAACAGCCCCGGTGGCACACCCATATAATTCCAGCACTCAGGACCAGACAAGAGAATTGTCATGAGTCCAAGGCCAGCCTGGGGTACAGAGTGAGACCCTGTCTCAAAAAAAAAAAAAAAAAAAAAAGGAAAAACTGTACTTAAATTAGTGGACTTCATTATTAAACGATGACTTGGAAAAAAGTATTGATACCAGTTATGGTTTGAAAGAGTTCATTTTAATACTATTTTAGTGCCACACTCTTATTCCATGAGATTGAGATGACAGAGATATTGAAGAATTATAGAATAGTTTCATTCATATTGAACTGTATTCAAGAAAAATCAAAAACTTTTTTGTTCTCTGCATTTCCCTTGGATTATGCTGTGGTTTGTATCTGGAATGTCCCACAAAAGCCTCATATACTTATGGATACTGTGTAGTGCTGGGAGGTGGTACCTGGCTGGAAGGAGCAGAGGCTGGTTCTGCCCTTCCTCTCAGACTAGTATCTGTTCTGCCATGTTGCTGTGAGGCTCTCCATCACTGGAACACAGTCTCTTCCAGCCACCCACCCGCGCATGGGCTGTGACTTTCTGAACTGTAACCTAAACTAAATCTTTCCTCACTACAGTTGTAAATGTTGGGTATTGAGTCACAGCAATAAAAAAGTAACTAGGTTTACGATCCTTTCTAGGCTAATTCTCTGGATGGCCTTGGACCAACCCAGTCCTTCCCCATATCTCATTTCACAAGTACAAATGAAGAATGTGCTAGGAATGCTACATCCTGATAGGAAGGGCCTCACTAGAACAGCCCAGGTCTTGTTCCCGTACTCCTTTATAAAGATATGTCCTCTATAACTTTCTCCCAGTGATTCCAGATTTCATAGAGAAATGAGCCCAGGACATACTGCAGAGCAAGTGAGGCAAGCTTACAATGCACCCTAGCTACTCGTATCCCCCACTGCCTATCTGTAATAAAACTGCTGCATGAAATCAGTACACCTGTTTTACATCTTCCAATACTTTTGGAAGTGATTAAAAAACTTGACAACATCAAGTTAAGACAGTTCTTGATTTTATAACATTCACAGTATTTTCTTTCTTACCTTGTCTATCCTATCTGGGCGATTAGTAGCTGCCAAAACTGTCACATCCTTTAGTTGTTCAATCCCATCCATTTCTGTTAGGAGCTGAGCCAAAACACGGTCGGCCACATTCCCAGCATCTGCAGAACTGATATTTTAAAAGTACAGTTTTAAAAATTTGCTTATCTATCCTTAAATATTAAGTTTCCTATTTTTTGAGTCTACTGTTTTAAAGATTCTTGTGTAAGAGTTTACTTCTAAAAATAACCTCATGCTCGACAACATGTTACATACTGAATTATAATTTCAAAAATTAACTATATTCAAATAATTTCCTTTCCATCACCAAGCAATGATTTTTTTTTTTTTTTGCAAAAGGTGAAATGATGAGTATCAGCACCAGGAAGTAAAATACAAGATTATTTCAAAGAGCTCATCAAATACACACAGAATTATTTACCTAAAATTTATACCCTTCATGGCATAAATATTGACAGTAATTGAGAATCTATATTCATTAATAGTCAAAGAATAATAAGAACAGCTCTATGCCTACAAATTTTTGACAACCTAGATGAAATGAACCAACTGGTTAATAAGCACAATCTGCCAAAACTCATACTAGAAAACCTGAATAGCCCCGTACCTATTGAAAAATTGAATCAATAATAACTTTCCAAACAAAAGCATTAGACCCAGAGGTAAGTTTATCTGTGAATTCAGCCAAACATTTAGAGAAGAAATCCATACCAACTCTCTACAATCTTTCTTTGAAATAGAAGTAGAGTGGATAGTTAACTAATTCTACGAAGCTGCAAGTATCTTAATTCTAAAATCACAAAGACCACTGGGGGGGGGGGGAAAAAACAATGGACTCTCATATATTTAATTCTCAATAACATCCTACCAAATCAAATCCAACAACGTATCAAACTAACCACAGACCACAAACAAGTGAGATTTATCCAAAGTATGTAAAGTTTGTTCAGTAGCTGGAAATCAATTAATATAATCCATCACATTCAAAAGGGTAAAGAAAAAATATCACAAGATTACATCAATAGATGCAAAAGATCAACTGACAAGATCCAAAATCCATTAATAAAAGTAAGTCTTGGCAATCTAGGAACAGAGAGAAACTTCAACTTCAAAAAAGCATCTACAGAAAACCTACAGCTAACATATTTAAAGATAAAAAATTAGATGTTTTCTGTAATGATGAGGAGCAAAGATACTACTCCTTCTCAAAATCTTACCAAAAGTCTTATTTAATGTAACACAAGAAAAGGTATAAATTTGGAAAAAAGAAATAACACTACTTATAATAATAAAATAGTAAATATAGAAAATATGAAAGAATTGACCAAAAGACTGGCAAAAAATTCCTGGTACTAATTACAAAAGCTTCAGGGCACAGGTCAATATACAAAGTCGACTTTTCTTTTCTACAAGTCAGTGACATGTACATTATCATCTACATTATATCTCCCAAGTTATAAATTTAACAAATACATGTGAAACTTACATAAGAAAACCATAAAACTCCAAAGAAAACAAAGAAAACACAAAACAATTGGAGAGAGGTTCCATGTTTATGAAAAGAAGAGAAAATATTATCAAGATGTCAATTCTTCCAAACCCAATCTACAGATCCAATGCAATTACAAACAACAATTATACAAGTTTTGTGGATATTCACAAACTCATTTGATACTTCATATACAGCAAAAGATCCATTGTCAAATCAATATTAAAGGATATGAACAAAGTTAAAATTCTTACCCTATCCAAATTCAGAAACTATTATAAAGCTACAGTAATCAAGACATTACAGCACTGGTGAAAAGACAAAAACTGATCAATAAAATACAACAAAGAGCCCAGATTCAGACATACATAAAGAGAGATAATTGGTCTTTGGTAAAGGCAATAAACAGAGTAAAGACAGTGCTTTCATAAAACAATATTCAATCTAATAGATATTTCAGTTTTTAAAAAAGAATGTATCTATACACAGACCATATTTCTTCTTTCTTTTCTGAGGTCTTGCTGTATAGTACAAGCTAGCCCAGAACTCACAGCAATCTTCCTGCTTCTGTCTCATAATTGTTGGGATTACAAGTATGGACCACCATACCAAACCATTATGTGGTGCTGGAGAACTAAACTGATGCCTCGTCCTTCCCAGGCAAGCACCCTAACCACAGACCTATATGACCAGCCCAAAGACCACATAACTTTCAATAAGAATTGACTCAGAATGGATAACAGGACTGTATAAAACACAAAACTATAATATACTTAGTAACACAAATCTGCATGACATGGGGTAAGGTGATAAGTTTTAAGATGCAATACCAGTCAGTATCATATGTAAGAGAAATTGTTCAACTAGACATCATAAAATTAAAACCCTTTGCCCTACAACAGACATCAAGAAAATGAAAAGGCAACAGTTTGAGTCAAAATATCTGCAAAAAACGTATCTGATAAAGAACTGATGAAGTCAAGGAACATTCTAATACAACAATATAAAAGGGAACAACCGGGTCTAAAAATGGGACAAAGACTGGAATAGACAACTAACCAGAAGATGTACAGATGGGAAATGAGCACAGAAAAGAAGCTCAGCAACATATGGCAATAAGGAATTCCAAGTTTGAGAAAGTCATATATCACTGCATAACTGTGAGAATGGCCAAAGTCCAAAACACTGCCAACACTAAAAGCTAGACACGCTACCAGGCAATAGGAACTGTCATTCTTTGCTGGCATAATATAAAATGTAGGCAGTTTGGCAAATTCTTATAAAACTAAAGATACCATCAGTATTAGGGATTCTGCAGTTGTATTCTTTGGCACTGAGTAGGAAGAACTAGAAAATTTTGTGTACACATGTGTTCATAGCAGTTTTATTCACAAATGTCAAAATTCGGAAGGAACCAAGACATCCTTCAGCAAGTAAATGGATAAACTGTGATACATGTAAACAATGGAATATTATTCTTCATTAAAATAAAAAGAGCCATCAAGCCATAAAAAAGCACAGAGAAATTTTAAATGCGTTTACTATGTGAAAAAAAGAAATCAACCTAAAAAAGCTACCTACTGCATTATTTGAACTACAGAAATTTTACACAGGCCCATTAAGAACATTGTAGAAATAGCAAAACTAGCAATATGAACATCAGCTGCTAGCAATATGGAAGAAGAGATAAAATACAAATGTCATCTTTCATTAATACAATGCGTCTCTTCTTGCCTTAGCAGCTGCTACTGCTTTCACAGTGTTATCATCAGAATATTTTATTAAAGTATAATTAATACTTTCCCTGAACTTTGCTATGGAAAGGAGAAAAAGAAAAACTTCTGTATGTCCCCCATGTCCAAATTTCTTTTCTCTTAAGTAGATATATTCACTAACGACTTCACCAAGGAAAACGTTGACTCTCATTTGCTAATCATGTAAACATCTTAAAAGATAGTCACATAGTGCTTATTAGGTAAAGTCATGTGATTATGAAGGTAAACAACAGACTGTACAACTTAATGTTATTTCCCAGTGTTTCTGGATACAGAAAAGAAAGAAATAACAAGATATTCGATACTATTATAAAATTGCTTTGTTAGTGATTGTACTGAATTACAGGCTAACATAAATCTGAGCATGTTAAAGGTAGGCTAGAAGAAGTTATGATGTTCAGCAGGTTACAGTAAATGTATATTCAATTTGCAGCATTTTCAACTTACAAGAAGTTGATCAGGACGGTAATTATACTAAGTGAAAGAGCATTTGTATTCTGTGCCCTGCATCTCAAGTACTAAACAATCCTTATAATAATAGTGCTATGAAGTTGATACCATGGTGAAGTAAAGAAGTGTACCACAGAAAGGTGGAGTAACTTTTCCAAGATTCCATAGCAAGCAAGTAAAGGAGGCTGGAGTTAATGAAATGTACATTTCATTTATTTACTTGACTTCAGTACCTGCACGTTTTTCAGAGTACAAAGCCTGAATAATTTTAAGGAATTTTGTAAACCAAACAAACCAATGTGTCAAAATAAACTTAAAATACTGCAACCATTTTATAGTCAGCATTCTAGGGAAAAATAAAAATCTCTTTATTAAAGTTAAAAGAAAATAAGTGCATTGAAACAAAATAAATATATTAATGTCCTTTCATTACAAATACTTCAAAAAAGCAGAAATCATTTTAATATATAAAAGTCTTAAAATTTCCAGTATATCTCCCACTCAATTACCTAGGTCATTTCTGTTAATCACTATCCTTGTTTCCCATCACTGCAACTCAACACCTTACACATTCAACTTGGCAGGATCATCTTCAAAGGGCCCACGTTTAAATACATGAAACTTTTGGGGGACATTTCACATCTAAGTTACAATATTAGAACATTATTATCAACACTCAGCATGCATTCTAGGTCAAAAAGCTGTATCATTGTACTAATATATCCTATAAAATATAGGCAGATAAACATAATTTTGCTTTGCCAGCTCTCCTAGACATATATATGTGCTCTGCTTAACTATAGCTTTGTAAAAACTGTTAACATAGGGAATGACATAAAATTATGTAATTTTTCTTTTAGCTGTGATTTCTAATAAAAATTCCAACCTAAGACAGGCAACATTCATAACATCTGAATATTTCTGACACAGAGATGGCATTAGAGAAGTAAGTGACTCTTACACTTACATAGTTCAATTTACACCCTGTAAAAAGCAACTTAAGAGTTGAAGATTTTCTCCATCTTGAACTTCCATCCATTGACACTATGAACATAGTCTGGCAAATCATTTAAAAATCAGTACACATATTAAACTTATTTTTGACATACAGCTGTCCAAACTTTGAGGGAAAAAGAGGACTTTTAAAAACACTCCATTATTTAATAGAGAATAGTAACAATAACAGAAAAATGTAACTATAATAAAATACTGTACAATATAAATTTTTCTTTTAAATAGAAAAAAGCCATTTCAGCAAAACCTGCATTGATTAGTACATAGTGAGTAGGCTGCTTTGAATTTCAGAGAAAGTTTTTATATTTGATAATTTTGGGTTCAACTGCCTGGTTTACATTATGATTTTCTGTAATTTCGTGAACAAATTACTTAATGTCTGTTTCCTCCATCAAACAAGAGAAGGATCACATCACCTTCTTTTACATACTGAACAATTATGCCCTCTCCAAATTCCTCTGTTGAGATCTAATCCTTAATATGACAGTATCTGTAGGTAGGTCTCTGGGAGGTGATTACATCGCAAGGGTGGTGCCCTTATAATGAGATTTGTGTCCTTATAAGAATGCCTCAGGACAAGGCCCTGAGTTCAAGTCCCCAGTACCACAAGAGGCCAGGTATGGTGGCACAAGACTGTAATCCCAGCACTTGGGAGGCTAGGCAGGAGGATTGCCATGAGTTGGAGGCCAGCCTCGGCTACATAATGAGTTCAGGACCAGCCTGGGCAACAGAGCAAAACCATGTTTAAAAACAACAACAAAAAAGAAATAACCAAGAATGCCTCAAAGAGGGTTTCCCTACCCTATCATGTAGGAAATGAAGGGGAAGATGGCAAACTGTGAACCAGGAAATGTGTCTTCCCAAACACCAAATCTATCAGTACTTTCATACTGAAAAGTTTAGCCCACAGAACTTGTGACCTTTGAAGAAATTATGTCAACTTGAGGGAATCAGGTACAACACCTGGATTAGGGTTTGGGAACCGCACCCAGACTGGGAATTGAGAACCAGCCTGGATTAGAGCGTGAGTGACTTGTGGGCTGGTGAATGAGGGAAGAGCACCCACGCAGATGTGGAAGTCCAACTGGAACTCCAACAATATAAAAGGAAGAAAGAAGGAAAATGGTTAGAGCTTGCACCTCTGGGAAAGTTCTAGCCTTTGCAACTGTCTACAGAAACCTACTTGTAACACACCTCAGATCTTCAGCACAGATTCACTTTAGTCTCAACTTGTGCCTGTCTGCCCATCTCCACTCTTGAGTTGCCGGTCTTCAGGTTCTGGTCTTCTCCATTGTTCTTCGAACAACCAAGATCTGCAGCAGACTCTCACCTCACTGGCTGTCCTGCAGTCCTGCAGTCCTGGACGGGAGATCTACTTCATGGTTGAGCAGCCTTCTTGGACTATCTCTATCCTTGGATTTGTAAACCTTCCTAATACATACTTTTTGTTATAAAATCTGTAAATTCTGCCTTTCAAGAAACCTAAACTAATACAGATTTTGGTACCAGGAGTGGTTCTCAAGAGACAGAATTATAATAATGGTCTTCCCTAAGATACCTGGTGATTTCTGGAGTTGGCTACCTAGTTTTATAAGACCTAAAGTTGCTCTGGTCCCTCTTCCTAATAATGTAGGAAGAACCGATGGCCCAGGGCGTGACCTGTCTGAAATGATACAGATACAGGTACTAGATCCTTTTGATTACCCAGGCTCCCCACTTGTGAGGAGTAATGCATTTGCTAATTCTATTTCAGAACTTCTGGAAAAGTAGAAATTATGATGATGCTGGCTGGCTACTCTTTGCATCTCTGGACAAACTAATGAAGGAGAACAAGAAACCCAGAGATTCAGATTTCCAACACCAGACACACACAGACTCCTTGAGAGCATCTAAGAATGTTTTGGAGAAAAATTTTCTCTCCTTTAGCCATAGGGCTGAGATTGCTGAAAATCAATCTCAAGCCCTCATAATCACATTAGCTGAACTACAGTGCCAGGTCAAACAGTCTAACAGGGTATCTGAAGTTAAAGTGATGGCACTAATTGGGAAAGGGTGGTACCCCACCAACTGGGATGAAGATGTGTGGGAAAAGCAGGGAGAGAGTGAGGAATTTCCATAAATCTCGAAGACGTTATTTTTGCCAGAAGAAGGGATTCTCCCAGCCTTTGCAGCCCCACCTTCAGGAGCCCCATTCTTAGCAGCAGAAGCTTCCCCAACCATGCCCTGTGTGCTGTTGACTTCTCCACTCCTAACTGAGGAAACTAATCCTATGTTGCCCATGGAGACAGCCAGGAAAACTCCCTGATAGGATTATCAGGCAGAACACAATGCTGGTACTTCTTCAGGACTTTGCTGGAGGACTCACCTACCTTTTCTTCTAACCCAAACGAATATGGAGCTGCAAAACATCAATTCTTTTTGTTTATAAAAGAATGTCCAGACTACAGTATTGCTATACCAGCCTGAAGGACCTACTGTACTTCTTCAAAATTAAATAAAATCTACAAAAGATCTAGCAAAGTACTTAGCACAAAAGAAATGGCAATAACAGTTACAAGTATCACCATTATCATAACTACCACCTCTGGCTTAATGCACTTATCTACAATCATTTAAAGTTATCTTCATAAATTAGCACACAAGTGTCTAGCACAGAAGTATTTACTGAAACAAAACATGAATGTGATGTTAGATTCTTCAGAACCCAGGAGCAGCAGAGGTCAGCAGATACATTCAGGTCAATATTGCTAGGTCCCTACTTACCCTTATCTACAACTTGATCAAACAAGCACCCTTAAGTTGTGTCATAAACACTGTTTATTTTTAGATACTGTGCTAGACTCAGATTAAAAATAATGACAATGTCCTTCCCATGAGTATTTCATACTTGGGATCTATCAATTAGGGAGAACCTTTCAATAGTAATGGGATTATTTTATATGGTGAATGTTAAGTTTTTTAAAAGAATTATTATAGTAAACACACTGCCATTAGTCCCCTTAAAAAGATTTCCACTTGTTTTGAATCCACTTATTCCATCATTCCCGCAAGTTTTTGAAGTAAATAGGAATCTTGTTTCATGTGTTTATGAAGTGTGATGAAAATATGGTGAGTGCTATTGCCAAATACCATCTAATAGAAAGGCAAGGTTATAAAATCCTTTCTGGGTGCCTAATCCACCTTATTCACAGATCTAGCACTGTTCAACTCCTTGCTCATCCCCAAAGTCAAAATGACCTTGAAAGGTAAAATTTTTAAATTAACTTAGGAGAGACTGAGGCAGCCACAACAATGCAGCAAAAGACACTAACTAAAAGGACTCTCAGAACAGCTCCCAAAAGTGGCAAGAATGATGGGGTAAGTGCACAGAAGCCAAGGGGAGCATTCTGAGAGGGGATCAATTGCATTGCCTTTAACTGTAATTTTCTAAATTTAAAACTTAACCATAGTTTTAGATCATACCATGTACACATAGGTCCAGAAGGTTTAAAAAGTCTGTGATCCTATGTTATTATGGAGACCCTAAAAGAAATGACTTACTTCCTCATTTTTTAATTAAAATACGTATTTTGAGAAATTGATTGCTGTTATCTCCACTCACTTCTAGACATAAAGAGATGGAAGCCAAACTTAGCCAATATGCAGTGGGCCGTGGGTGAAAAAGGTGCCTGTAAGTAATGCTGAGGGTTAGGGAAAAGGGTTTCTTTGGATTCCCATTACCCATACTGCCCTTGCCTTTGATTTCCACAGATCATTGACAGCAAGCTAGAGACCAGCATGGTGAAAACATTTTATGAACTAAGAAATAATTTTGGCTAGTTTTTAAAGCTTCAGTAGGAAACAAAAAATATAAAACACTGTAGGAAATCAGAATTAACTCTAAGAAAAAGTTTAGACCTAAATGTTTAACTGCTAACATAATGAAATAACTTGATAAAACATCTGATAGAGATAGGAATAATTGAAAAAAAGTTTGCTATAGAAAAATTGAATCCAGACTTTCCTAAACTAATAACTTTTTTCTCAGAAGTCCCTTTTCCAAATTATTTCTATTCAAAAGATACAGCGTACAGTAGACTAAGAAAACCTTAGAATAAAGGTTCACAAACTATAGTCAACAACCAAATCTAGACAACCATTTTTTCTACCTGATTACATTATTTTCTATGGATACTTTCATATTACAGAAGCAGAAACAAACAGGTATAACAGAGACTGCATGGTGTAAAAGCTAACATTTACTAACAGACTGATTAGAGAAAAGGTGTGCTGACACTTGTCTTTAGCCACATTTTCATGAAAATTATTAGACAATTATTTTCTAAAACTAAATAATACATGCATTTCCTTTTACCTCTTACATTAAAATAAATACCCCATAACACCCTTTCGTGACTTCTATATTACAAACGTTTTTTTGTTAATTTCTGAGACAGGGTCTTGCTTTTTAGCCCAGGATGGCCTAGAATACACAGCAATCCTCCTGGTTCTGTCTCTGAGTACTGCGATTACAGAAATGTATGACCGTGTGCAGCTGCCATGTGGTATTAAGGGATAAAACCCAGGGCCTCACACCTACTAGGCAAGTGTTTTAACCATTGAGTAATGACCCCAGCCTGTATCATTTTTAACTAAAAAATTTTCATATGCATAAAGAAGTTTTGTGTCTCTTTTCCTGGGACTCGTTCCAGAAAAATAAAGCAATATAATAGGTAACTTCTAAGTTTTTCAGCTATAAAATTTTATAATTTCATCAAAATTTAAAAATCATCATAAAATTATGTTAAAGATTTGTATGTGGGCTCTAAGAGTGTTATTAACATAAATAATGCCTGAAATATTACTTTATAGTTTAACATAGATTCCGTCAATTTGGTTAGGCTAGAGAAGAAAGGACCTACTTCCTGATCATTATTTTAAAAATGCAGATCTCTTTTTAAGAACGCTGCTAAGACTGGAATCTTCGTTTTCACTAAATCTTGGCTCAGAATTTCTTACTTTTTCCTGCAACCGACCCCAAATAAAAATGAATTCCAGTTTATTAGGTGCAGAAACAGTTATACAAGAAAGTAATTATTAATATCACAGGTTATTTAAACCTCGTAAAAGATAACAGTCTGCTTTTAACTGAGTACTTGACTTTTTTACTTTTTCATATATTTAATTACCTTTTCAACATTCTAGTCATAAAACAATCCAGAATATTTTTACTCCTGCCTCAGCCATCCAAATGCTGGGTTTACGAGGTGAATCACCACACTCAGAGAATGTGGTGCTGGGGAATCAAATTTAGACCCTTGTACTTGTTAGGAAAGCACTCTCACTGTGGAGCTATGCCCCAGCCTCTATGTCAAGATCTTATAAAGTATTATTTTTCTTCAGGAAGTGTAAGTAAACTAATGATAAGCTCCATAATTAATGGCTTCTTAAATTAATAAAATTTCATAATGCCTGTCAACTCCAGAACAGATTTTCCAATTCCTAAATGCTTTAATTTTCTCAATTAGGAATGTAAAATCTGTTGGTATAGAATCATTTTTATCTTAGTTTTTTCTAACTGTAAGAAAATTTTTATAGGAATATCTTTAAAAGAATGAAGTTTTATATGCAGTTTTTAAATGTGTACATGTGAAATGTTTTACATGTGTTTAATTCTATCAGCTTTAATTTGTTTCTATTTACTACCTCTATTTTACAGACCAAAACAACAACAACAACAAAAACAGGCTTAGAGAGGTTAGGGAACTAGTACCACAGGCTATTATTTTATCCCCAACACAAAACCTGGAGTCAAAAGAACACTCAATAAATATTTACTAGCTAGGCATAGTGGTACATGCTTATTATTCCAGTACTCCAGGAGGCTGAGAAAAGAGGATCCTAAGTTTGAACCTGGCCTGGACTAATTACTGACTCTGAATCCCTATCAAAAAGAGATAAGAATGCATTGCGAAGACCCTAGGGTTCAATCCCCAAAAGAATCCTAACTTCCCACTTACGCAGGCAGAGTAATTACTAACATACATCACAGAAAAAATGCACAATAAATACAAGTTTGGAAGCATACAAATGGAATCCTGGCCTATGTGGTTGGTAGTTGAATTTAAAAATAAGATAATAAGCCTAAGGTATCTGCTCTAGAGTCAAAATATCTGGCTTCAAATCCCAGCTCTTCCAATAGTGACAGGAACCTCAAGTAAAGTATTTATATATCTCTATGCCTGAGTTTCCTACTTGTACAATACAAAGAAGAAAAGGAGTTAAATTTCAGGCATTGCTGTGAGGAGTAGGAGCTAACACAGCAAAAAATTTACAGACATTATGTAATGATGGGGTTCAAACTAAGGAAGGCACATTATCTGGAAGTTAGTTAACAAGAGCCTCTCCAGTTAGTTTCTCAGAATTACATAGATTTATCCCTAGTTTTAAATCTATTCTAGTCTTGCCGTAAGTTTGGTACTACCCAGCAATTATGAGGTTGACGGAAATTATTCAGGATCCTGTGACTGGCTAAGTTAACATATCTTGGACAGAAGAAATTATTCTAATTGTTCTAGGAATCTACACCTTTATTAGTACCTATTTCCTAAGCCACAGTAAACTGAATCAACCCTACATTTCTCTAATTCCAATGTCAGGACTGCTCACTAAATAAAACTGTAGACCACCTGCTTACTGCCTACTTTGCTCTCCTCTGCAGCAGAACCTCTAAAAAGTTAAAAAGTTAAATTAGCTGGAAGTTAGAAGAGAGTATAGGAGCCTAATGTATAATATTCTACTTTGCATTAATAAAAATTTCTTTTCTTTACTTATAAACTACTTGAAACAATTTCATACTGATACACAATAAGCATTAAATATTACCTAGTATTATGCTACTAACCCAGTATAATTCCAATCTCCTTACCTCAGTGACTCATTCTCCATAGTATTATCTATTTCCAAAAGAAGTTACTTTAACAGCATTTTTAATTTTACTAAATGTGGAAGAGGTCATTAAAACACTTTGCTAAAGGATTATATTACCTCTAATCCATAATATAAGACAAAAGCTCTTATTAAAAACTTTAATTTAAACAGGTATAACATGTAGAAGAATGGGAGTAAATAAGTTTTTTTTCAGGTCTTAAGAAACTACTAAATGAAAACCACAGTGGTTGTACCTGACACATTTATAAGTGCAAAATATAAAATTGTTATGAAAGCACAATTTCAAATTGTAGTAAAATAGTATGCGCTCTATTCACAATGTGCTTTCAGAATACTCAATTTCATTAAAAATTACTATGATTTCTCTTGTTCAATTCAAATAATCAAAATAATTTAACATGTTAAACATTCCAAAAACTAGTATGTAACATAATACAATGCTCAATTTGTTAAATAGCTTGAATCTGGATAAAAAGTCTTCTTTGCAACTGTCATTTCTGAACAATAATATGAGATTAACATATTAAACAAAATAGCTTTGAACAAATAAAATTAAAGACTACTCAAAGGTCTAATACTATTTAGAAATATCAACTATATTTGAAATGCTATTTTCTTATAGCAAGAATGATTTATCAGTCTATTCACTGGTTTAGCATACTTCTGATACATCTACAAGTAATTCTTAATTCTAAAAATTGTGTTTAATTCAAATAGCCAAAACCCAAGAAATACATGTGAAGCTTTTGTTTTATAAAATATTTTCAAGTAACATCAAGTGCAATAAAAGCCAATTACTTCCACGCAGTAATTATCTATCATATAATTTTAAAAACACGGAGAACAGAATGTCACTCTTATAAGATCCTTAATTGTTAAAGACAAACTACCTATATTTATACCTAGTATAAAGGACTAGAAAAATTCTATTTGAGTCTCATCAGCATTGTTTCCATCTATCAAATTTATTTTCATTTTTTCAAATATCAAGTTGCTTAACTATTATCATAAGTGTTTCTACAATACAAAGTGCAAAGAGTTCACCTGTACTTGATTCATACAAGGCAGTGAAGAGCACTACCTAGGGAATGTAAGTTCTTACAAAATTAAAAACAATGACCACCACTACAGGAAAGAATTTTAAGAGCTGCAAATCACTATTATCTCTACTATGTTTGCAAATTCCTACTGAAGCAAACTGCCTATACAAATAGGCTATTTCTACAAAGTACTCTGGTTTCCCACACTAAGCATTTTATCAGGACTCTTAAAAATTCTACCTCCCATTTGATTCACATTTCACAACACATCCCATCCTGTTTCTTTTAAGCTTCAAACTGTGGCTCTGCTGTCACATAAGTGTGACAGGTAATATACTAACTACTTCAGCAAATTTCCCTAGCTTCTTTACCTTTTCATGTGGTTGAAGAGAATTTGAGCTACGTGTGCCATTTGTGCCTTTTCAAAAGCAGAATTCATAAAGGACTCAAGTACTTCAACTCACAAAACAAAAATACTGGTAAATATTTATGGAGTATCAGATGAGCAAGAAGAAGAGAATATATATGGCAATGGTCCTAATGATGGTTTCTAAGTGACAATTCATACTTTTATCTGATGAGGCTATGCTGCATAGGGAAAAAAGTAGGAGCAAAGCTTCTTACCACATTTAATATGGGGAGTTACAAAATGCTGTGCCTTTTCTGCAATCACTATTAGCAAAAATTTATAATGAATACATACATCAAAAGCACAAGGAAAATAAATTAACATTAACCAACATGAAGTACTTGTAGCACATACGCAAAGGATCTCTGAACACTTGTAAAGGAAAAATGTTGCGTATTTATACACAGTTCTAACGTGGGTGCACAAACATCTGTTTGAAATGACACAGCACATAAGAAATACTCTTTATTGCTTGAAATGCACACAGATTATTATTACAGGTTGAAAATTCCTAATCAAAAAATATAAAATCTAAAATGCTTCGAAATCCAAAACATTCTGAGAGTTTGACCAGCAAAATATGAGCAGATATTTCAAACTCCGAAACTCCAAAATCTGTAACAATTTGGTCTCCAAGCATTTTGACTGAGAGATATTCAACCTGTGCTAACTGACGTTCCATCTAATTTAGTTTTAGAAAATATAGTTAACCGCTGAGAATTCTAAAAACTACATTTTTTACAACTGGAGTCAACTCTATCAAATGAATATACTTAATCCAATTTTGTTTATACCTTTAATTGTATGTTTATAACAATTTTTTCTGGTAACCGAAATAGAAATACAATTCAAGGGCTTCTTACTGAGCTACATCCCCAGCCCATTTTTATTTTTGATTTTGAGACTGAGTCTTACTATCTTGCTCAAACTTGTAATCTTTATGCCTCAGTCTCCCAATAGTGCTGGGATTACAGGCCTGTGTCTTCAGGCCCAACTACAATAACCTTAATTGAAGCAGTATCAAGAGGTCTCTGCTGACAATAAACTATAAAAATTAACTCAAACGCACCAAATGGATACAGTTTTTTCCATTTACATAGGTAAATACTATAAAGTGAATAAATGAAATAAGTAAACGGGTATGAGAAAAGGTAATTTAACTGAAAAATGTTTCATTTGAGGATAAATATCCTAATAGATGAAAAATTTTCCAAGAAATAGTATTAATTACTAATACTTAAAGACAATGCAATAAAAGATTTCTTACCTGCCTCTTTCAACTGCCAAGGCATCAAGCTCATCAAAGAAAATTATAGAAGGAGCTACCATTCTTGCTTTTCGGAAGATCTGGTAAAAAGAGTATGATGTTGCTTAGTGAAGTAAGTCAAAAGCAGAAGGTGAAACACTGAATGGTCTCTGATATGAGAGACCCAGATCACAACGCTTATGGAACTTAAAACAAAAAACAAAGTGAAACAGGGGAGTAGGGCGGGGGAGGGTGGGGAGGGAGGGCAGGGGAAGGGACAAAAGGAGAGTGGGAAAGTCCTTGTCACCTTGACAAGATACATATATGTACAAAATGCCCAACTTCATTGTAAACCTTAAATTTTGCACTTCTATATATCAATAAAATGGGGGAAAAAAGAGTATGATGTTAGTCAAAGAGGAGCAAACTATAGAAAATTCCATAATTTACCATTTGAAAACTGTGTTTAGGACAAAAATCTATTACATATCAATCAACCAGCTCAATCTCTTTGTATACACTTTAAAATAGATGTTAAAAACTTTATAGAATATGAAAAAGTAGATTCTTCTGCAGTGTTTAGCAATATATATTTGCATGGGCGTTTAGGAGGCAACGCAGTTGCAAGCAACAAGACAATTCCAGATCTCCATTATTGAGGAACTGCATTAGCTTCCACAAGTAATTTTACTTCTCTCAACCTCTATTCCCATATCTATGAAATGGGATAATAGGAAGTGCCATTTCAGATGAGTATTTTAGTAAGAGTTGAATTAAAAAAAGAACATACAGCATTTGGCACAATGACTGAGATACAAGAAGAGCTAAAAAGATTAGATGACAAACATAAATGTGTAAAATCACCCAAAAATTTACATGTAAAATTCTCATCGAAGTCACACACTTCACACATTCTTTTTGAAGAATACACAGGAAAAAAAATAGCTGATGTAAAGCCAAGACAAGAACAATGAACAAATCTTAGAACATACAATGGATGAAGGAGTCACAATACCAAAATCAGACACTGGCCAGAGAGCCATAGGAGTGATATAAGAAAAAAAAAGCAAAATAGGAAGGAAGCTTCAGGAGTAAGAAATTCAAATGCTTGTTATATAATAGGTCCATGTTTTTTGGTCACATATAGTATGATCACAAAAATTTACAAAGCATTCAGGTATTAATATAAGTAAAAGTTGTATTTTTGTCGAGACAGTGGCTCGCTCTGTAGTTCAGGCTGGTCTTGAACTCATTAAGTAGGCCAGGTTGGTCTCAAACTCACAGGAATCCTCCTGCTCAGCTGCTGAGTGCTGGACTTGGAGGAGTCTACCACCACGTCCAGGTATTATGCAGTTGTGGGAGACTCAACTCAGGGCCTTGTGTTTCGTAGGCTAATACTTTAATCACTGAGCCTGCCCTTTTCATGCTTTTTACTACCAACAAATATTTTATATAACTACCATAATCTACACTTTCTAGGAAAAGAAAAAGGAGGGCAAAATGTAGTCTTTTTCTCATTACAAAATATTCTTAGTTGTTACTCAGGTATTTCACAAACAAGGATCATCCATTTCACTGCTGTTTGTGTGTTGCTATCCTTACCTCACTTTTGTGAACATACAGAGTCCTTATGTGAGAGGCACATATGGAAAATTATTGACTTTAGTTGTGCTGACTTCGCACGAATTTACCAGCTGTGCAGCCTATTCAATATGAAGGAATGACAAATCAACCAGGCACTGGAATTAGAGACCTGGTTTAAAACAAAGAAAGACACACTACCCAAATTGCAGGCAGAGGTAAACTTAGTAAAAAGAGTTCAGTGAAATTTGTAGACGTAAGTTTAAAGGACTAGCTTAAACAATTTTAAATCTCATTCTGAGACTGTACGTGTCCTTTTATAAATACTGATCTATCCATATAAAATACATATTACACACACAGGGTGTCCCAAAAGTTTAGTAATTTTTCTAACTTATGACAACTTTCAAGACATCCTGTATACTGAATATAGTGCTTGTGTAATTTTTCTGACATTAATTTTACTCCATATTACCATAAATTAATCCTAAGCAAAAAGATGTTTTATATTATGTATTTTTAATAATTTGTATGTATGTTGATTTTTGGGACACTTTTATATACAAATAGGTATATATGCATGTATATATGTTTGCGTGTGTATATATATCTATATATCTAGATATATATTACTATATACAGAAATGCTGGAGATTGTTTAAAGGTTCATAAAAATAAAGGTTAGTAATGTTATGATATTTAAAAAACAAACAAAATTATTAGTTTACAACAAACTTCATTTTAAAATAATAATTGCTTGAAAAAGATATTTCACTACACCCTGGATTTGGAAATTTCAGAGTGTGTTACTCAAACTGAAACCACACAGGGAACTTCTGGTCAAGATGGCATCTAAGTAACAGCTGTACCATGTCTCCTCATGGGCCCACTTAAAAAGTTGAGAATACAGTCCAAAACCATTTGTCCGTGTAGCCAGGAAAGGGAGAGGCGCCACAATGACATAAGCAGAGCATATCAGGAGGGTTTTCAGGGTCACTCTTAAACAATGCCTAGGAAGAAACTGGCACAAGAGACAGCATTAAGACAGGACAGAAAGGCTGCCGGCCTAATGAAAGGCTCCAATGTAGGTGAAGCGTCTTCGAGAGTGGAGAGCCCCTCCCTCCCAGAAAGGAAGCCAGGACAGGTGGGAGAGTTTTGTTGAGGGCTGGGTGTGATCATGACATCTCAGAGACAACCAGACTATTAGATCCTCCATCACTGCCTACTCCCAACACAGAACTCAAATTTTGGCTCCCCACATACATCCTCATACCTATTCAAAGAAACCTCTAGGCTAGGCCTTTAAAGTGAAGTCTCTCAACAACAGAAACATGGGAAAAAGACACAGCAACAGGACACACAAAGAAATGCCAGAGACCTCAGAAACTAACATCATGGGCCCTATAGTAGTGATACTCATAAGGAAGGAAGTCAAAAGCAAATAAACGAGTTCAACCACTTCTATCAAGGTATTCTCAAAGAAATGCAAGCAAGGATCAGAGGGCTTAAAAAGGGGTTACTAAACAAATAGTAGTTCTAATGAATACAAGGCTTACTGAGCATATAAAAGCCACAATAAAAAGTTGGCTGGGATAAAGAGGAAATGCAAGATACAAAGGAACATTTTGATAAATAAGTGGAAATGTTCAAAAGAAATCTAGGTGAAATTCAGATATGAAAAATGCATTCGAAGGGGAAGTTGACAAGAACATGGTGAGGACAGAATTCTGACCCTGAAGACAAGGCTGTGGAGATAAATGCTGTAATTAGGCCCAACTCCCATGAGCAAAGCAGCTGGATAAAACAGCTGATGGATGATTCAGAGAACAATCTCAGAATCATGGGTGCAGGAGAAAGAGCAGAATATAGTAACAAAGGTACAAAGAATTTATTCACTGAAATTATACAAGAAAATTTCCCAAATCTGGTAAAAAGAAATTAATTTTCAGTGACAAAAAGCTTACAGACCACCAAATAACTTCAACGAGCAATGAGACTCACCATGACATATAATCAAAACTCCAGAAATACAACATAGAGAGAGTATATTAAAAGCAGCAAAAGAAAAACAAACATTCTACCGAGGCAAACCCATCTGAATTACTACACTACAGAATTCTCAATGCCAACTTTAAAAGGCACGAACAAGATCTTTCAAGCCTTAGAAGATAGCAAGTGTCAACCCAAGCTGGTGTATCCAGCAAAATTACCCCTGAAAATCAAAGGAGAAGTAAAAATTTTTCATGACCAAGAATCCCTAAAGTAACCTCCAACTCTACCTAGCAATGATGAAAACACCTTAAAGGAATCATTGAGACAGAGACAAGCAGCACCAAAAAACATGGAGGAAAGGAAACATCTAAAGAGAAAGTGCAACAAAAAATAGACTGGAATCTGAATCATTTGACTGGTATCCTTCTAAAATAGTACCAGCTGTCTCATAAAATGTTAAAATTTTCCCATAATTATTAAGAGTTTATTAGTTTGCAAAACATAATAGTCATATTCAACATTAAGAATCAGTATAAAATCGTAAATATATATGCACAAATTTATGGATAGGTAGATAAAATCATAAACCAAATGTGGCAAAATGTTAGTACTGAAATGTGAGTAAATAATTTATGAAAAATTTAAAAAATTTTTGAAATAACTAAGTATGACATCGTATCTATGGCTTTATGTGTAATATGCTTTTGTGATAGACTTAAGTTCATTTAATATAGCAATTCACCTAATCAACCTCTGATGGGCGTTTATGCTAAGAAAACTGTCTTTTTAATGTACAGACATTTTTCTTTCAGTATTCAGCTAATAAATTTGAAATTTAACTTCTCTCTTTCTCACATTTTCCAGCTTTATGAATTTCATTGCTAAAATTCTTTTCTTATGTGGATGGGTGGTGAGGATATGTTGAAGAATCTCAAGAAAGATATAGTAATATATAGAAAAGAACTTTTGGCAAATAACCCAACAAAGGGCTCTGCTGGACCCAGAGAAGAGGCATCAAGATATGGCCACTGCAGCCCATTCCAGGGATGGGAAGTTAAGCAAAAGAGTGGTGATTTGAGTGGTAAAGTTAGTCAGAAGCAGAAGATTAAAAACGTTAAATATCACATGGTTTCTGAGTTGGAAATCCTAGAATACAGGCATTCTACAGAACCAAATGGGTGTGACAGTGCGAGTTACATGGGGATGGGAAAGGTTTGGGAGGGCCAAAAAAGGGAAGGGCAAGGGATTGTTATGTTGATGTGATACATATTTGCAAAAAACCTCAAGTTCATTGTAAAAATTATGTATCACATATATCTATTAATAAAATGGTGGGAAAAATAATAAAAAATAAACAAAAAAAGACAATTATACATAAGGGCAGAAGGTTATTTCCAGTATGCAAAGTACAACCTAGAGTATAATCTTCTTACCTCTCTAACTGCTCTTTCAGATTCACCAACATATTTATTCATTAATTCAGGCCCCTGCATGAAAAAAAAATCAACCTTTAGGCACATTCATAACTAAAACCATATATTTCTTTAGATTAAAGAGAAAAAATATGTACACAAAAGAGAAAACAAAAATTTGTTCGTAATTAAATTAGTTCTTTTAGCATGCTCATTTTCTGTGGGTGTTTGTTCCTCAAAAACTAAAACCATTCTACGTCCACAAAGTATGGATCAATACAGAGAAAGGTGGTAAAGAAATTTAATATTAAAAGACTTTCTTCGGCATCTGTCTATCCATTCACACATATTTTTATGCCAAGCATTGTCAGGCACAGGAGAACACAGTAATTTGGAAGACAAAGTGATAATTTGCATAGATTTTTATGTCTAACCACTGAGTGGCTCGATTAAGTTTGTGTCGAAATCCAGTAGATCAATAACCTTGTCAGAAAAGAAGTGAAGTTTTAGGTATATTCTTTAAATGTTATCATGAACTCCAAAAACTAAGAGTAGAGAATGGGAAACACATAATCCATGATATTAACTTATAGTGTTTGAATGTTTCCAATGTGAATGTTGTACCCATGACTCACTCCATGTAGACAGTGGCTGTATGATTCTGCAGGGCCAACTATGCTCCTACTTACCTACAATTATAGCCAGGGGAAGAGCTTCTATAGAACAAAGTCTGAGAATCACTCACAGTAAAGCCTCAGGAGTATCACACTGTTATAATGCGTCTAGTAAGAAAAACACACCTCCCACTGTCAGGTTTCTATTCATAACTCCTGTTTGCATTAACATTCAGGTATCTGCCACTCAACACTCCCTTCAGTTGATAGAATTCCAATTCCCTTCTTATGTTTAGGCATTTGAAAAGAAGTAACAAAAAAGAAAAGCATGAGGCTCTATTTTTTAAAAAAAGAATTCTATGGATTTCTACTGATCATCCTACTACAAGGGAGTCCCCATAAAGGTATTTCATCTTCAAGTAATATGCTACATATCAATGACTCAAAGGTCGATTTCTGACATTTAACACACTTAAATTTTAACACTTTTTCTCCAGTACCTAAGCTAACAGATGTTACATGAGAAACCGTATCTTTTTTACTCTACAACTATTTGCTTTCTGAGAAAATAGTGATCCTTACAATTAAAGACATTTTTTTAAAAATTAAGTTTTCTTAGAACCCACAACGATCCCCTTCAAAAAATGGATTAACAGATGTCTTTCTGAGATGTGGGAACCTTTTCCTAAGCATATTCACTGTTCCTCCCAACATCTGCCTGTATTCATCAGGCGTGTTTCTGTCTCCACAGGTACACAGTGGCTACACAAAGATGTTCAGAACCAGGACCATGCAAGGCTCCCTGCCATGGCTACCAAGTGCATTTTTGCTCTTCTTCTTTCACTTATAAATTTCTCCTCAGTTTCTCAACCATCTCCCATCTTTTTCAGCCAGACTGAAAAATCCTGACCTGCTCCTTCAATTCTTCACATAACTATCACTGGACCCATTAAACTGTATAAAGTTGATTCCAAGCTAAAAAACGGTGAGATCTTCAGACTGATCAATAACAACAGTCGTTGAAAAAAATATCACCAACAAATCCAAAGGAGACAACAAAGAATGTGGATCTATAAATCTAACTCTGCCAATTCAAACGAAGGACTTTATACTTAAAAGAAACGGGCTAAGGAATTGATCTTGATGTTAATTACTTTTGGGACAATGTCAACGTATACCTTGCCAATACTTCTCTGATGTCCCAACCCTCTCCAACTAATTTCTGGCTGTGCCTTACAGTTGATATTCAAAATAAGTCTAGATCTTGTGTGTTTGGAGGCAATTCTGTTACCCATTTGCTCACTGAAAACAGTAGGAGTGTCTATTTCCCCTAATGAGTATTCTGCCATCATTAAAGGCTTTGTTCAAAAGAGAAAAATAATTAGGAGGGAAATTGTGATTACCTGTTGTTGTTATTGAATAACATTGCCTATGTATTTCCTATACTTTGCCCCCCACATGTGATAATGTCACCAGTGTGTCTTTTCCCATGGGGAAACTACTGCCTTAGGGATAGGTGTTCTTTTGTAATTCTTTCACTTAGCAAGCTTTACAGCTAGTTTTTTGGGCATTTGCTCCACTGGTCACATATGTACCCTTTTGCTCTCTCCCTTTAAGCAGACAACCCTCATCAGAGCCAGGAAAGGCTTGTCTCCTGACTGTGCTGATTGTCTAAAATTGATTTATATCCCCATGGTGGCTTCCCTTGCTGCATTACGATTACCAGTGCCTGGCCTGGTGATGAGACTACAGCAAGCTAGCAAGTACTGTCAATAAGACTGCTAATGTCACTGCTGAGGTCTTAGCAGAAATGAATGCTGAGATGAAGGAACTAAGAATGGCAGTACTTCCAAATAGGGCTGCAGTTGGATTATCTATTGTTACAACATCATTTGGGGTGCCAAGCTTTTCCAGGCATGTGTTGTTTTAGTTTGACTGATAATTCTAACCTGAAACAAAAACCCTGAAGACCTCAGAAGAGAGATTAATAAAATTAGTATCTGCTCTTAGCACTGACTTTCCTGGCTTTCCTGGTTAGTTCCCTTCCTCGGCTTCCGTCTTCGTTACTTTTTCTGTCACTGTGACTTAATACCTGGCTTACAAAGGAAAGATTTATTGCAGCTTACAGTTTCAGAAATTCTAAAGTCTTTTCATGGGTGGATGGCTGGAAAATGATGGAATCACACTGTGGAGTTGCAGCTAGACCCAGAGCTGGAGCTGGTGCTCTAGACACAGATCCTCACAGTATCATGACAGAACAGAAACGAGACTGGGAATAACAGCAGAACCAGCATATGCCCTTCTACATCAAGCACCTGCCAATTCTAGCCAAGCCCCACTTCCGAACAGTACATAGTATTCATATGAGGCTTTTGGGGGACACTCCAGACCCAAACCATGACATTCTGGCACTGGCCCCCAAGACTCATGTCTACTCCCTTAAGCAAAAGCCTTCTCCAAGTGTTGCCTAAGTCTTAACAGTTCCAGCACTATTAAAAAAAAAAAAAATCCAAGTCCAAAGTCTCCTCTGAGATGCAAGGCAAACTCTCAGATGTGAACTCCTGTTAAAAATCAGTAAGTTAAGCTCTTCCAGCATACAATGGCACAGGGTAAACATCCCAGTTCCATAAGGGAGAAATAGGAGGATATAAAGCTATTGGACCAAAGCAATCCCAAAAGCCAGCAGTGCAAGGGTTAAACCCTATAATCCTAAGTTAAGCACCTGGAGTAAACTGAGGCAAGATAAGAACTCCAAAGTGCTTGGGTGGCCCAACCCCTACAGCACAGCTGCTGACTGAATCTCCATTTTCTCAGCTTTGGGCTGAATCTGGTCATAGCCTGCAGTTTTCCTCAGCAGATGATCCAGGCTCCTGGCTTCAACAAATTCTTGGATTCTCCACTGCACCTTACGCTTCTCTTTTACAGCTTCACACACTGCCCTTCTAGGGGCACACTGTCACACTTCTTTGGCCATGAGATGTGTTCCTTGCTCAGAAGGAATGCTGTGTGTAATACCATGACAATGGATGAGGCATTCTTTCAATTCATGAATGGTATGGCAGAAGCATTATGTTTAAGAAAAGCAAAGCCCATGAGAACAAAACCTTGTCCTTCCCATGATGAGAGATTCTAGTTAGAGCTCAGAAGACCACAATGCTGACAGAAGTGTGGATTGGAAAGGCCAGGCTCAAAAAGTTTCAGATGGGAAGAAGGACTATATTGGCAAGTGGTTTAAAAATCACATGTGCTATGCTCTGGAAAAAAATTGTCAGCATTTTGCCCTTGTCCAGAGACACTGCCTGAAACGGAGACTAAATGCGGTAGACTGCATAATCTGGTAGAGGAAATCTCCTGGCAGCCCAACGTCAAGCTGTCACTTGGCTGCTGTTTGCAGTTTTTAGCCAGCTCTATGGCGAGAGAGAGAGAGAGAGAGAGAGAGAGAGAGAGAGAGAGAGAGAGAGAGAGAGAGAACAGAGAAACACATATCAAAAGTGTGCAGTGCCAGACCAAAATGGCGTGCAGTGGTGGGGTCAAAGAACACAGGGAAGTTAAAGAGATTAGCGTTAAAAAGAAGCCAAGTATTTACCATCATGACTATAGGAAAGATGCCTTGAGAGCATCTCCAAAGTAAACCTACTCCTAGTACTAATTTCTGTCAGTTATTTTTTCCATCACTGTGACTTAATACCCGACATCCACAATTTAAGGAGAAAAGATTTATTGCCACTTACAGTTTCAGAAGGTCTCAGTCTGTTCATGAGTGGGTGGCTAGAAAATGGTGGAGTCACACGGTGAGGCCACAGCTAGAGCCAGAGTTCCTCACAGCATTGTGACAGAACAGAGAGAAGACTGGAAGGAAGGGCGGGACCAGCACACAGCCCTCTGGGTCAAGCCCTGAGCATAAGCCCCTTCTAGCCAGGCCCCACATCTCAACAGTACATAGTATCCATAGGAACATGAGGCTTTTAGGGGACCCTCCAGATCCAAACCATGAGAGGCCCCTTGAAGTGCTCATATTGGTCATCATGCTGGCCCCATGTCTGGTGCAATGTATTTCTTCAATTGCCAGTATGGTCCACTGAACCAAGAATGTGATAGCCTATGCTCAATTTATAAGCAATGGTCCTAAACACATTGATGTAGTCCCCTGCTCATAATTTCAATTTGAGTGTGACAACTTGCTCTAGGCTGGCTGGATAATCAGTGTTGGATAAGATACCCCACTGGAAGGGGGATGACCTAAGCCTGGCACAATCGCAAAGGAATCTGTTTCTTGGTTACTCAAAATTAAAAAAAAAAAAAAGGAAAAATGTTGCGATCACTTTAAGATCCACCATTAGTTTTTCTCCATGCAGTTATCAACCCTTCTTTGAAGCCACCTGCATTCCTTTTATAGCCAGGCCAGCACTGCTTAACAAGGCATGGGAGCTGTACGATGTTTTATGGATTTGAAGACCAAAAGCTCTCCCTTCTGAGAAATGAACGGAGATAGGGTCAACATGCCCCTCCAGATGTGAGATTGTTTATACTGCAGGCTATAGCCTGTATCCTCCCTTGATCACATTCCTGTTTTCTTGTTAATGTATGACTAGTGTTTTGGCTTTCTGACCTTGTTTTGCTTTACAGAAATTTAATAGATAGTCTGATGCATGAAATGCAGGTGCTTTAGGTGGAAAGTGAAGTCCTCTGGTCTGTTCTACAACTCAGAACTTCACCCTTTGACTTTAGCCAGGAGGATTCCACTGGGGGGCAACAATAAAAAGCTGACACAGCCAAAGTAAAGTTTCAACTCGGAGTAGAGTATATATTATTTAATCTCTTGTTTAGAAGAGATGCATAGGGAAAAACAAGTGTTCTTTCATAAACTTAAGAGAAATCAATGCTTAAAATCATCTATCAGATTTCTTTATCTCAGGAATCAAAAGCAATCACCACTAAGAAAAGTATTAGGGACATTTTCCTTTCAATTTGGCTGAAATAGATGTATTCCACAACTGTTGAGGAAAGTCAACTACATGTGTATTTTTTCCTCATCACTTTTAAAATATGTAATATTTATTATCTCAAAGAGGTCAAAAGAAATTATAGAACTTTAGTCCTTCAGAAAAATAAGCTTATACGTTGAACATAAAGGCAGTATTTTTCTGCACATAAAACTAGGATAATACAAATTCAATTAAATGAATACACCATGATTTCCCAACTTTTTAGCTGTGTGATATTAAATACTTTTACTCTCCTCACGATCATTAGACTAACACGTTATTTTTAATTTTTATTTTGAAAATATTTAAATACAAAGTTAAAAAGTAAAATGAACACCCCTTGTTCATTAAAAATTTCCTTTATTTAGATTCAAAACTGACTAATGTTGTCAACTACATTAAATTATATACTGAATAGAAACTTTAGGTTAATAAAAATTAGGCACTTGCTTGAGTAGACATGTACTAAATTTGGAATAATACAAAGATTACCATGGCCCCTGTGCAAGGATGACATGGAAACTTGCAATATATTCCGTATTTTTCAAAGACAGCCTCTTCAACAAATGGTGCTTCTACACTGAGTACCCACATATAGAAGAATGAATGTAAACTTTTCATCCTGTACTAATATGAAATCAAAATGTATCTAAGATGTAGATATTAAAATGGAAGCACTGAACCTGCTGAAGGACCAACTAGGTAGAACACTTACAGGCACAGGCAAGGACTTTCACAATAGAACACCTCTTGCATAAGAAACACCACCAAAAATCAACAATCAGGACTATACTAAATTAAAAAACTTCTGCATATGGCAAGCAAGACAATCAACACAGTAAAAAGAGAATTGATGGAATGGGAAAAATTTTACCACCTACTTCTTAAATAGGGCTAATATCTACAATATACAAAGAAACAAAAAAACAGACCCTCAAAATAAGACCCAATTAAAATATAGCCAACTGAAACAACAGTTCTCAAAAGAAGCATTACAAATAGCCAACAAATACATGAAAAAATGTTCAGCATCTCTAGCAATTAGAGAAATGCAAAATGAAACAACAATGACGCTCCATCTAATCTTAGTAACACAGGTTATATTAGAAATTTAGAAACAGATGTTGGCAAGTATGTGAAGAAAAAAGAACTTTCTACCTTGTTGATGGAACTATAAACTTATAACCATTCTGGAAATCAGTATGAAGACGCGACTCTTGACAAAATTTGACCCAGCTAAACCTTTCCTAGGTATCTTTCCAAGAGTCAAAATCATCACATATCACAGATACATATGCATTTATAGCAGCACAAATCACAATAGCTAAATCACAGTAACTGCCATTACATCCATCAACAGATCAATCGGTAAAGAAAATGTGGTATTACACACAATGGGTACTACTCTACCATAAACGAAGATAAATGAGTCATCTGTAAGAAAATAGATATACTCTGAGCCCACTGTGCTTAGAATGAATCAGATCCAAAAGATTAAATATTACATGGTTTCTCTAGTATGAGAATTAGAAACCCAAAGTATAAACAAGTAAAAGAGCTAAACAAGAGATGTTAGGAAGCAGGAAAAGGGATTTATCGGAAAGGAGGTAGGTGGTGTGAGGAAGTCTGGCCCCCTCCCCCAAATTGGAGTAGTCTGGAAGCAGAATCTGCATATTTTGCATAAATAAAAGCAAGTAACCAGTGCAGGGCAATAAGCTTAGTATGTGAGACAATAAGCTTAGGGCCCTTTTTGATTTTGATTTTAGAACTGGGTTTTTCAGCACTTGCAAGGCTTAGGCAGGAGGACTGCCGTGAGGTAGAGGCCAGCCTGGGCTGCATACATGAGTTCAGGACCAGCCTGGACTACGGGGTGAGATCCTGTCTCAAAAAAAAAAAAAAAAAAAAAAAAAAAAAAAAAAAAAAAAAAAAAAAAAAAAAAAAAAAAAAAAAAAAAAAAAAAAAAAAAAAAAAAAAAAAAAAAAGAACAGGGTCTCCTAAGTCCCTCAGTCACTAGACTGCCCAAGCTGAGCTTAAACTGGAGATCCTTCTGCCTCAAACTTCCAGAATGGTAAGACTACAGACCACAGAATCCAGCTTACATAAAAACTGATAATCAAATTAATATCTAGTCCTCAAGTAAACGTAAAACTATGTATCAAGAAAATTATACATCTCAAGTAATAGAAGCAAAGCAATGAAAAAATAAACTGTATGTGTGTGCATGTGGTTTTGTGCTTTAGAAAATAATGTTTATATACCATTCTTTGACTGAGAAAAGTATTTTTTAAAAATTGAGTTTTATCATGAAAGTATCTTAAGTATTTGCAAACTATGTATACAAATATTAAATTCAGTTATCATTTTAAAATTAAATCTCAGATAAGTAAGTCTTGACTACAATTACAACAATGCAAAGGCAAAAGATTAGCTTCTATTACAGATACAAGAAATACTGAGAAACAAGAAACTCAACATCCCTCCACTGTCCACCATGATTTGCTAATTACCTGTACTAATTTATCTGTCTTTATCCTCCCTCTTCTATATTGTCATCTACCTCAAATATAAAATGAATAAAAATTAACTGTTCATGCCAAGGGATAATGGTGCACGCCTATAATGCCAGCTACTCAGGAAGCTGAGGTAGGAAGATCACCAAGTCAAGGTCAACCAAAAATTAAAATTAAAAAAATAAAGAGGAGGTCGGGAGCTAGGGATACAGCTCAGCACTCCCTGAGTTCAATCCTAGCCCCAGAGACAGACAAAAAAAAATTGACCACTTCACAGATGCACTTACATACTCTTCTAAGAGTATGAAAATGAAGGAGTTAGGGTCAGGAAAAAACTGAAAGAAATAGTAGTCATTAAAAAATTTAACACTCTACCTTTATAGCTAGAAAATTTAGTCCACTCTCATTGGCCAAAGCTTTTGCTATCATTGTTTTAGAGCACCCAGGTGGTCCATACAGGAGAACTCCTTTAGGTGGCTGAATACCCATTCGGATGAAAGACTCTGGATGTTTCAAGGGCCATTCTACAGCCTGTTTTAATTTCAATTTGATATTTTCCAATCCTCCAATATCTGACCAGGACACCTGCAAAACAAGATTTTATAAATGTGAGTTTTGTCAGCATAAAACTAAGAAAAACAAATATGTCATCAAAACAAAAGGACAAGAAAGAACAGAACCATTTAAGAATCAAGATTGTAAAAAGACACTAAGAATATCAAAAGATTTAGAAATACATAAAATATGCCCTCTGTATTATAAAAACTATCAAGAACATTTTTCTAATTATTAAAATACTGCTTAAATGATTGAACATACAAATAAATCTATCTCTTAGATAACTTTAAATTAAGCTTGATGTTTTTGGAAAATGACCTTGGGGCCATGGAAATGGCACAGTAAGTAGTTAAAGCATTAGCCTAGCAAGCACAAGGCCCTGAGTTCAATTCTCCAGTGCCAAAGAGGCTGGGCATGGTTGTAAACATCTGTAATCCCAGCACTCAGGAGGCTGAGGCAGGAAGACTGCCATGAGTCCAAGGCTACCCTGGGCTACCTAGGGAGTTCAGCATCAGCCTGGGCTAGAGAGAGAACTTGTCTCAAAAAAAAAAAAAAAATCCAAGATATCATCTCTATATCTAGCTTTGTAATTTTGTTAAAATTATTCTCAAAGTATATTTTTGAAAATCTTTATGAAACATCTTTTTGTCTGTCATTTTAAGTATCTTTAAAATGTTCCTTTCCTCAATTAAGACCTCCAGAACAACAGTTCTCTATATATAACTGACTTAAAACTTTGTCTTAGAAACAAACCACATACCAGATAACAGAATACATCCAAAACAAAGCAGTTCTTTATATACAATTTACTTATAAACATGTCTTAGGAAGAATCTATGTACCAGATTAATATACACAGGAAGTGGGAAACTTTTGCCATGAATTTAGACTTTAAAGATTTGACAACTAGTAACAACCAGTGATATATATGTTTTTTTTTTAAAAACACAGCTCTTACCTGCTACACAACCACACAGCGATACACTGATATGCATACTGAATTTTTGAATTTTATGCTACATAATTTAAGTAAGTTGCTAATACAGTCAAATTCTCTCTATATACTTTAATATATCTCTCATAAAAATATACAGGCTGGGGCTACAGGTGTGCCTCAGTACACAGTACTTGCCTACCATGCACAAAGCATTGTATTCAACTCCCAGAATTCACAAAACAACAAGAAAAACAGTACTACAAAGAAAAACATAAAATATTCTACAAGAGTTTAAGAATTATAAGAGATGATCTTTTTAGTTAAGCAGTTTTAATTAAGCAGGAGAAACTAATGACAAAAGTGCTACCAATTTAAGATTTAAGAAGATCTTGTTTCTCTAGAGAAATTAAGACTTGTTCCAGAAAATGGAATGTTCACGGAACAAAAAACAAATAAAAAAGCCCTCTGTGACCTAGTAGTCTATGCTAAAACAAAACAAAAGGTTCTTTTCACTGTATGCTGTATCAATCAACTGAGTTAAGAAATAATTCACCCCTCGTTCTTTTCAGACTTTTGATCTAACAGTGATCCCTCCTGTTAAATATATTTTTCATTAAATTCTTCCCTTAGCCTAAAAATACTGTTTCTTATCCTCTGAAACAATTTCATTTTGACATTATTTCTATTGAATGCTGTCTTGCACCTCTTCCTCATGACTCAACTTCTTGAAAGATAATACCCCTCTACTCTTCCTTCACTTATAGTTCCATTTTGTATTTTATTTAGCTGTTTCACAAGGAGGATCTCATCAAGCAATGACAAGACAAAAGAAAAGATAAAAATGAAAACTGGAGACAATTATGTTAAAAAGTCTCAAATTTCTTTTTAAAAAGGGTAAATTTAAATAGTGAAAAAGTCCATTCCATATTCTGTTGGCTCCTTAAAACTCAATCGTTTCTACTCATGCTAAACTTCTGATATGATACGAAATTTCCACAAAAGGCATATTCCCATAAATAGGAATTATTACATAGCATGGAATTTGTCAAAAGGGCAGTAACTGATTTTAAGCAAACCATTTAAATTTTTTTTCAGGAGTAACTTTAGGTAGACTAACGAATATACAAGAATTATACAGATGAAAATAATGGTGAAGGACATGGGGCAAGAGTACAGGATGGGGAGAAGCACTATAAGAAAACAAAGGTATTCCAAATTATCTAAAATTTAACGAGCCAGAGAGAAGCAGAGACAAAGGTAGTTAGCCAGAAAGAGAATGATCAGACCAGAAGGCATAAATAAATTTGAACTTTATCCTGAGATCAGGAAGAAAGTGATCCTAAATATTTAATTAGGGAAATAACATGAAAGAATTCTACTTAGAAGGTAGAACAGAAACTAGACTAGAGATAGGTGCAAGAATGGAAGTAGTAAGACTAGCTAGAAGGCTCCTGCAGACAAGGGAGTCAATTAGTTCGTGCCAGCATAACAGCTGTGAACAACTTAATGAGATAGATAATAAAGAAAAACGAATCAGGGACACACACTTGGGCATGTCAGTAACTGAAGAATACATTTCAGATGTTCAAAAACTAAGGAAGGAATTCATACAATAGTTGGCATATAATTCATACAACAGTTGACTGTAATTGAAAATTTAGGATATGTGGTGAAGAATCGATACAAAACAGACTTAAAAGATTACCATGGGCTTGAGTGATATATTCTGTTCTTCATTTTCTTCCAACTACATGTGACACCATGCAATAAAAAATACTTCCTCATAAATATAATTGCTTTTTAATAACCATATTTTTAAAGCACTTTAAGCTACAAACATGAAGTATGTAACTCATACAGCTTTATAAGTTCAGTACAAAAGAAAAAAGTGAAAAACGTTCACACTCATCAAATTTTGGCAAAAATCAACTCACTGTGTGTAAGAAACTAATAATCATCTAGGATCATTGCAGAATTTAACATTAAGTTTCACTGCAATAACTGGGCATTCTAAAGTAACATTCAAGCTACAGAACAAAGCCAAATCTCAAGCTACATCAGAAGATGTAGAACTTAAGTCAATAGGTTTAACAGTTACACAGAGTAATTTGCCTTTTCCAATGTGTTTTATCTGGTCTAATGCAATACCGTTGTACTGAAAGAGAACTGCTCCCTGGGGACACAAAATAGACACACACACCCTCAATATTTCCCACTGATTGAACAGTTTCTCCACGTGTAAAACTGAATTTATATGACTATCAGGGACTGGAAAGAAGATAAAATAATGTAACTCCCAAGACGGTGAACACATGCTAACTATCTTTTAGCTAGGGAGTTAACAGAACAGTTTTAAAGTTAAATCTTGTAAGACATCCAGTTACACTTCAACATGTTATTGTTACAGAAGTCTGATAAACCCACCAACATCAAGACTCAGAGCTGAGACGTGCAAGGTGAAAGGAAGATTACATGTGGGCCAGCAACTGGATTAATTCCAAAATGGTAGAGGGCCTTGAGCTCAAGGGAAGCTACTTTTATTTCCTTTGCACAAGGGGGCCTTACAAGTCAGCAAGCAGGGAACACAAAGAAATGTCTGCATAGCAAGTTTGGTGAAACAGTTTCTCCTTTCCACAAAGCAAGCTATAGCGTGCGCGCGCGCACACACACACACACACACACTCACTCACTCACTCACTTTGTTCTTCCTTGGCCCTATCTCACTGCCGACCCAGGAGTAGGTTCTATTCTGGTCCTTGAGCTACACAGCTAGCTATACAGTTTCACAGTTTAACTGTCACAGACTCAGTTAAGGCAGGGGAGGCTGCTTTCCCGGGTTACCTGTTGCAGGCTCAGTCAGAGGGCTGCTTCCTTGGTGATTTTCCACAAAATTACCAACTGTTGGAAAAGATTTTTAACATAGAACACTTCATTGCAGTTGCCAGAATTCATGTAGATTTTACATGCTTTTCTCTATATTACAGAGATCCTGTCTAGCTTTTCTGCAGTGCTGACTACATCAAACTTTCTGCCACTGGCATGTCATAAACATATAAAAATTAATTACATGACCTAATTTATCTAAGACAGAAAAAAATACTGTGAAAGAATACTCAGAGAAAATGTTTGAGACTATCTGTGACACACACACACACACACACACACACACACACACACACACACATTGAGAAGGACATTCAAGAAGCTCTCTGGATTAAAATTCAATCATATATTGGCAAAAGGGGAGGGGAAAACAGAAGTACAAGTTAGAGGAATAAGGAAGTAGATTTAATAACAATAAAATATAGCAATTAATGCTCTATTTCTCATGAAAACAGTAACTATGAATATAATATTCTGGCTTTTGATGAAAACTCTTGTCATTTTGAGCATTTGCCAAATTGTTTATTAGTGCATGATAGTTATACAGATTAATGGCTTTCACTTTAACAATTTCATGTAACATGTTTTAATAATCCAACCTCATCACCTTAAGAGGTCAAAATTATAAAGCTTTAAAAGAATAAATACCAAAGTAATTTTTTAAAAAGTTTAAACATATGTATAATAAAGTCCTAGTGAAAAAAGATCCTAGTATAATATGAAATATAAAAGAAAATGTTTGAGCAACAAAAAATCAATTAATTGTAGATGGAAAAAGATCAACTAATAAGGAATCAAGGCCAATTTGCACAGAAAAAAATAATGAAAAACTTTTTAACCTATCAAGTTTGTAAAGATAAAAATATAAGCTTCTCAATATCCTCACACACCAGTGAAAGAAAAAATTGAGATTTCCACACAAGATAGCAGAAGAGTATCAGAACTGCTCAATGGCTCCTGTTAGACTCACTCTACAAGTTGAGACATAGTTATAAAGTTCCCATTCAACTTATCCAGAAGAGAGAGAGTCCTAGGAATTAAAAGAAAGCCACAAGCAGGTAGGAAACCCCATAGGTGTATCAGAAGATGAAGACAATACTAAGGCAGGAAGCTGCCGCAGGCCAACAGTGAACGGCCATGCGCTGCTGGTGCCAAGGTAAGCGTTGTAGCCTGGCACCTCAAACCAAGGTGACCCCAGATCGAGATGTGGAAATTGACAGTAGTTGTTAGTCCCGGCCTCCAGAAACAAGCCTGTGGGTAATGCAACTGCAAAAGAACCGCAAACTTCCCTTGAAAAGGTATCATGGAACTTACACCAGCTTAGGAGAAGGAAGCAGCACTGGGAAGAAACAGCAAGAATAAGAAGTTACGTAGAAGGAGGCATCTGAAAAAAAACCTAAGTCCAAACTCTTCAGTGTAAAAAATAAGCCACAGATGGGCCACACAGCAGATATTTTGGGGATACTTTTAATCAGTGCCCAATAAGAAACTGGCACAAGACACACAACTGCGGGGAGAAGGTGAGGGCTGCAGAACTGCTAACAATTGTGTGATAGTCTGAACACTTGAGAAAGTGAAGAGCCCCATCCTCAGGGGAAGGAAGCCAGGACAGATGGGATAGCTTTGCTTTTGGGTGTGGGTGCGGACAAAACACCTTAGAGGTAATCTCCCTCACTGCATACTTCCAGCAGAGAACTCAGAGGACTTTTGGCACCCATCCCCATCACATACATTTCCCAAAAACTTCTCTCTGGTAGGCCATTAAAGAGAACTTTCTCAGCAACAGAATCATGGGAATACAAGACAACAGGACACATACACAGCCCCTTGAGATCCCAGAAGCTAATGTTATGGGCCCTGAAACAGTACAAATAAAACAAATAAACAAGTTGGTTTCTGCAAACAGTTCAAACAAGACATTCTTCAAGAAATGCAAGTAATGATCAGTGGGTTTTAAGAGAAATTTACTTCACAAATAATATTGCTAATGAATACAAAGCTTACGGAACATATAGAAGGCATAAAAAGGTGGCTGAGGTAAATAAGAAAATGGAAGATATGACGGTCCATTTTGATAGAGAAGTGCAAAACCTGAAAAGAAATCTAGCTGAAGTCCAAGATAAAAAAATTTTCACTGGAAAGCAGGAGAAGTCAGAGTAAACACTGTGAGGACAGAACTTCAGACCTGAAGACAAGGTTGAGGAAACAAATGCCATGATCAGGAATGAAACCAAAATTAGAAGTGAGCAGAGTAGCTAGATACAACAGCTGACGGATGCTTCACAGAGAGCAAACCTCAGAATTATGTGTGTGGGAGAGCACAAGACAGTACAAAAGGAATAAAGAACTTACTAAAATCATAGATGAAAATTTCTAGGGAAAGAAATTAATATTCAGGTACAAGAAGATAACAGAACACCAAATAACCCTGACCAGAAAAGAAACTTGCCATATCATAATCAAAACTTCAGAAATTCAACACAAAGAATATGAAACTCAGTAAGAGAAAAATAGGCATTATTTTATGAAGGAAAACACATTTGAATTACTGCAGATTTCTCAATGCAAACCTTGAAGGCCAGGAGAGCCTGGAGCAAAACCTATCAAGCTTTAAAAGGAAACAAGTGTCTACCTAAGTTTTGGTATGCATCAAAATTATTCCTGAAAATTGAAATAAAAATTTTTCATGACCAAAAAATCCTAAAGAAATTTGCAACCACTAGCCAGCATTGCAGAAAGTACTGGAAGGAATCACAGAGTCAGAGAAGAACAGCACCCAAGAACACACAGGAAAGGAAACATCTAGAGAAAAAGTCTAAGAAGGAGAAAAAGCAAAGAACCAACCAAGAAGTAAACAATGACAGGATTAGGTAAAATTCTTAACAATTATTACTCTCAACACTAATGGTCTTAACTAGCCAATCAAAAAACACCAATTGGCAAAGTGAATCAAAAAACAAAACCCAACCAATTGTTGTCTACAAGAAACATATCACCCATAAAAACACACACTGAAGGTAAACACAGACTGAAGGTAAAAAGGATGGAAACTAATTCTACATGCTACAGGAAACCAGAAACAAGAAAGAGTAGTTACATTATTAACAGAAAGTACAGATTTCAAAGAAAAATCAGCAGATCAGAAGACAAAAAAAAATGGAAACTACACATTGGTCAAAGGAACAATCAAACAGGAAGAGCTCACAATTATAAATATATATGTGTCCCTGAAAGATGTACCCAATTACATAAAAGAGAAACTACTGGACATTAAGGGTCAAACAGGCCCCAATACAATCACACCGGGGACTTCAATATCCCATTCCCACAAATAGGTAGGTCAATAAGAAAAAAATCAACGAAGAAACATCAGGCTAAGTCACAGCATGGAGTAAATGGACTTAACAAATACCTAAACTATTCTATCCAATATCAATAGAATATACCTTTTTCTCAGCAGCCCATGGGACTTTTTCCAAAATAGACCATATCCTTAGATATAAGTCATGCTGAAATAAATACAAAAGAACTGAAAAGAATTTAAATAATTCCTTGTATATTTTTCACATCTAGTGGAATGAAATTAGAAATCAATAGTAAAAGAAAGTATGGCAATTATACAAATAAATAGAAACTATTATTGAATAAGCAATGGATCAAAGAAGAAACCAAGAAAGAAATCAAGAGCTTCCTAAAGTCAAATGACAATGGAAGCACATTATACCACAATCTGTGGTACACAATGAAAGCAGTATTAAATTTGTAGCTGTGAGTTCACATATGAAAAAAAGAGTAATTTCACATTAATAATCTAATGATGCAGCTCAAAGTCCTAGAGAAAGAAGAATAAGCCAAATCCAAAGGCAACAGAAAGAAGGAAACTGTAAGAATCAGAGTGATCAGTGAAAATGAAACTAAAAATAATTACAAAGATATATGAATTAAAGAATTGAATCCCTGAAAGATCAAATAAGATTGACAAACCTCCAGTCAAATTAATCAAAAGAAGAAGAAGAAACCAAAATTCACAACAATTCAATTAGGGAAAAAAAAGGTAAAATCACAGCCACTACTGAAATCCAGAGGATTAGAAGAAATTATTTTGAAACCTATATTCTAATAGATTCAGGTACTCAGAAGGAATGAATAAATTCTGTGACACATAAGATATACAAAAACTGAACCCAAAAGAGAAAAACCCTTAACAGAATATCCAGGGAAAATGAGGCAGTAATACAGAATCTACCAACAAAGAAAAGCCCAGGAATTGATGGATTATTGCAGAATTTTAACAGAATTTTAGGGAAGAGTTAGCACCAATACTCCTTAAACTCTCCCAGGAAACTAGGAGGGAATATTGACCAACTCCTTCTTGGAAGCAGGATATCATTTGATTCCTACATCAAATAAAGATCCAACAAGGGAAGAAACTACAGCCGATTTCCTTAATGAATACAGACGCAAAAATCCTCAGTAAGGTATTTGCAAACAGAATGACACATTATTAAAAAGATCATACACCATGATCAAACTGGCTTCATCCCAAGGACGCAAGGCTGGTTCAACACATGCAAATAACATAATATACCACATTAAGAGAAGCATGAGCAAAAGCCACATGATCATCTCAATAGATGAAGAAAAATCCTTTGACAAATATAACATCTGTTCCTAACCAAAACTCTGATGAAAATAGGTAAAGGAGGATCCTACCTCAAGCTGATAAAAGCAATTTACAACAAACCTACAGCCAACATCATCCTAAAAAGGGAAAAACTAAAAGCATTTCCCCTCAAATCAGGAACAAGATAAAGGTGTCCAGCCACTCTCACCATTTCTATTCAACATAGTGCTCAAAACCTTAGCCAGAGAAATCAGGGAAAAGAATGGAACAAAGGGAATATACAAACAAAAGAAGTCAAACTACCCTTATTTGCAGATGACACAATCCTTTACATGAAGACACCCAAAATTACACCAGAACACACTTATATTTAATAAATAAATTCAGCCAAGTTGCATGATATAAAAATACACAAAAATCAACAGCATTCCTCCATAGCATCAATGAAAACACAAAGAGGTCAGAAAAACAATTCCATTCACAGCCACCTTAAAAGAAAACTAAATACTTCAGAATCAGCCTTACTAATCAAGTGACGGGCATCTATACTGAGAACTATAATACTCTGAAAAAAACAAACTGAAGAGAATTAGAAAATGGAAAGACATCCCGTTCCTTGACAGGCAGACAAACATTGTCAAAAGACCATATTACTTAAACTAATATACAGATTCAATGAAATTCCAATCAAGATATCAACACCATTACCAAGAATATACAAAGAACTGAAAAAATTAGACCCTCCAAAATAAAGAACCCAATCAAAACATGGGAATCTGAAATGAATACACATTTCTCAGAAGAAAAGTTTGAGTGGCCACTGAATACCTGAAAAAATGTTCATCATCTTGAGCCATCAGAGAAATGCAAAACAAAACAACAGAGGTTCCGTCGAATTCCAGTAAGATTAGCTAGTATTAAGAACTCAAAAAAACAACAAAAGCTGGTAAGGCTGTGAGGGGAAAGGAGCTCTCCTACTCTGCTGGTAGGACTATAAACTAGTACAACCACTATAGAAAGCAGTACAAAGATTCCTCAAAAAACTGAAAATAGATAATTTCATTTGACCCAGCTACACTTCTTCTAAGTTACCTTTCCAAAAGAGTTAAAAGTCATTATACAGGAAGAATGATACATGCATACCCATGTTTACAGCAGTAAAATTTATAAAAGCCAAATCTTGGAAGAAGCTACACATGAATGGACAAGAAGATATGTTATATGTAATGTGGTACATATACACTACTCTGCCATAGAGAAAAACTGTAAGTTATTTATAGGAAAATGGATGCACCTTGAAGCCACTATACTTGGTGAAATGAATTAGACACAGACGGTTGAATATCATATGGTTTCTCTAATATGAGAAATCCAAACCGCAGAAAAAGAAAAAGAGAGACAAAACAAAGAAGACTGTGGAAAGAGAAAGGAGACATACGGCAGGTGTGAGAGAATGGAAAGGAGAAAGGGATGTGATATATAAATAAAAAAGTAAAAATTATTCAATAAAAAATACAGTGATAGGTTTGGAAAAAAGGAAAATACTTAGGGGCCCACTGGCACAAGTTTGTAGTCCCAGCACTTTGGGAAGCTGGGGCAGGAAGATCAAAAATTTAACCCAAACATGGGCAAGTACCTCAGCACGATGCTGTCTCAAAAATCACCACTCCCCCCAAAGTGGCTGGGGATACAGCTCAGCGTGAAGGCCCTGGATAAAGTCACTAGTACCAGAATCAAACAAACCAAAAAATTTTTCTAATGAAATCTTGGCCACGTATTTTAAAAGTTTATATACTTCAATCTAGTATCTCTACTTCTTAGATCATCCCTAAACAGTCAAGGAAATGCAAAAAGATTTTCTAAGATTTATGGCACAACAATCTGTGTGATTGCAAAAGAATTGTAAATCACCTCAAAGCCAATTTTCAAACAACTCTAAATGAATTATAGGATATCAAAGAATAGGCATTTATATAGAAAGTAGACATTTTAGATTATTTTCAAAAATTAGTAATAAACACCTTTGAATATATTCTAAAATGTTTTCTATTTAAATGCCTATTCTTTGATAATTACCATCTCAACATAATGTGAATTTTTAAATGACTAAAAGGTAACAATGGTTATATTTTTAGATGGTGGAATACAAATAATTACATTTTATCCTTCATGGTTTCAGGTCTTATCTAAACTATTTGATGGTGTGTGCGTGTGCGTGTGTGCATGCTCCCATGTGTGTAAATACAGCTGAGAAAGGAAACATCCCACACGGTGTGGAAAAGAAAAAAAGAAGAGAATGATGCATAAGCTTCAGTCAGACAGTGTTATAAGGTTCCACAAAAAATAAATAAGTAAAAGACTTGATAGGATCCAATGTGATCTTGGAACTCTGGTTCACCTGGTAATAAGGTAAAGAAATCACTCAGATTTACAAATTCGAGCAACTTTTCAATAACTTTCTTTTATTATTACAACCCTAATTTCTTTATCCTATCCAATAATTGCACTGCAGTTGAAATTTACAGGTGAAATAAAAGTCAATCAATTTTAAGACATGTCCATTATGTACTAGCCTTGGCCTAGGGACCAAAGAAGAAGAAAGATGAACATGGTAATGTCCTCAGAAACCTGTAGTTTAAAAAACAACTGAAGCAACTCAAATAACTTCAGATTCTCAAATATGAGACAGTATGAAAAAAAAATCTGGAAACTTCTTGCCTATATATTACTTACATAAATGTTTAAGAATATAAAAACTAGTAGCAATTTCTAACTTTCTGATTATGAGGATAGTTGATGTATAGTAAGTACAACCTTTAAGCAACAAATAAGAATGTAAGCATTTTCAAGATATTTAATACCTAAAAGTAACCACTGTTATTATTTTGATGTGGTATATCTTCTAATCTTTCATAATATGTACTCATATGTCTCTATGTCTGTGTGGTTTAACTGGTACCATAATGTATTCACAATTTTATATTCTGCTCCTTTCTAACTTCATACTATTTTTAGTCTAGCATTTTGGTTTAATATTTTCTAAAATTTAGAACTTGATGAAAAATGACCGTGTTTTTAAATCTCAAATACCCAACTAACCTCAGAAAATCTACTTTATATCTTAACTTTCTTCCCTATTGGTAAATGAAAAAAATAAATCAGGCATCTCAGGATCTTTATGAGAATTAAATCAGAATGCACTAAATTAATTGTACTATGGATCATGGCAGATACCCAATAAGCACTAGAGAATATTTATTTAAAAATTCTGCTAGATAGTTATATTTTTAAGAAGTAGTAACAAAAAGACAAGTTACTACACTTATAATTTCATCAAGTATCGGGTAGCTATCATCTTACTTTTATTAATCATTACATCTCTTAAACTAAAGGCAAACTAGTTTTGTACTTTGGTTTGAGTACCAGAGAGACAAATATTTAGTCAATGGGTAAGAAAACAAGTCAAAAATAAATATAAATCTGCTAGAAAAGTTGAGATTTACACCAAAAAGTCTTAAAAACACAGAATACCGTGGGAAAAATTAGTCTATACAACAAGGAAAAATAACACCATGAAATAGTAAAATCCTACAACTAGAAGAGGAATTAAAACACTAGCTAGTTTACCATCCTACCTTCAGACAGTATTTTATTCAACATCTCTCATCTCTTAATGATTATTAATTTATATGATTTTAAATTCTGGAACTATTTTAAAGTAAAAGAATATCATAACTTCCCAAAAAGTATTCTTACAATCTAACCTAAACCATTCCTGATACTCATCGGATATTTAATTTCACTCTGATGAAAAAAATGAACAGCTGTTCACATATGGCTTTACAACTGTGTGAATTAATAATAAGTCTAAAAGTGAAGAAACAGCTGTCAAACAAGCAGAACAGTGAGATTAATTTCCCAAGGAAAATGTCTCCCATAAACATCTTACAATACTTCCTACACAAGCATCTTGAAACACATACATTATAAATACCAAACCAACCAACTAACCAAATACCTTCTAGCTACATATATTTCATAAAAATCAAAGAAACTGAGGATCAGGTTAAATATAAAAATAATAGTATAAAACTTTTAAGGATGTGTTCCAAGGAGGTAAAGCAAAAATAAGCTGGTTGGCAGACACAGGGGAAAGAGAAATGCAGGAACTTCAGAGGGACTGACAATATTTTTACACAACTGAGTTAAGATTCTCTTGTTTGCAAGACATCAATCAACTTTTTACACTGCCAGTAACAAAAAGTCTTTTGAAAATGTTACTTTACAGAAAATACCATGACAAAAAAGTACTTTCCATTTTGTTATTTCATGCTAGTAAATCCCCACCTAAGGACAAGAAGCCACGTAGCAGCAAGTGGGCTGGCATATGTTCCAAATTCCCCACTTTGGCACATACTACTTTTTCAACAATTAAAATGTTTAAAATACACATACTTTATTCAAAGCTTAAAAAAAAAGTAAATAGAAAACTCAACCTCCAAGGTTTAAAAGAAAAACCAATAAATTTCCAGATGTTCCTATAACAGTAATAATGTAAAAATAAGAAAGCAGTAAGTGGTAAAAATGCCTTCTTAGATCTAAGTGCAAATAAGTGAAAGCCATCAGCTTTACACAGTGAAAAAAACTACTGTTTCTTGTACCATAAAGTAAAATGTAACCAAATTTTTAAAAATAACAAGGTAAACTCCAATTCCACTATTGTAACAGAAGCCATCTATAATGTTTCCCTCCTACTGGGGAGGGTTGGGTGTATGTGTACATAAAATTACAAAAATCAACTGTGCATGGACCCTGAAAAGGAAAAACATGGAAGGCAAGCAATAAAGGAGACGTACTCTATACAAGATAAGTGGGATGGACTGAGGAACAGAGGCTTTTTTCATTTTCTTTCCTCTCTGAGCTCTTCATTTTCTACTTTACTTCTATGTGGCAGACTTTGGTTGAAATTTCTATTAATTTCACAACTGAGGATACAGAAGGCCAAAATGTAGAAAGAATATAAAAAACTGAATACCAATATTTTCTCACTAACTGCATCAAATTCTGGGTGAACTATTGTCCTTTTATTTAATGATATTAAGAACCTCACTAGAATATAGGATAATAGCTATGGGAGCCAGATTCTCATATAGCTCATAATTAATACATAAAAACATTAATGTAAAGAAGAAAAATATTCAAGCTTAAAATCATAGGTATCCATAATAGGAGTGTAGGTAGAATGCTCATTTTGCAATTTTTTTTTCTTTTTTTGAGACAAGGTCTCATTCTGTAGTCCAGGCTGTTCCTGAACTCACTAGGGAGCCCAGGCTGGCCTCAAACTTACAGCAACCTTCCTACCTCAGCCTCCTTAATGTTAGGAATATAGGCATGTGTAACCACACCCAGCTATTATGTGGTGCTGGGTGATTAAACCAAGCGCCTCACACTTTACTTAGGCAAGTGGTCTAATCACAGATACGCTACCCAGCTACTGTGCTCACCTATCATAGGTAAGATGCAAAAAAATAAAAAAAAAGAACAAAACAAAACCACACCAACAAGAAAATAGGTATCTGAAAAACACACACAAAAAAATGATCAATTTCAAGGCAAATAATTTTAGCCAAGCTTAAAACTACAGATATAATAATCAGTTTAGTGGTTCTATTAAAAACCGAATTCGATTTCTGAAATATGACAGTAGGTTTAGTATGAGCCATCCTAAAAGATAGCTATACATCATAAAACTTAGAGTATAGGGCAGTGGTCTCCAACCTTTTGACAACAGGGGCCAGTTTTGTTGAAGAACATTCTCCCATGGAGGGGGAGGGTTAAGTACTGATTATGCTGTAGATTGCTGGAGGACAGCTTTGAAATAGCAAGCAGCAGCAGAAGAGTAGAGGGCAAAGCTTCGCTTCCTGTCAGAGCAGCAGAAGTATCAGAACCTAATAAAGAGTGTGTTAACAGGAGTTCACTGTTTACAGAAATCCCCAGAGTATACTACTGGCTTCCCTGAGTATCCACCTTCAGAAATTTTATCATGAGGCTTCTCAACTTTTTTTTCCTGTGTGTGTGTGTTGTGTGCATGCACGTGTTTGTGTGTGAGACAAAGAAAGACAGAAATCGTCTAATAGTGTTAATTTTGGAGAATGCTAAAAAGCCAAAGTACTTATGAAAAATAAAAATATTATGAAGCAAAATGGTCCACAAAACATCATTCAAATATTCAACAAATATTTATTTAGCTGTTATTCTTTGCTAAGTGCAGGGAATACAAATATAAACAAAAAAACCCCTTACATCCAAAAAATATACATGTCTGCTATATGGCATCTATATTGGGGTATAAGCATTACAGGATCTTTCTAATCAAATGGTTTGAAAATTATTTTTCAGGCATATAAAAAACAGAATATGCAAAAATAGGATGTGGTTTTTTTCACAGCTGAAGTAATAATGTGACCTGGAAGTGGTTAAGTAAAGCAATAATCAAACGTACATGAAAGTATAGTATAACCCTTATGTAATTTCAATATTTACAAATCGTAAGACAAGATAACTATCAGAAACTATAAACTAAGTTTTCCACTTAGAATCTCAAGAGAATGATTTTACCATAGGTATTTAGAATTACAGCTGAGAATAAAAAGCGGTACTCCTTTCACTAACTTTTGCTTTCTCCCAAAGAGAGTTAAGAAACGGCACGTAAAGAGAAGTGAAATGAAAAAGTTAAAACTCTAAAACATTTATAAATTTAAAATCAGTATCTTGATTTTGGCACTGAGTAATTCCTGGTTAAAAGTAATCTACTTTCCCAAATGTGCACTCCTATTCAATTGTCATTACTTAAAGCTACAAAAATGCACAAAAAGTTGGCAAGAAATTCTAGAACCTTGGGAGTGACAGAAGACACTTTTCTGTCTAGACAACAAGCAGAATCAAAAGAAACCAAATTCAAAAGGTCTGTCAACAACCAATATAGAATTAATAGAATTTCCAAAGGTTATACTATTCAATTACACGATTTAATCTAAAAACAAGCAAACTTTATTTAGTAATATAGCACAGAAACTCTCAATCTTTTGAGTCTGTATAAAATAAAGTAGAATGTACTGTATTTAAAGAACAGAAACTCAAATTCTTTCTAATTATCCTGAGTACAAGAAGAATGACATTAATTATGACCTATTAAACAATTTCACTCAAACCTTTGTCCCAGGAATGTACTGCTAATGAACTCATCTACAGAATTCAACTGAAAACCACATTGTAATGTAGACTCATCTAAAAAGTTGCCAGATGAAATACAGCAATAAATTGAGTATGTAATTAGTGAAACCTCAAATATCCACACAACTAAGAAGGTACTTACTTTTAAAATCGGAGTAAATGAGTTATATTTATCTATTCAATGACATCTGGCATTTAACTTGACTGCTAACTACCTCTAAATTCACCCTAAGTCTGAACTTACTAAAGGTTTTTGAGCTGTTATGATTAATCCAAAGGCTCTGGTCATAGCTCACGTTAAAATACCTGACTCTCATGAAAGTAGACCACTACCTTTTAATGGCTTTGTGATTACTGTCACCAAAATGTCTAAACTTTGAAATGTCTGAAAACAGGAACCCAAAGGTAAGATCAAAAGTATAAAGACCAATTATTTCCAAATAATAAAGAGTAACCTAACTTTCTGTCTGTAAAATAAAGTAGGAAAGGCCATAAAAGAAGAAACGGAGATTTCAATGCATGTAAGAATTAAACTAGAGAGTTATTAATTTGCTTGGTTAGCAATGTCACTTATCACTGAATTGTTTTGATTCATATGATGTTACTTATTACAAGACAACACGTAAACAAAACTATTAAGAGCATACACAACTTTGTTCAACCTTATTAAAGTGTAAGTTTTTAATACATCAAAGAAGAAAAATGTTTCTTCAGAAAATACTAGGAATTATTTTGTATCTTTTTAGGGTAGATGGCTTAGCGATATGAAAGGCATTGTTATTCTAAAAATGTTAAATTCACTGAAAGAATAAAAATTCATTGAAGAAATTAGTTTAATAAAATTTGAAAAACCTTAAGAATGTTAAAGTAATAACAGATTTTTATTGTATGGTGGTACTTAAGGGTGAGATACCACTTTCGCACATATCAAAAATTTACCACTTAATGTTGGATATTTCATGAAAATTACATTTACTCATTCACTCACTCAGTCAACACATTGAGCATTTATTACCTAGTAAGCATATACTAAGAGCTAAAAATAAAAGAAAATATACTCTCACATAACATAAAATCTACTACAAGTAATGGTCATATCTTCATATTAAAAACGTGCCACTTTTACACAAAAGAGAATATATGTAATTGATAATTATTTTTTACTATCTCTTTAAAATTACATTTATCCAAAGATTTACTATCAATCCTTATAATAAAATTTCTTAGTCAAGAAAATAAACTAGTGGAAATAAAAAGGGTTAAAGTAAATATCAAATGAGCTTCTGCTTAAGCTTTTTATACGTCTTCATTTTTTACCACATGATTATGAATTAAAGCTTTTCTTTAAAAAAGAAACATCCAAGAACTTATCAATATTTACTATGATATTTACAAAACACCTATTTTAGTCTGGAAATTACACATAAAAGACTCACAATTGCAAAGATCTAAACACGAACATTTTTCTAATAGTAGTATGGAAAAGTAAAAAAAAGCTAAGTATTTGAGACCAAAAGAAGTATAACCAATTATAGTTTGTCCATGTAAAAGTCTATTATATAATCATTTTAAAAGTTTGCAAGACTTCTGGTGAAGATGGCAGCCAAGTTAACAGAGTTGTACAACTCCTCCGTGGACCCACTGGAAAAGTTAAAAATATGGTCAAAAACTGCCTATTCAATGTAGCTAGGACAGGGAAAAATGCCCCAACAACTGAAAGGAGACCGCGGCGAGATGAGATATCCCAAACATACACTGAAAGTGGAGGGAAACAGCAGCCCAGGAAGCAGCCCCGGACTGATAGCACAACTGAACAGCCGGCATCCACACACAGAGGAAAGCTTGGAGCCTGGAACCTCAGGCCTAGGTAAGCACAGATCCAGGAGGCTTGGGAACTGACAGCAGGTGGTAGCCCCAGCCTCCAAAAACAAGGCTGGGGGTAATGCATACTACAAACGCAATGCAACCTCACCTAGAAAAGGCTTCCTGGAGCCTAGATCAGAAGCAGATCTTGGCAGCCATAACAAGCAGTGATATAAGCAGGAGCCATTTTAAGAAAAGAGCCCGAGTCTGAACTGTTTATAAGAAGGAAATTGGCATAAGAGATAATTATGGAGAGGGGAGAAAAATCACTGACCTTTCGAACTACTCAGGTGGTACTGTGTGAACCTCTAAGGGTGGAGAGCCCCACCCTCAAGAAGGAAGCCAGAACAGGTATGAGAGCTTTGCTGAGGGGGCTGGGGATGACTGGAGCACCTCAGAAGCCAACAAACTGTTAGGTCTTCCCTCACTGCCTACTCCAAGCACAGAACTCAAAGGAATTTTGGCTCTCCTGCTCACCACACCCTCACAGCAGTTCAAAGAAACATCTTGGCTAGGCCTTTAAAGTAAAGTCCCTCAACAACAGAAACATGGGAAAAACACAAGGTAAGAGGACACACACAGAAATACCTGAGACTCCAGAAATTAATGTCATGGGCCCTGAAATAGTGGAACTCATAGGGAAGGAAGTCAAAAGGCAAATAAATAATACCCAGTTCAAACAAGATAGCCTCAAAGAAACGCAAGCAATGATCAGTGAGCTTAAAGAGGAACCTACTAAAAAACAGTGGCTGAATTAATTTGGGTTCTTTCAAAAGGCAAAATTTGCATAAATTATAAGAAAAAGGATCTACTCAGAAGGCTTACAAATCCGAGGATAGAGATAGTCAAAGATGGTGGCCTGCACACATGTGATAGCTGGAGTGTCTAACGACTGATTGGTCGCAAAGCAGAACACCCGTCTGGGACTGCAGGATAGCTGGTGAGAGTCTGCTGCAGGATCTTGGTTGTTTGAAGAACAGCATCAAAGACCAGAGACTGAAGATCAGGGACTGAATATCAACAATGGGGAGACAGGTGCAAGTCCAGACTGGAGAGAATCTGTGATGAAGATCTGTGGCATGTAGCAAATCAGTGTCTGTAGACAACTGTGAAGGCAAGAGCTTTCCCAGAGGAAGATGTAATGATCTTTCTTCTTCCTTCCTTTTATACAGTTCAAGTTCCCAGTTGGGCCTCCTACATCCGGGTGGGTGCACTTACCCCATTTACAGGCCCACAAATTATTCACAGTCTAATCCCTAATCTAGGCCGTGGTTCCTGATTGCCTCAAGTTGATATAATCTCCTCCAAAGTTCACAGTGGTCCTAATAGATAACAAGGCTTATTGAGCATATAAAAGTCACAAGTGAAAAATCGGTTAAATAAGGAAATGTGAGATATGAAAGAACAGTTTGATAGAGGTATGCGGAGGGTGTGGAAAGGCCAAAAAGTTGGAAGGGATTGTAATGTTGATGGACATATGTGTGCACAAAACATTTAAGTTCATTATACTATGTACTGCATACATATGTGTGAAAATATATATATATATATGAAATGGGAAAAATAAAATCCATGTTAAAAAAATGAAGTTTGCTGGGCTGAAGAAATAAATCAGGGTGTAGCCTGAACAAGGCCCAGGTTTCAATCCCCACTACTACTAGAAGCGAGAGGAAGGATATAGTGACTTTATCAAAAAATTGTAAAGTAAAATATTAACTACATAATTACAAGAAAAAAATAAACTTAGAGTATGTCCTAAGATTGGATATATTAAAAGACAAACAAACATAGGAAAATAATCTTATACTATTAAAAATTATCTCCATGTAAAAAGACTAGAATTTTGCAATGATTAACCTATTCATAGATTCTAAGGACTCCTACATTACAAGCAATTGCACTTGATGGGGACCGGCTGGAAAGGGCAGATGCATGGGGCATGACGTGGAGGAATTATGTCATCTTGTTGAGACAGGAAATGGAAGGACAGTTTTCAGATGTGTGTGACTGCCTATTAGCAGGCCACGGACAGCTTGAACTAAATAAAAGGAAGGAAGAAACATTTTTATAGCTTTTCCTGGGAAAGCTCTGGCTTTCACCTTACTTTCCGTAATAACTTCCTTTTCTCTCGCTTCGTCTTCTGTCTGCCATACATGAAGAGCTTTTCTCTGACTAGAGGCCATGTGCTTCCACTGTTGCTGGCTATCCATGAATGTACTTTGTGAAACCATATGAAACTGTGAGCTAAAATAAATCTTTCCTCCCTTAGGTTGTGGATGCCAGTTGTTAGGATTCCATCCTAACAACAAACAAGTGGGACAGCATGATTGGTTTATAAGTTTTAATTTCACACATTAACATCTTTTCTCAAAAAAATAGTGAATGCCCAATCTAACTACAATATTTTATTATAAATGTTCAGAACTGACTATTCTCTTTAAGTGAGTTTTCTACAGCAAAATACAGAATAAAATAACTTGGCGATGTTTTTGAAGACATTATAGCAAAACACAGGAAACTCAAACTGAGGAATCTAATTATAGGAATGTTGACTTCTCAGGAAAACTTTTATAGCCTGAAGCAAGCATAAAAAGTGGTGTAATAAAAGTACTTTCACCAGTGGTAATCACTTCAGAGCTCATGAATAATATCACAGTACACTATGGCTTTGTGCCAAATAATAAAAGTACCAAATGGAAAATGGCACAAGTCCATGGATTGTAAATACTGTATCAAAAGAAAACAAAGGAAAAAATCTTTCACTAGAGTAATTAAAAATGCAGCTGTGGTACCAGTTCCTATGATGGATAAATCAGTTCAGCAGTTCCAAGAGTAGACAGTGTTTAAACACATTCTCCATTAGTAGAAACTATAAATTTAAAAATATACTTTATGATATGTTCAGTCCCTAAACATTTCAAGCTGTATATTGTTTTTGTTGTTATCGATGCTGTTTCAGTACTGGAAATTGAGTCCATTGAGCCACATACCCAGCACATTTTTATTTTTGATTTTAAGACAAGATCTTAAGTTGCTAAGTTTTCCAAGCTGGGAACAAGTCTGTGATTCTCCTGCCTCAGCCTCCCAGAATGTGGGGTTACAGATCAATTTCATCAGTATAGTTTTTGACTAGAGTAGCTGATCTGTAACTATCATCTAAAATTTTCACATCTGGTATCTGATGACTAGACATTACTCCAACCTCTTACATTACATAACAGCAGTTGATAAAATACAAATACTACAAATTATTCACTTCAGTGTGCACAAACTTTAAACTATAAATTCTAGAGAAATGAAGTTTCTTTTAAATGAATATCATTCTATTATTCTATAATCTCATTTGTCATATAATTTACACTAAATGTGTATGTTCTATTATTTAGCTTTTTAAAACTCCAAAATTAAGATACAAGTTCAGTAGCAAATTTAATAATGTTTCAAAAAGAACTCAAAACCACATAAAGTTGCCTAAACCAGCAGCAAATTGTCAAGGAATGCTTCTATCTCTGAGATACTTACAAAACAATTATGTCTCAGAAGAAGTTAACAAGTACCTACTATCATTAACTTTTGCTAGGCACTCACAAAATGAATAGCCTAAGAACAATAAACATTTATGATTTCTGACAATTCTGAAAGTTACGTAGGTGGTTCTTCTAGTCTAGGCAAAGTACCAATAGGGTGACACAATTCAGCATGGCATAAAATGCCTGACAATTATTGGGACAGCTGGAGTGAGGGGATCTAAGCCTGGACATCATTGTTTCACATGATAATCTTTTAGGAAGCTAATACAAACTTCTAAATATAGAAAATGCAGGGTTTCAAACAGAAATTACCCCTAAGAACTTTTAAACTTGCTTACATCAAAATTACTAAATCACACTGACGAAAGAAAGTACACAAATGCTAAAGAAACTGATTCCATCTCTTTTAGGGGAAGTACAAAAAGTCAGAAAGCAAATGGGCAAACACAGCGGTGGGAAGAATTTGTAGTTTTCTCATTTTTAATGCAATCTATTGCACTATAAAATGCAAAATCTGTACTGCTCATGGTCCATGGCAAACCAAGCTTCATTTACAGTTTTCTCATAATTTCTTAACAAATATTAGCTTATTAAAAGACTAAGTCTAGAAGCAAAGAAACAACTGATTTCATTTAAGCATTTTCCAAATTTAACAAATGTAGTTTAATAAACTACATTTATTTAAAAATATAGTTCCTTTATATGTGAAAATAAAGCCACTGGTTCCTTTCCACTATCTATTCCACTCATTTAATGTATTTTTTATTTTATTTGCCTTCTTGTCAGACGATTAAAATCAATGACTAGAGAACTATGGGTACTGAAATGCCTATAATGGAGCAAATACTCAAATTATGCTCAACTTTGTGATGATAAGTAAAAAGTATGATAAAAGCAAGATGCTAAAATAGGACTTCTCAATGATCTGCCCTTAGAGAAACATAATTTGAACAATTTCTCAGTCAACAGAAATACCTTCAAAAAACACGGTTCGAGTGTAAAACAAAAACCAGAAAGCATGCACTAAAGAGAAGAGGAAAAAGTCTTCCAGTATCCACTGCACCCCATCCCAAGCCTTATAGCACAATGCAGATACTCTCCATAAAGAAAAAGGAGAGCAAAGTGAGCATCTAAGTTTGCTACATATCCCAGTTCTCTTTAGCCTGAGGCCTACGGACTGGTTCCTTGAGAGTCAGGCTCTAGGTATACTCTAGGGACAGCTGGACTAAGTGGATCTCAGCAAAGAGATCAAGGTTCTAGGTGTACTCTAATGGCAGGCTCAAGCCAACAGCTCTACTCTCCAAGCCAGGCCCAAAGTTCCAAGCTAGCCTCAAGCTTCAAAACTGCCTCATGGTCTTAACCTCTAGGTTCACCTTAATCCCCAGTCACTCTCTAGGGTTCCAGGCTCCGGGACTCCCACTTTACTTCAAGTGCTCTAGGATTCAGGCCCAATTCCAAAGGCCTAGTTCTATGCCTACCTCTGTGGAAGACAGTGCCCACAGACTCCAAGCTCTAGGACTGACTCTCTGGAGACAGGGTCCATATCAGCCCTAGTCTGCAGGAATTCGACATCCACACTTACAGTCTCAGGTCCCACTCTATTTGAGAGCAAAGCCCAACTCCACAGATCGAAGCCACTTACTGATCTGATCCAGGAACCAGGCCAGGACTGAAGTGGAGGACTCTAGCAGCATTCTAGGCTGCAAAGTCCCCAGAGAGCCCACCCAGGACCTCCTTACACGCTGACTGGTAAAGTGCTTTCCTGAGAGGTTAACCTAAGAACTCAGAAGAGATGCCCTATTTCTTCAAATGGACCAACAGCACAAGGTCATGAGGATTACGGATAATTAGGGAAACAAGCACAAGCAAAAGAACAAAATAAAACACTATCACACAGCCTGAACAACTGAAGGCTGAGCAACTCAGTGTGAAACTGTCTCAAAATAAAAAGGACTAAAGATGTAGCGCAGTGACAGAGGGCCCTTGAGTGCCACCTCATGTACTACCTCCCCCCAAAAAACCAAAGTATCTGAAGTATCTGAACAGATCAATAATAAATAAGATTAAACCAGCAAATCAAAAACCTACCAACTATAAGGAGTGAAGTCCAAGACCTGAATGGCTTCACTGGTTCATTCTATTAGCATTTAAGGAACAGTTAACATCAATCTTTCTCAAATTCTTCTAGAATAATGAAGAGGAAGAAATATACCCAAACTCATTCTATGAAGGCAGCATTAACATGGTTATCAAAGCCAAATAAGGTCACTATGAGTAAAGTAAATAAAAAGCCAATATCCCTGGTATACATAGATTTTAAAAATCCTCACTTAGGTACTCACAAACTGAATTCAATAATCATTATGAGAAACAGATAACATCACCCGGTCAGGTTCATTCAAAGGATGTTAGGCTGGCTCAACATACACACAAAAAATGTACTATTCTACATTAATACAATGGGACATAAAAATCATATGTTAACCTAAAGGTAAAAGCATTTAACAAAATTCAACATCCTTTCATCATAAAAAACTGAATGAATCAGGAAGAGAAGAAATGTAGCTATACAAAATAAAGGCCATATGACAAGCCTAAAAATAGTGTCATATTCATCCTTTTGCTCTGCATCAGGAAAAAGGTAAGAATGACCACTCTCACCACACCTATTCAATAAAGAACTATAAATTTAGGCTAGAGCATCTAAGTAAGAAAATATAATAAAAAGCACCTAAACAGTCTGTTTGTAGCTGGTATGCTCTTATATATATAAAATCTAAAGATTCTACCAAACAACAACAACAAAAAACCTACCTGAGAAATCTAGTAAAGTGGCAGGTTACAAAATCAGCACTTAAATCAGTAGCATTTGTATTTACTAGCAATGAACTTTTTTCTAACAAATCAAAAAATCTTTTTCTATATATATATATATATATTTTAGAATAGGTAGAACAGGTCTTTAGAAACCACGGACAAAGGGTAAAAGCACTAGCTATTCAGGAAGGAGTCCTGGGAGGGTTGCCCCAAGAAAACAACTCTTTTTATAATAATATTAATAAAGCAACCAATTTTCCCCAACTTATAATAAGACACAGTCTCTTCTTTGCAACCCAGTTATAAAGGTCCAGAATACAAAGCAGGTCACAATAATGTTTTGTTTTAACGTTCAATTTCTAGAAATATTAATATATTCAATGAAAACTCAATACTATTTTTTCCCTATTATCTGACCCACACAGGTCATGAAGACATAACATATGAGTTACATAGATTAGGTAGATGCCTTCTGTTGTTTTTGTAAATCTATACAATAAGTAAATAAATAATTGAAGGAAACATGAAACATCATTAGTTTACAACCAGATTTTTCTAAGATTAGCCTAGTTCACATTTTCCTCTAACTCCAAACCGACTACAAAAATTTTATAAACAAGTCAACAACTGCACTCTTTTGATTATTTACTCCAGAGAAACAAGACACATTCAATCATTCAATACTTGTTTACAGCAGCTTCATTAACAGTAGCCAAACCCAGATTTTGGCTTATCAACAGATGAATAAAATAAGTATGGTTGGTACATACAGATCAAGGACTACTACTGCTGTAATTTAGATCCTAAAAATTTACCCACAAGTCTATTTGTTAAAGACTTAATCCCCAACTTGGTGTTCGTGGAAGGTAGTAAAAACTTTAGGACATGTGCCTTCACAGGGTCCCTACCTCGTTTTTCATTTCTACTTACTTACTAGCTTTCTCTGGCAATGGGGCCAACCAACAATGGACTAAAACTTTCACATGAATCAAAATTAACTTCTCCACTTTAAGCTTAATATCTTGGTATTTTGTTACAACAACGCAAAGGTGATTAACACAATCACTCTGGAATAGAAAAGAACAAACTACTGACGCACACAACTTGGATGAATCTTCAAGGAACTAAGCTAAGAGAAAAGAGCTAACTCTAAAACACTGCATACTGTATTGCTCCACTTACACAATCTTTCTGAAATAACAAAATTTCAGAAATGGGAAAGAGAGTAAGAGGTCTTTGTAGTGGTAAATCTGTTCGGTATGCTGATTGTGGTGATGAATACAGAAAACATTCATATATACATGTAATAAAATTATGTAGAAAAAATATACACACAAATTGGTACACATACAAGTAGAGAAATCTCAGCATGACCAGCAGATTGTAACAATGTGAATATTTTTGTTTGGTATTGAGCTAGAATTCGGGAGGATGTTGCGACCAGCAAAGACGCAAAGGAGGCAAAAGACTTCTTTAGATCACTTCTAAAAATTGCACGGAATCTATTTCAATAAAATACTCAATTAAAAGGTCCCCCCCTCCCCCAGATATTAGCCCAGGAAGTCAGTATCCCTAGAATCTCAATTTCTTTTTGAATTTAGCACAAACTATGACCTGAACAGGTAAAAATTACTTACATTTGGGACATCAACTGCTACCTCCCTCATTGCACTGGGCCTGATGTCATTCATTCCCTGCAAGAAGTCATTCAGAGTAATCTTCACCAGTCCACTCACTTTTGTATCAGGGAGGTTAGGCTGTTTCCTCAGGACTCTTCGGATGGCACAGAGACCTACAGATAAAAAAAAAAAAAAAAAAAAAAAAAAAAAAAAAAAAAAAAAAAAAACACACAGTAAGATTTAGCTTTTTCTCCATAAACATAAACTGAAAACGAACAATGAAAAGCCCAAACTCCTTGCATAGTACAGCATTAAAATATTTGTGGTTGCTTGTGTACATGGAGTCAGAAGGATGAATGGTGAAGGAGATGAAAGAATGTGGAGGACAAAGACAAGCTGCACGTGCTTAGTTCTGACAGAGGGAAACCGACAAACTGAAATTATGACAAGACAGATATTTTAAACAAAATTGAATATAAAAATAACACATTTAAGAAGACTATAAGAATTTATCAAAGTACTCTGGGGAACAACTTTTAAGAGTACACTATTAATATGTTTTTGCCACTGCCCTTGTGAAAATACAGCAGAATCATAAGATTTGTAAGGTTTTAGGAGAAAATCTGAAAGAAAACACTAAGTTCACAGTTGAAAATGTGGTTTTGGAACTCAAGAAAGAAGTACTCTTTAGAATTACATGTATACATACACATGAAATCTGACACTAAAGGAAAAGATTTATAAGGGCAGCTCAACAGAGTTCAGGGATGGAGGAATAAGAGAAGGCTCAATTTTAAGAAAGTCCATCAGTTGGAAAGCACAGAGAGAGGGGCTAGACATGTAGCTTAGTGGTAGAGTACTTGCTCAACATCCATAAAGACTTGGGCTCCATCCGTGGCACCACAAAAAAAAAAAAAAAAAAAAAAAAAAAAAAAAAAAAAAAAAAAAAAAAAAAAAAAAAAAAAAAAAAAAAAAAAAAAAAAAAAAAAAAAAAAAAAAAAAAAAAAAAAAAAAAAAAAAAAAAGAAAAAAAGAAACGTAAGTTAGCCAATCCCTGTGGCACAGACCTATAATTCCAGAACTCATGGAGGCTGAGGCAGGAGGACAAGTTCAAGATCAAAGTGGCCAACGTGGCAAAATCAAAACTCAAAAAATCAAAAATGGGCTCGGGATGTACAAAGAACTGAGCAAATAAATAAATGAATGAATAAATAAATAAAAACTATAATTGAGTTAGAGCCTTTCACTCTGTGACAGTTAACTCTAGTAAAGAGGCAAAAAAGTCTGTATATGTTTGTTTTTACCTTGGGGTTTTCAGTAAGGTGTTACATTTTTTGTTACAATGGCATTTTACTCTGAAAATTTTTAATTTCAGAAACCTCTTTAAAATCCATTCTGAACATATGAAAACAACTAACTCCTATCATTTTTTCATACTAACACTCCCAGTTTATGTCGTACTAGGGAATTGAACCTAGGGCCTTGTACTTGCTAGGCAAACACTTTAACTACTGAGCTATGCTCTTATCCCCCTATCATTTTTAAACCTCTTTTTTACCCTAAAGTATTAGGCTTGATAAATTTTGCTCAATTAAAGTTATACCATTTTACCACTTTACCTGTTTTCATTTATCTGAACTTTTATAAACAGAAGCACTGATACGAAAAAGGTAGATAGAAATTCCCCAAAACAGATTTAGTATCTCTCAACCCTAATTAAAAAAAAAAACATGAAACAATAAATAGTACAAAGACACTAAAAATAAGATCCTCTGCCATCTAAAAACTCTTAAAACATTTCTTTTAAGCCTGTCTTTTAAACATTCAATTGTTTTTCTGCCTTCCACCACGATGAAAGACAATTCTTCATACCTCTGCTTGTCTTGAGAGCAGAAGCAAAGACTGTGTTCAAGAAACCAGAGTGGTTTCATTCAAATACAAGGAATAAATGTTTCCAAGTCATAAAAATAAAAGCTTTTAGTGTTCCCACTTCAAAGTTCTGTTCTTCTAATATAACCTTATATGGATTCAAGTCACACCTATTCCTTTGTGTCACTATAAAAATTGAGGATCAGACAAACAGTGCAAACACCATTACTCTAGCTTTTCTTAACACAGTGCTCTCTTTTGATGCTAATCAGGAATAAATACTAGTGTCTTTTTCAAACACATTTGGAATCTGTTGGCTTACAATTAGAGTAACAGATTATTATGATTTGGATCTAAAATGTTCCCTGATATTACCATGGTTTCAGATGTGAGTTTCTGGAAGACAAATGGATTATGGCACGCTTTACATAGCTTAACTGTGCTGTTGCAAGGTAGGGTCCATTTGAAGGGGGTAGACCAAAGAGGCATGATCTGGAAGGGTATTTTTTATCTCCAGTCTCTTCTCATTTTCCCTCCAAAATATCATTTTTTTCTTGAAGCCTGCCAACTATGGACTAAGCCTCTGAAACTGTGAGCCAAAATAAACCTCTTCTTCCTTGAGTTCTGAATGTCAGATATTCTGTGCTAGTGATAGGGAGGTGACTAACACACAGATTTTTCATAGTTCTTAACACAAAAATAAATGTTTACATGTGCTATGATTTGAATGTTTTTATCCCAATCTTACACTGAAAATTAGAGCTGGGAGGTGGGGCACATGAGAAGAGGTTAAGGGATGAAGGGCTCTCATAAATGGATTTACACCACTATTAAGCAAAGCTTTTGGGAAGAGTACACTACTTTCCTCAGCCATTATGCCATGTGAGAGGAAAACATTATACCTTTCCTGAAGATGAAATATTCAAGGCACCATCTTGAAAAGAGAAACCAGACCCTCACCTGCCAACAACCTCATGGAAAAAAAATTTCTGTTCTTTATAAACTATGTAGTTTATTGTATTTTAGTATAGCAGCACAAACCAACAATGATAAGGCTGATAAGGCTGCTTTAGTGCTCTGCATATTAAATGATACAGTAGCACTGAAAAAAATCAGTAATACAGAACTGTATTGTATTAAACAACACTTTGTTGGCCTAAAAGAATTTAAACTATTTCTAAAAGTTTAACATAAATGAAAATAATTACAGGACCAAAATAATCTGGAACTCCTGCTTGTCAGAGATGAGCATATGGCCACATTTATCAATGTTTCTAGTTTGGATCAGGTAGAAATTACTCTTACTAAATTACTAAAAACAGAAATGGGGCAAGTAATCTAGTATCTTCCTGCCAAATTTGTTGTATCTTGGGAGTATAAAACATGACAATGAAGGACACTGATTACTTTCATTTGAAGAAGAGTCTGGAAAAGCCAGGTAATAAGTATATGGTTGTTAAGAAGAACATACAGTATTATATTATAAATATATACTGATAAAAATAACAAAACCTCTACAATTTCTACAGCAAACTAACCAAAAGCTGGAGCTAGGCAAATTCACCATATCTATGAGAATAGGGGGAAACCAAACCAAAATACAACATGGGACTGGGTATGTACCTTAGTGAAAAGCCCTGGATTAAATCTCTAGTACCCCAAATGCATGCACATACACACACACACAGAATATGTGAAAGGGTGAAAAAAAAAAAAAACTAAAGAAAACAAAGCTACTACATACTACATATTAAAATAGCATTGAGATATAATAGCTTCAGAAAATATAACTTACATTTGAAATGCAATGTTATTTTACTTCAACTCCAGGAATCCACATATATACGTGAATGTGTGTGGGGGGGGGTGGGGGGGTGCATGCAGTTCTATTTCTTAATATTTTATTATTCAAGCATGTAAGTATTAAGTTTAACTAAATTTCTAATCAGAATAAATAAAATTATGATGAGTTAGGAAAAGAAACACATAAAAAAGCTTTGGTTATTATCTGCCGAAATTATAATCAGGCTTGAAATTATTAACTACCTTAATAGGCTAACTAATATTTAAAATATATTAAGATATAAATTATGGGTTGTGTAATTTTACAGTCCTCACAAAGAAGTTTAACTTCCCAGAATATTTCATATGAATGATTATGTTGCTATGAGAAGTGGGATTAGAAAAAGAGAAAAATCCAAAACTTAAGGAAATATAAGAGCATACATAGCATGCTAAAGTTTTGAAAATATTTTTAAGGAACAATGCTCAATTAGAGAAGCACTATCAAAAAGCAATTATTAAAGTATTATTATTCCATGAAGCCACGAGAAGATATACTCACCTACCATGGAGTATTTTTTTACAGGTACTCTTCAATATTAATTCAAATTAGTCACTGTGAGCCCCATAGGTAATTAATTTACTAATTAATTAATTTACTCAGTAAATGCACTAAGCACTTACAGGTTACAGGACACAAGAAGGCAGATAAATCTCTTCTAGCATTAACAGTGATGTAGCAGAGACACATAATAGATTATTACTGTAAACTCTGTCAAATGCAGTGCAAAGGAAATAACAAAGCGGCCCAAAAATGCATGCCAGAAATATCTAAAACTCAGTTTAGGAAAGGATCAGTGACAATACAGGCTGAGACAACACTTGGAGAAATCAACTGAAATCATAACATTTTACAAATGAAGAGAGACTAAAATGTTATGTTCAATCTAAGCAGTGAAACCTGAAAAATGAGTTGATGTTAATCCGGTGAGTAGCTGGGCCAAAGAAGAAGTACAGTATTTTAGGCAAAGGAAGAGCAGATCAAAAGGCCTATGTTCAAAAAAGCGCATACTATTGCATAGATGATGAGTCCTTGTAGAACAGTAACAGTTCAGTCTTATACATGTAGAAGAACGGGCTTAAGCCTAAACCCAATTCCTAATTTGTTTACAGACGTGAGAGGATAACACATTTTCAGAAAGAAAATATCAATGAGGATATTTACTGATTTGTAAACGCTGTAAAAACAGAATAAGGGATCTTAAGGATTACTGTCACAGACTTGCAGATGGTTCCCACTCTGAAGTACTATAATCCTACACTTCCTTTATATGCCATTTTACAACAAATACTATTCTTGAAAATAATGCAGACATAGAAAAGTAGCATTTATGTGAACAAAATGGTAAATATACCAGCAAAGGTTGCAAAAAATAAAGATCAGTGTTAATGCAATTGAAAGGGTAGCTCCACTCTCCCTCCCTGACATGACTGTTCTGCCACGCTATGAAGACCTCTTTGGCTCCGCCACCAACATATGTGTTCACCACTGCTGTCATCCCATGTAAGGACTGTGACTTTAACTATGAGCTCATCTTTCCTCCCTACAGAAACAGATGTTGAGTACTCAGTCCCAGCAATGAGAAACAAACTAACACACACCTGTAGGTACTTTAAAAAGTGGATGTTTCTTCTCAAGTACAATAGTACTATTACATTACTTCCTCTCTGAAAAACTCACCTTATTTCTTTAGGCTCCCTTCCCATTCCGTAGCCATTCCACAATATTATATACCAGATCTTTTCTAACAAACTATCCTTTGGGGGTAGTCTTCCCTCTGAAGTTCCAGATTATTTATATATAACATTCAACTCACTGTTCAATGTTTACCTACTAAACTCCTGCACTTGTGTATCTTGAGCTCCATTGAGAAGAGTCCAATTCTGCCTTTCAGTGAGGTATTCCCAGCACCTAATACATGCCAGGCTCAATAAACAGAGGAATAAATCCTGATCTTTCTTTTTTAGCAACTTCATTCATTCTTATGGCTGAAGTCAGCACACAATCGCTGACAGCACTCAAGTTCATTTCCCTAACCCATGCCTCCATTTCTAAAACCTGTAGTTCAAAGTCTGTAAGTAACACATGCAGCAAAGAGATATGTGAGATAAGATGAATGGTAGTCGGAAAGATGGTTTTTCAATAACCATAAGGGGGCTGATGATGGCTTGAACTATACTTTAAAACTAATTTTTAAAGGGTCAAATTCTGAACAAACTTGAAAATAGAGCTAATAAGATTTGATAAAGGAAAAACAGAAAAAAAGAATCAAGAATATCTCATAGAAATTACTTTTATTTAGATTGGCTTAATTTTTATGATTATTTTAATTAGAGAGGCTTTATTTATTTATTTATTTATTTGAGAGAAGGTGTTGCTCTCTAGCACAGCCTGGTCTTTAACTCTATGGAGACCAGGCTAGTCTTGAACTCACAGCTATCCTCCTGCCTCAGCCTCCTGAGTGCTGGTATTACAGGGATGCACCACCATGCCTGGCTTTTATATGGTGCTGTGGAATTGAACTCAGGGCCTTATGCTTGTAAGGCAAGCACTTTAACCACTGTGCCATTCCTCCAGCCTGATTGTTTTAATTAGAGAGAAAATCTTTCCTCGAGTTTTATACTTTTATAGTCTTGACCAAAAATATCCAGAAAACTTTGTTGTATGTCAGCTACAGCTTAAACAGCATAAAAACTACCACCTGGTTTCCTGAAACAATCAATCAATTCCAGCCATTTCAAATGAGAAGCAAAAGTAATATTAAAATACTAGTTTCACTGGCAAACCCACCTCTTATATAATATCAATAATGTTTACGCATAGGAAAATATCTCAGCATCACAATGATAACATTCATCACTACATTTAAGAATTATAAAACAGGTGAGAAAATTCATCATTTTATATTATGCTTCATATTTACTGCTTATTCTTCCAGTTTCAAAACAGGGCCAATTATAAAATACAATGAGAGTGACAAACCTGACAATTCTACTTCTGCTGCTCTACTGCAGGCCTACAGAGAACCATTGTTGAATAGGTGGAGAAGGAGACTGTGATTTGCATATGTAACATAATAGCTCTCAAGTTCAGCAAGACAACCTGTCAAGGAGGTTACCCCAAAACCAACCATTTCTATTAGTCTGCATATTCCTATTGATGGACAATAGTTAAACTGATCATAATTAATAAAAATCACTATTCTCAGGATTCTCTCAGATTTTCCTGGTATTTCTTACACGGAGAGATAATCTAAAGTACTTCATAAAATACCAGGAATATTGGCAAAATTCAAATATATATTAAATACAAAATTCAAAAATATTAGAACAGCTTTCTAAAGTCAAAGATAGAAAAATTAAAAATGAAGTAACACACATCAATGTTAGTGTTGAAAGGTAACAACATATCATCAGATTAAAGGGCCCACATAAACCATGACCACTGCTCCCAAACTGTATTTCTATACCTCAGACGACTAAAAAGATACAATGTTCATCCCTATCTATGCGATATAAAAAAGGAACTCAAGAGGTTGGATAGTTTGCCCAGGGTCTCTATAATATGTGTAAATCTAACATCTAACTCAAGAGCTTACTATAAGCTTTACAGTGTGTCTCATTATCCCCCTGAACTTTACTTTAAAACACTTAATTTTTATATAATCAGTATTTTAACTCAAGCTTACACAACAACACTACAGAATTCAAAAAAATGGTGGAAAACGTTGGGATACAATTCCTAACTGCTAGATTGTTAGTTATGTAGTAGATGTTCCATAAATTCTGGTGGGAATAGGAGGGGGAACTAACAAAGTGTAAGTATCTCAGAACTCTGAGGACAGATGAAATTTTCCATCTCAAAAAAGTTGCAGCAATTAAATTTAATATTGTTATTAAACTCATTTAAGTGAAATAATGACAAAATCATTGTTTAAGTAAGAGTTTTAATTCTTCCTGTACTGTGATGTTATCTTATCAAGGCCCACATATTTGGTATGAACAAGTTGAAATGATGTGTATTCAACAAGGATGGTAAAGATAAATTCTTAAGAGATGTGAGGCAAATACTTCCTTTCACTATAAACAAAAGGACTTGAGTCCATTTCTTGAAGAAATCAAGCTCTATTTATATTCACTTTCCTGAAATGGCACAGGCAGCCTTAGAAGGATAAGTTTATAATAAATCCCTATATTTGGAAACACTGTTGCTAAGCATCTTCTAACATTCAACAGAGTTTATGTAATTCATGTCACTGCTACGTAATTAACATTTTATGTTTTCAAAAAAAGTGCAGTGTGCTTATCTATGTTGTTAATTTAAAACATTATAAATTTTGAGGGAATTAATAAAAGGCTATACAACTAATTAATTAGAAAGGCAGTCTAATCCCACAAGGAATACAAACACAGACATTAAATGTCAGGATGTTTTACAGTCTAGCTTGTAAACAGCTTGTCCACTTGAGATAAAACATTCCAAAACGCAGCTGCTCTTTGCTTACAAAGGTGAGCTGCAAAACATTAGGTCCTGGACAAGTCATGACATATTAAGCCACAGTACAGCTCAGAAAACAGCATTCAGAAATAAGTTTCACACCTAATTATCAAAATTAAACCTATCGGCTCAGATAAAAAGGGATATAGTTGTTGAAAGCAAGGTTAATTACTATAGTGTGCCTAACTTTCATATTCATCACACGAATAAAATTTAAAAAATAAAGAAAATATATAGTAGTATTTGAATAACACATTCAAAAAATCAGGCACACAGCAGAAGATGTAGTATCATTCCTATAAACAATGGAAGTTTGAAAACCTATCCTATGAAAAGTATATTCAATTTATATACATAAAACAGATATTTTGTTAGTAATCTTTTGATTCTATAAACATTAAAGAAAAATTAGCTCTCTATTTTCATAAAATTCAGAATCATTTCAGTTCATAACATTACTATTCTGTGTACAACAGTTTCCCCCACTTTATAGCAGTACAGAACAAGGACAACCACCAGCGAGATAACACACCAAAAACAAAAAGAACACCCACATCCATAAATCATAAGTAGCACCATGTTCTAAGAAAATCATGTCTATATTCTTACTTGCATTTTTGTAACTTGTTTCCTCACTTGTGGCTTTTCTTTCAAAATAACCTGCTCTTTTTGAATTTTATTCAGAATCATTATATATGCCTGGAAGATATCCTTGGATATTCATTTTCTCCTTGAGTGGCAGTTACATGATATAGTTTGAAGTAGTAATTCAGTACATCTTTAAGTATTCAAACATACCAATCCGTGCTAGGTACCTTAACTACTCAGACATGCCAGTAGGGCCTTCGCAGGCACTCTGGTCACAGACACACACAACACACATGCCAAAGAATCAAAATGCCTCTGAAAAGCACTTGCTTTAAATGAAATGTATTACATACTTAAAGTCCACAAGCAGAGCCAAAGCTGAAAAATCCATCTATGAGAATGTAAAAAGGGCATGGAAATGATCAAGAAACTAGTAGTAGTTATTAACACAACCTCGTTTTCCTATATTTCTGGAACTACAAAGGTAATACAGAATAACTAAATTATTCATTACTACCTGTAAAAGTAGCAATAATCACAAAACATTCTTTCTTCAATTCAAATGAAGAGTTTCTGGTGGCAAGAAAGGGAAAAAAACTCCAAAACTTTTCATAGATGTTAAAAACTAAACTCAACTTTGTAGTTAACATTTTTCACCTTAATTCAAGAGCCTAGTAATTTTCTCCAAGCTTCTGTGCATATTTCTCCTCTTTAACTGATCAAATTCTTACTGAGTATCTTATACATAGCAATTCTTAACCTATCTCCAAATATTATATAATACCACGACTTTAAAACAAAAATGGTCCTAACCTTGTGTTTAATTCTTAAGTATAATGATTGTGACTCCTCCAACTGGTTCAAGAAGCTTACCATGTTATATAAATAAACATTTAAAGTTTAAAAAGGCAGTTATTCTAGAAGACTGAGATCAGTGATGTACACCTTAAGCATCTTGGTGACTGAGATAGACCTGTCTCCAAATAAAAAATAAAAATGGGGTGGGGACTATAACTCAGAGTAAAGGCTCTGGGTTTAATCCTCAGTACAAAGAAAGAGAGAGTGGGAGGTGGAGAGAGACTAAAATTATTCCCCAGCAATTCTCTAAATGCACGTAAGAATAAATCACTAAATATTCAATTTTCTGGCTGAATAAGTAACTTAGCAGCTAAAGCACTTGCCTAGCAAGCACAGGGCCCTGTATTCAAACTTCTAGCAGCACATATGTTGAGCATGTAGGCGCATGCCTGTAATCCCAGCTCTCAGTAGTCTGAAGCAGGAGAATTTTCATGAGCTTGATGCCAACCAAAGCTACACAGTCAGTTCAGGACCAGCTTGGACTACAGAAAAAGACATTGACTCAAAAAAAAAAAAAAAAATCAGTATTTTCTCTAAAAACTAAAATAATTCAAAGTAAACACATGAATAAATTTTTTCCTTTCTATGCTAAATGCACAGACATCATAGAAAATGGGGATGTCACTGTATATTTATTAGGTAGGGTACACTTATATTCACACAGCCTTTGGAACACAATTCTATTTTAAATGTTTATAATTTCAGAATTGCTTTAGCCTTCTCTCTGAGTCACAGTATTTATCAAATTTAAAATTTGTTTAAATTCAAATCTCAGTCAAAAATTATGAAAACATGTGGTGTACTTCACATATGAGCCTGCTTTCTAACACTTTTCTATGAACACTAAACGAAAACCCTGACCAACCACTTGAATCATTCAAATGGGCAGAACAGAAAGAACACTGGTGGGGCTTGTTTCTGGAGTGTCCTTCAAAAGCCTCATGTACCTATGGATACTGTGCACTCTTGGAAGGTAGGGCCTGGCTGGAAGGGGCAGATGCTTAAAGCCTGACCTGGAGAGGTGTGTGCTGGTTCTGTCCATCTTCTCAGGCTTTGTTCTTTTCTGCAATGCTGTGAGGACCTCTGTTTTCTGGCTTGTCCTTGGGCTTGCCTTTGGTCTCTGGTCCTGGCTCTGGCTCAGGGCCAAGGCCAGGCCCAAGCCTTGACCCTGATTCAAACCCCAGACCCAGGCCCACAACATGAGTCCACTATTCTCCAGCTGCCCACCCATGAATAGAGCAGACTGTGACCTTTTGAATCTGTTGGCTAAAATAAATCTCCCCTCCCCAAAAATGTGAATTTCGAATATTCTGTCACAACAAAAAGAAGATAAGAAAGCATCACTGCCAGAAGGCCACATGTATGAAAGCTAAACAACTAACTTTGTATTCCTTGGTATCATCTTCACTTTTTTCTATCTTCCTACTCCCCCCCCCCTTTTTTTTTCATTTACTTACTTTTCTCTTAAGTCCTAAAAGTGTCCGAGCTATGAAGACACCAAAATATTATGTACCATAATCCCTTCAATTTACAAATGAAGAAAACTCAGATAAAGCAAAGAATGTGGCTAAGATCACAATCCTAATTTGGAAGGTAGTTTATTCCAATCCTCCCTCAAAATCTTCTCTCTGCCCTTCCAGAAAAATCTTCATGTAAAACATTCTAGCACATTACTTTTAAAACTCCATTATGCTAAAGGAGTTCCATTCAAGATGGTGGCCAAGTAACAGAGCTATACAATAGTATCTCCTTATGGACTCAAATAAAAGTTGAGATTATAATTAAAAACTGTCTGTTAAACTTAGCTAGGAGAGAAGGATGCACCCCAACAACTGAAAGGAGGCCACCAGGAAGAAGAAATATTTCAGACACATTGAAAGTACAGGAAAACAGCAGACCAGGAAGCAGCTCCAGGCTGACAGCACCCCTAAACAGCCAGCATCCACAGACCAAAGAAAGCCGGGGAGCTTAAAACCTCTCACCAAGGTAACCGCAGATCAGGATCCAGGAGGGAATTGACAGCCGCTGGTAGCAACAAGTTCTAGACTGCAGTTAGTGCAAACTGCAAACGCACCATGAGCTTCCCCCTAGAAAAGGCCTCCTGTAACCTACACTAGAAGAAGTGCTTAGCAGACATTAATGGGCAGTGATGTAAGCAGGTGTCATTTAAAAAAAAAAAAAGAGCTGAGACTGAACTGTTTAGACTAAAAACAGGCATAGAAGAGCACATCAGGGTTTGAGAGTCACTCTTAAACAGTGGCTTAAGAGATAGCTGTGGAGAGAGAGAAGGCTGCCAAAATTCAGATGTGGTAGTAGAAGCTTAAGGGCCAGAGATCCCTGCCATCAGAAGGAGGAAGCCAGGACAGGTGGGGGAGCTTGGCTGAGGGATAATGACACCTCAGAGCCCATTGGACTGTTAGGTCCTCCCTCCCTGACTATCCAAGCATAGACCTCAGAGGAATTTCAGCGGCCCCTCATCCACACCCTCATACCCATTCAAGAAACCTCTCAGGTAGGCCTTTAAAGTGAAGTCTCTCAACAACAGAATCATAGGAAGAAGACAAAGGAAGAGGACACACACACAGAATCACTGAGACTCCAGAAACTACTGTCATGGGCCCTGAAATAGAACTCATAGGGAAGCAAGTCAAAAAGCAAACAAGTCAAACACACAAACAAGATATTCTCAAAGAAATGCAAGCAACGATCAGTGGGCTTAAAGAGGAAGTTTCTTAAACAGTGATACTAATGGGTACAAAGCTTACTGATTTCAATTTGAATAAAAAAGTTGTCTGAGGTAAATAAGGAAATATGAGCGATATGAAGGAACATTTTGATACAGAAATGGAAATGTTCAAAAGAAAATAGCTTAAGTTCAGGATATAAAAAATACATCTGAAAGCAAGGAAAGTTGACTTGAACACTATGAGGATGGAATTTCCGACCTAGAAGGCTGAGAAAACAAGTGCTTTTAACTAGGCACAACTGCAGAACTAGAAATTAGCAAACTAGTTGTATACTACAGATGACGGATGATTCAAAGAAAACCAATCTCAGAATTATGGGTGTGGGAGAAACAGTAGAAGACAGCAATGAAGGTAAGAAGAATTTATTCACTGAAATCATGCAAGAAAATCTCTCAAATCTAGGGAAAATTAATTTTCAGGAACAAGAACCTTATAAAACATTGTTGTTGTGGTTAGGATCTGAAGTGTCCCCCCAAAACCTCATGTATCTTAATGGAACTATGTGATGTTGGTGGATTGGGAACTGGTCTGGAGGGGTGGATTGCAGTTAAGTTAGGATTAACAGTGTGTAGTGGCCACACCTGGAAGCAGGAGGGACTGGTTACTGGGCGAAGACCTGAAAGGATACATAAGCTGCACCTGCCTTCCTGGAGGGTGGGGACTAGTCTCAACTAGCCTTCCTGTTTGTCTGGGGAAGCTGCCTCCACCTCTCTCTCTGCCATGTACTTCGATTGTTGCCGGCCACCCCTGAATGGACTGTGACCTTCGAGACTGTGAGCTAAAATAAACCTTTCCTTTCCCAAGTTTGTGGGTGTTAGGTATTGAGTCACAGCAATGAAAAGTAACTAAGACAGGAAGCAAGAGAGGGGAATAGCACCATAGAGAAATGGGGAGAGATCATATACAGTAACCAAGATCAAATACAAATATAAATAAGCCCAGGATAATTTGCTAGCATTCTACTAGATATTTCTTAACACAATGAAGACGAAACATCATGATTAATGTTCCCAACTGACAAGAGGATTAAATACAGTATTTTCCTCCTATTTTCATATTCTCATTTCTCTGTCTGTAAAACTGCTTTATCATTAAGCTTCTTCTTAGGTATCACTTTGTGTATATACCACAGCATTTCTTTTCCCTAAGATTTTAAGATTACTAGAAATAAATACACCCTTTTGGGACAGAAAAACAAACATCATCAGATTTTTCCAAGTAATTCTCACTTGCTCAAATATTTGGGCTTAAAGAAACTGCTCTAGTTTTATTTTAAAATAAAACAATATTCAAGACAATACACAAAAAAGTGTATTATTTTCATGCAATTATTCAGATTACAAGAAGGTAGTTCTTACAAAGATTATTGTTATTTGCCCATTTTCCAAGGCTGAGATTACTCTGAAAAACTGTAGAAACATTAAATAGTTGTAAGAGTTTCCAAAATGACTACAATTATGCCATGGTAAAATTCCTAAGTAAGCAACTGATTATAATAGTTCTTAAAAGATTTTTAAAGTTGAAACACTACTATCACTTCTCTGAGGCAAAGAATTCTTGGGTTTCACTGAGTACTTTTTCAGCACTTCAATAAACACTAGTTTGCTTCTTGAGGAAAACTGTGATTGTCCCTCATTTCCAAAACAGAGTATCAAGAAATACTGTCATCATAAATACTGGTACCCATGCAACTGATTATGTGCACACACACATTTGTGCATGCATGAGCTCGTAGGAAAAACACCTACGAGAATATAAACATGGTTATCTTTAGGAAGTGGAAATAAAATTTTTATTTCTTTTTTAAAGTTTCTAAAACAAGCTTTTCCAGTAAATATAAGTTTTATGATTAGAAAAAAATAAAGCTATTTAGATTAAGGAATTAATAAAATATAAATTAAAAACATATAAATTAGAGTTAAGCCTATCAGAGCAAATCACTAACCTGCTTCATTACACAAAGCTTTCAAATCGGCTCCAACATATCCATGAGCACCATTTGCCAGGTGTAGCAAGTCAGCTTTAGTGAGCAAATGGGGTACCCTTAGAAGAAGTTTCTGGAGAATATCCAGCCGGTCCTGAGCATTAGGAACTCCAATCTCAATCTCTTTATCAAATCTTCCAGGTCTTCGAAGTGCAGCATCTAATGCTTGAGGGCGATTTGTGGCCCCAAGGACTAACACCTGTCCTTCACTTGCCTCCTGACAAAAAAAAACAAAAACACAAAGAAGTAAATAAAAAATATATATTCACCTAAACATTAAGATACCTTCACAGCTATGTAGATACAAAGACAGACAGATAATTTTTTTTTTAAAGGAGCTCAGTACAAAGGCTCTGGGCTCAATCTTTAACATCTTCCCCCCTGCCCCCCAAAAAAAGGAGGTGGACAATGACAAAATAAGAATGATTAGAGCCATAGTACTATTTATATTAAGTCCTGACCCTTATAATATATATTTAACACTTTTATTGGATAAATTTTTATTACGCATTTATTTTTAAAATACTACTATTACCCATTTTTCAAAGACTAGCATAAATGCTCCCTCACCATAAAATTTATCCAATACTTAATTTCTCTCACTTTGAGTGTCTTAACCATACCATTACCATAAATACTACTAAGTAAAATCCTATCATGAAGTTGTTTCAATTTGATCAGTTTCTATCTATTGGCCTGTCTATCTATCCATGTCTCTCTCTCCTCCTTGCCTTTTTTCTTCTTTGTTGTCATTAGGGATGGAATCCAGAGCCTCACACATTCTAGGCAAGCACTCTGAGTTTAAGTCCTTTTGCCTTATTTGGAAACAAAGATTATGGCCAACATATTACCTAAACATATTCAAAGCTCCATTAGGACGCTAAGAAGTCTTCCTCACTATACAAATTCTTTTCTCTTTTAAATGTGATTATTTTTAAATTCCTAAAATCACAGAAAAAAAATTACCAACATATCAGCCTCTGTTGAACACATAAGGATTTTTACTCTCTGAATGTGAAATTCTTTCTACATAAGAACAAATTGTAAAGAACATGAACACCATCAGTCACTTATAGACATCAGCAAATACTATATTCAAATGACTCAAGTATATTCAAATGATCCAAGTATAATCTCAAAGACAATCAGGATCAGAATGTGACCTACATAAGAAAATGCAAACAAAATTACACTGAATGCAACAGAAAATGTATGGACTATGATTCTATGAATTATAAACTTAGAAGCACTTTCAGGCCTTTAAATATTTTCAGATTAAAACTTCAGTGCCATGTGCCTCCAGTTTTACCATAAAGCAAGCCTGCCACTTCGCAACAGGCTTATCCCAGTGGTAGAGAAATACTCAGCAAACCCATAGTATTAACTAAATTCCTCTAACACAAGGCCTTCCAAATGATTTCTTTCTTCACCTTCTCATACGACACAGCTCTTTGTTATTTCCCTTCAGAGTGAAATTATGATCATCCATAAACAATGAGATATGGTCTACTTAATAGCTACACCTGAATGACTGAATACCAAACATTCATATTATTTCTACATTCAATTTCTATCAAGAGGCAGTAAAATAAAAATAAAATAAAAGTCAATTCATCATGCGCAGAAAAGAAGGGCACACAGCTACATATTTTGTAAAATTCCTTTTGGTAATAAGATACTATGATGCTAACTTTGGTTATTTACAATCTACAACACTGTATAAGTCAAGTTTTTCTTCATTCTTGCTGTGTTATTCCTCTTTTCAAAGTTAGCATATAGTTTTCACTGACGCAAGATTATACACCCTATCAGAATATGCTAACGAGACTAAATGCTTTATAAGCACTGTATTCAGACATTCCACTATTCTTTCTTTTCACTCTACTAGCACAAAACCCAGAAATTTTTACGAGTAACAGGAGTAATTATCTACAAAAATTAACAAAACTCCCCCCAAAATTAATGCTGAATCTTAACTGATTTCCGCTTCAATTCTAATATCACTTATAACAGAAGAAATTCATCATATATTTTCTATATTAAAGGAAGTCAGTTATGCTGTTCTATTATTTCCTAAGCAATCTAATATAACAAATTATGAGTCTTACCTAATCGCAATGCTTGATATTTTTCTCTTATCCTATAATACCCAAAGACCCAGACCTTCTCAGTAATTTTTGTTTCTACATGTATATTAAGAAGCAATCCTTTCCTATACAGAAGCAGTGAGCATACTTACTGAGCCAATGCCATCCATGAGTGTTAAGAGTGAAGCTACAACTCTCTTTTCCACTTCATTCTGAGTGCCTTCTCTTTTAGGACAAAGTGCATCCAGCTCATCAATAAAAATAATGGATGGTTGGCTAAATACAAAATAAAATCTCTAATTTACACTTACTTTTAAATTTAACTGTACAACAACATACCAAATCTAGAGTTTATTTAATAATATTATAGACAAAAGCACTGGGATATTAAGCCAAAAAGACCTTAGCTGAATTCTGGCCCAAATTTTTTTACTCTTTAATTTCATATTCTGGTCATGTGACTTCACTAAAAGGTAGAATAATGAAAAGAGTCTATTATTTATGAGATGACATTCTACGTCCAGGGCAAAATCTCCCATTAATGTGAACTATTTGTTATGACTGGATCAATACAGAATCTGAAGCCACAGATGTCTTTTGAAGTATTAACAGGTTTAAAGCTTAAAGTGCACAAACTAGACATTCTCTTTTGTTAAATCTATTAAATAAAATACTTTCAAGGTGATCAACTCTGCCCAAAAAAGACACAAATTCTCAAGAAATCTCAACTCCCATCAATATAACAAAAATGTATTAAAGAGGTGTACCACTTGTTCTCAAACTTTCAGTGTTAGCATATCAAACTGCTAATTTCATCTGCTACCACTGGCTGGAAAATTTTTTAAGTTCTTTAATAAAAGAGCAGTAATGATGTTAAATATATAAAAAATGGTACAGACACAATCATATTATGAATAATATTACACTAGATCAAGTTACAGACCAATTTTAATATTGTTGCAATTTAACCTTGTAGCATAAATTCAGTCATTTTTTTAAAGAGCAAAAAATGTGTCCTTTTGAATTCATCTGTAACAAAAATTTATTAAGTCTATTTAAAAATTAAGTATAATAGATATATCTAGTTACCCTAAAGGCAGAAACTAGATTTAAATACTCAAGTAAGGGATCATGAGTTATTAAACATTATCTTACTTTCTGTGATTTAGTAACTCATTTATCAAACATCTAAAACAAAATTAGAAACAGATTATTCAGAATTTCATTAAATCTACAATCTATTCCTAGAGCTATCACTATTTGTTGTATTCTTTATATTTTGCATAAGGTGCTAGTCTTCACTTTCATTAATACATCCTTGGCTACTAATTACAAAACATCTAAAATGAAGAATACCGTTGAGTGGCTTCAGCAAATATTTGACGTAACCTTGCTTCTGTCTCACCATAGAATCTGTAACAAATAAAACACATTTAAGGATCTTATCTGTTTTTAAAATTTTGTCTATAAAAGCTAATCTGACGTTTCAAATAAAGAATTATTCTCCACACTTTATATATTAAAAAGGCAAATTTAAAATATTCCAAGGTATAAAATATCTAGACAACACTGTGCAACCATTTTTAAAAGTCACACTGGAGAGTATTATTTAGTAACATTAAGTCATGTACTTACTTGCTTATAATTTCAGGGCCATTAATTATAGAAACATAGGCTCCAACTTCATTAGCAATAGCCCTGGCAATCATTGTCTTTCCAGTACCTGGAGGGCCATAGAGTAATACTCCTCTAGGAGCTGGAATTCCTTGTGAAAAGCAAAAGAACACTAAATTCAGCATTAATAGATTTCTTATAAATGTTGCCATACAACTTAAAACATGAGTTTTAAATTTTATTTTGCATCACAGAATTGAGTCACTTTTTCTACTCTTCCAGAAAGTCCAAACACTGATCCCTAGCTATAACTTTTTTTCCCCTGTAGACCACAAACCAAGAATACTGTTGTACTGGGTGAGATGGGAAGGACCCACAGACATCCCAGGTAGATGGTACATGCCTGTAATTCCCAGTTACTCAAAAGGCTGAGCCAGGATGATTACAAGTTCAAGGCCAGCCTGGGAAACTCAGAAAGAGTTTATCTCCAACAAAACAAACAAACAAACAAACAAAAAACCCTGGGCAACCCCTGTACTGTTGCCTCGACCATTCCACACAACACTAGTGATCAGAAAATAAGATCCAGACACGAACAGACAAATCAAGACACCAGTCAAAACTGTCTTCCAACTAGTCATCTTAGAGAACAGGAACATTACTAGCAAAACACAAATCCAAAAGTTGTATTTCAGAATAAGCAGTGATAGCATGCAAAGGAGGTGGTGATCAGCAAGTATTCAGAGAAAGCCAGGAACTTCCTAGGAGTCAGTTCACCCTCTTCACCACTTGCTTCAGTACAAAGAGGTTTTCTATATACCTATATTTCTGAACAAGTAAGTTTCATGCAACCTATGTGACCGGTTTATTTCTTTTTGCCGTTACAATTGTTCTAGCACAACAAGATACCATTATGGATCCCATACAAACAACTGTGGAAAACTGTGGAAGAAAGAGATTCTACATTCCAATCTAAATAAAGACCAAAGCACACAGAACGGCTCATTTCACTAGCGTCTACCAAAGCAATTAACAACTTCTATCACATCTATCACTCAGGAGATAATACTCATTAAAAGACAACTAGCAAGCATTAGATAACCAGGACTGGCTAAATGCTTTTTAGTTCGAATTTAATACTACCAGACACAATAAACTGAAGACATCATACCATAACTCTTGAACAATTCAGGCTGTTTGAGAGGCAATTCGATTACTTCTCTAATTGATTTCAGTTGACTAGCCAAGCCTCCTATCATATCATAAGTTACTTTAAATTTGTTATCCTGCTCTTTTGAATTTATATGAGTCTTTCTAAGATTGACTTTTGTTGTTGAAGAAATAAAATAAAATGTATCAGTGTTGCACTTTGCTCCTGTGCTGGCAGATTTCTGCAGTTTCTCTTCACTGATGCGTTGCTCATTTCCTTCTCCGGCAGACACAAGAATACGTTTAAGACCCATGACTTCCTCTAGTTTAATTCCACCATCAGCTTCCGGACTCTGTATAATATCCAACAAATAGTCATGGGCTTTATTTACATTTCTGTCATTAACAGGTTTAGGTGTACTTCTTGATGCTGGGCTCTGAGGTTCCTCCAGATCTAACTGGCTTAGCTGAAATGATAAATCCAGGCTACAGGTTTCCATGCTGGACCGTTCTGATGCCATTCCCTGGGCACTTGTGTCAGTGTCACTTTGAGGCCTTTCTAATATCATGCCATCTGCTCCTTTCACTTGCAACACTTGTAACTTGCACAGCCGTCCATAGAAGGTACAATACAGAAAGTTGCCTGGTAAAACAATCTTGCCATCTAGAAAGCAATTTATCAAATATACATGTTAGCTCATTTTTTTTTACCAACGTTATAACATTAACAGGGTAAAGTACAAAAGACTGACTATAGATGGTTGTCGCTCTTATGAAATACACAAAAATAATAACATAAAAAGGCCCCAACGTGATAAAGTAGAAAGAGAGGCAATGGTCAGATAGGAAAGGGTTGAACCTCTGAAAAAGGGGTGGACACAGACACTCACTAATTCTCCAAACCCCATGGTTTTAATGTGTTACAGAATTTGGAATTCATATATTTTACCAAAAAAGTTAAATTTTATGTCATGTGAATTTTTTAGTACAATAAAATGAAAATTAAAAAAATAAAAAACAGCAACTTCCTTGCTACAAAACTACTTGACTCAAGAAATCAAACCAAAGCTGCAGTATTAATAAAGTAACTGCCATGGAAAATACAGGATCTACTATTCCCATTCTATAGGGGAGAGGAACATTTAGCCCACTGACCACAGAGTCCAAGAATTCATTTGATCCAGCCTAGCCAAGGTCTCAAAAAGAAAAGTAGTTTCAAACATCACATCAGGAATGAGTTAATTATGTTTTAATACATATAGAAATTTTAAGTTAATAATTTCATGACCCACAAATGATGTCAAGTGGCCCTTGGCAGAAAAAGGCTCGACACCCTACTCTATGATATTGCACCAGATGGAGATAAAAAAAGATAAGATTCTTTCAAATCCTCCCTACTCAACAGATATTAGTCTATCAACTATATCAACAAACAGCCAGGAAGTCCACTTTTTCCAAGAATCTAAACTAAACTGTATAAAGTCTCAGTTCTACCCCTTGTGTCCAGACTAAGTCATACACCTTTCCACATGTCAACTGTCAGTGGATTCACAGGAATAGTAATACAAACCTACTTCAAAAATATTAATTCAAGTTTCTAAGCTATTGTGAAGAAATAATACGGTTAGAAGACGCCAAAAGCACTTCATGTGTTGCTGCCTTGATACCTTAAAAAAAGAACTTACAGTACTATTCTCACCTAGTTTTCTCAGAATACAGCAAGTTAATTCTTCTTCATTAATTTCCCGATCTTTGTCACTATGAAATGAGGGAAAAGTGATAGAACTCAGGATTAAGTACATAAGAAACTAAACTATGGTACAAAATGATAGGTACATAGTTATAATTTGGATCTAATCAAAATAGCTTACAACATAGAAATAAATGATATACCCAATAGCTTATACTTTTCAGAGTTCTTAAAGCTAGAAATTTTGAAATTTGATGCCATAAGCCTCAATCATAGGATAAGGTAACCAAATTATTATCTTTAGTAGGCCTTAAAATCATTTCAGTATGTCTCATTCAACACTTCATTAGAATAAGGAATGTCAGAGTATACTGCACATAGAGTAAATACTGCTTCAAAACATCATACATAACAATATACATACATATATGCACAAGTATTCACACATATACATGTATTTATATAAATGTGCATATAGGTACATACATACATATAGGTACATGTGCACTGTGTCATACATGTGTGTATATAAGTCATAATTGAAGGTGTTTGTATGTGTGTCATAGTTAACTCATCTGAAAAACAGTGGCCTAACTAATCAATGATTCCCTTCTTGAACCTGCCCTTCTTAGAGAAAGACTTTTTCTTCATAGCTAATTTCATTCATATAATTTAGATTATCTCTTCAAGAAAATTAAGTTCTATATTCTATGTCACCTGAAAAAGTAGATTAAAAAAGGGAAAGATTACACCAAAAATGTATTCCAGACAAGCGGCACGACTGTCTTCCTGTGCCTTTAGAAGGAATTCTTGTTCAAATGCAGGAAGTACGTAGCTACACCTAATAATCACTGTACTTGTGAAATAAGGCTACTCTCGGAAAGTTTTCAAAACAAGAGCATTTTCCCGCCTCCTCCACATGTAAGTAGCAGAAGAGGGTAACAGTTGTCTAGTTATCAGTGACCAATGAAGACAGAGGTATTTTAATGCAGGGAGACTTATTAGCCAAGTGCATTTGGTCAAAATTTAAAGCTAATTCTCAAATCCCTTTATCTATACTATAATAATACAACCAGTCCTTATTACTTATAGGTACTGCAAATTTACCTATTCACTGAAATACTTATTTGTACTACAGTAGACTACTTGCAGTTAGAATTGGATATGTCAGAGCACAGAAAAATTTGGATAGTTCAATACCCATGTTTTCACCTCAGGTAGAGTTAAGGTGATAATGCCTTCTTTCGGTTCTCATTCAGAGATGACTGGAAAATAAAGACAGTAAGACGCAGTGTGGTAGAGTGAAAGAAGCTCCAGCTCTAGAATCAGGTAGAGGGAGTTTAATCCCAGCTGTGGCAGCACCTGTAGGGTGGCAGCCTCAGGGAAGTCGTTTTAGACTTTTGATAATCTCTCCTCTACATAAGGAAAATGGAATCTTAAAAAAATCAGTGTTGTTTCACTTTTTGTTTTTTCAGGTTTTTTTTTTTTTCCCAGTACTAGGGAATGAACCCAGGGCCTCACATCCAGAAGGCAAAAACTCTATGACTAAGTTACAGCCCCAGCCCTTTTAAAAAATGTTTATTTTGAGACAGGGCCGCTCCAAGTTGTCCAAGCTGACCTAGCACTTGTAATCCTCCTATCTCAGCCTCCTGGATAATCGGGATTACAGATACATGCATCACTAAACCCACCAGAATGAGTGTTTTAAGGACTCTATGTATATTTATGTATTCCTCCCTCATCAGGAACAACAGTTCAGTATTTGCTACAAGTATTCACAGTGACTTTAATAGCATAGATTTATCTGTTCAACTACTATAAAACAATCATTAAAAGTACTTTGAGAGCTTCATTCTAGTTCCCTTGTTCTGTAACAGAAAGCTATCCCGAGTGGACAAAAATTGAAGAACATAACCTGAAAGGCTCTAACAGAGCACACTGTTAATACTGTGCAGAAGGAGCAGAAGCTAAAAAGAAGCGTGTGTGCCAATAACAGAATCTGTGACTACGTTTCCCAAAGGGATATCTAGTGAGGCCTGGATTAATCTCAGCCTCAAATCAGTAGAAGGCTTTTGCTATGTGGAGAATGACAGAAGCTAATCCCTGTGAGTGTTGAGATCTGTCCTTTCCTTTTTTTTTTTTTTTTTTTTTTTGAGTATCTTCAGGCCCAAACAAGACATCTTAGGTTCAGCTTCCCTCTTTTTTACCCAATCTAACTATATATCAAGCCCCTGTGTATTTTCTCCATGCTGGCTTGCTAACACAGGGGCAATGCATACAACAAAGGCAATAATTATAGGTCTACTCAGAGGGTAATCAGACATAGGAATTTTTAGAATAAATGATAAACTGCAATTACCCTCTTGGTTAATTAACTTATATCATCTTTGCTAATGAACACCATGTTTTCTTACATTGGTAACAACTTGCTGTCTTGGTAAAATTTGTCTTAAGAAAAAACTGGGTTAAATGAGTTGAGGAGAATTAAAGACGATTTCATCAACCCTGCTTAAGAGAGGAAGAAATACCACACTCCCTCCTATAGTCATGAGTAGAATCTAAAAGCAAGGTAAATCATTTTTAGCGGTCAATACTACATCCTTAAACTGTCCATTTCTGGCTGGTGTGGTATCTACTTCTATGTCACGTCCACAATCTCTTTGTGAACCTTCTGACTAGACCCTTAGTTACGTTACACTGACTGCTTACAGACTGAAAGAGCATTCTTTCTATTCTCTCCAATATGGCTTTCCCTTGTTTTCTTAAATGTAAAGACAGCCCCCTTTTTTCTTCATAAGCTTCCACATCATTATCTTCTCCTTCATAATCATCTAAGTCTTCATCCTCAGGATTTGGACACAAAGCTAGGCATTTACACATTGTAGTGAACATTTATAATTTACCTCTAGGCAAAAAATCTATATTCAGTAATAGGTTCAACATGATCATCGCTGTCTTCCTCTTCACTATCATCAGCAAGAGAGTCTGGATTCTTCTCCAAATGTGGCATTTATTATACCACACAAATGCTCTTTAAATATGTAATTAGGTCTCTGGATTTTGCCTAGAAACTAGTGGCGGGGTGCTGAGTGAGAAACCTAAACTAAATCCAGAACCACGTAACCAAGACGAGCAGCTTGCTTGTGCCTGCTCTCCCTCGCACTCTCGCACTCTCCCACACATCATAGGGTATTGAGAATCCTAATCTAAAACCATCTGACCAAGACCAGCAGCTTGCTCTCACGCGTGCATGTGTTCTTTATCTTTCTCCTTCCCTCCCTCCCTAGAGCTGGGAATTGAACCCAGGCCTTCACTCTGAGCTATATCCCCAGCTCCTCGTTATTGTTTATTGGAGACAGGGTCTCAGTAAGTTACCAAGTTGCCCAGTGTTATGGTTTGGATCTAAACTGGCTCCCAAAAGCTGGATGATGTGGAATAGCTATGGAAACACGTACTGTTGAGAAGTGGCGCACGGACAGGAGGAGTGAATTATTGGCATGTGGTGGACTTGGGGTATGTGAAAATTATAGACATGTGGCACATTACTGGGCAGGTGACTTGGAAAGGTCAGATCACTGGAGCTTAACCCAGAAGAGACAGAACACTGGAACTTGACTTGGAAGGGGCAGATTGCTGGGATAGGATCTGAAGAGTATATGCTAGTTCTCTCTTCCTCCCTCACTTGGCTTCCTATATGCTATGCTGTCAACAGCTCTCTTGCTGAGTGTCTGCCATTGCCTGCCACCCGTGAATGAACTGCAATCTTCTGAAACCGTGACAGCTAATTAAATCTTTCCTGCCTTTAGTCATGTATGTCGGGTTTTCTGTCCGAGCAATGAAAAAGTAGCTGAGAACCCAGGGTGGACTCAAACTAGAAATTCTGCTGCCTCAGCCTCCTGAAGTGCTGGATTACAGGCCTATGCTACCAGGCCTAGCTGGTCTTCCCCACTCCATACAGCTTTGGTATTTGGCAGCTGCCACAGCTGCCAGAGTCCCTCAGTAAGAAATTTCTGAATTGTCTAATCAGAGCAGAGAGCACCAAAGTACAGGCTTTAAAGAAGCACGGTCTTCAAGATAAATTCTATAAAAAAATTAAATAGCTACCACAAATAAATAATGATAAAGGACTAAAAACTCTTTAAAAGGGAAAAAAAGATTGAACAGAGAAGAAATTTCATGAAGTATATATGTAAAAAGAAACTGTACCGCCTTCATCCTAAATCAAGCTATATCTATTTTATTCATTAAACTCTGAATAGAAGATAGCCTAAAATATACTTATATACAAATACATACATATAGACACATATACACGCACACGTGTATCTATAACAGTTTAAGTATCATGGTTTGGATCAGGAGTATCCCCCAAAAGCCTCATGTAACTATGAATACTGTATAGTGCTGGAGTTGGGGCCTGGCTGGAAGGGGCAGATGCTTGGGGCTTGACCTGGACGGGTGTGTGCTGGTTCCATCTTCCCTCAGAGTCTCAGTTCTTCCATACTGTCTCCTGGAGCACTAGCTCTGGCTCTAGCTGTGGCCCTACCAGGTGATTTCAGTCTCCCACCCATGAATGGACTGAGAGACCTTCAAAACTGTAAGGTACAATAAATCTTTCCTCCCTAAGTTGTGGATGTCAGGTATTGAGTCACAGTGACGAAAAACTAAGACTATAAGTAATATCAACCAATATTGCTTTTATAGAAAGAATAGGTACACATAAAATTATCTCCACTAGAAGGAGCTCCAACACCATTAATAAAATTTTTCAGCTGTAACGAAAAATCAAAAAATTAAGACTAAAATAACTAACTTTTCCTTTTAGGCAATTAAATTTGTCTATATTCTGTCTCCACATTTAAAATGTAAGGTATTTTCTAAATAACATTTTAAAAACAAATATTCCATTTAAAATATGTGGAATCCTACAAAATAGGGAATTAGTCACCTAAGACTCCTATCCTTTCAAGAGGTCCAACTAGTTGATATAATTCAATGCTAACTCCCATCAAATAGCTGATACATGTAACACTGTTTTAAGACACGGAACGATTGATCTGTTTTAATCTGAGCTGTGCTACTATCTGATGAAATACTAGCTTACTTCCCTTCAATGAACCTACTTCTTCATCTGTTAAAATGTGATAAGTATGGATACCCTCCAAGATGTTAGAGGATTAAATAAGACAAAAGGTAAATGTGTGCATGCTCACTCACAAATGCATGTGTGCAACTATGTAATTTATACAAAACATCTTGCATAATGCTGATGCTCACCATACATTGTCTTTTTCTGTTTTTTAACGCCCACTGAATTATTGCATGCACCAAACATTTTCGTATTTTTTAAGAAATAAATATTTCAAGCTCAAGCTTGAAATCTACAAAGCAGAAAAAGAAAACCTCATGATAATGACCAGAAAATAATTTGTGGTTCTTGCATATAAATACATTCCTAAAATTACCACTAAGATAGTATTAAAGTATTCAAAAGGTGGTTTTGTAAAAAATTTTTTTGATCAGATTTACATATACAAACTCAGTCAAAATTCTATTCAATACAGAATATCTAAAAGCATGGGTATTGTACTTTGAAATCTTTGAAGAGGGATTATTTAACTGTGGCAGCAATGTTTTACTAGGTTCAATAATCAATGAGTAAAATATACAAACGTTCTTTTTTGGAGCAGTCTTAAGACATGTTTTATCTACTCAGTTTTTTATACTAGAAGTTTTTTATACACTGAAATGAGTTTACATACATCATACAAAGAATGTATTATATATTATAATTCATATAACCAATCTCTCTTTACTCTGTAATGTAGCTACTAGAAAATGCAAAATTACAGATGTGGCTTATATTTGTGATTTTCACTACATTTCTATTGGGCAATCACCAAAGAAAAAAGGCAAACCTTAGTGCCAAATCCATTTCTTCAGCCTGTAGCACAGCACCCACAAGAGGCTGAACCTGGATCACATCACCAGCTCTCACGCCTACATTCTTCTGTGCCACTTCACTCAGGCCAACTTTGCCTCCAGGAAATCCTGCCACTGGCCAAGCTGTATAAACCTGCCCAGAGAAAATAAAAATATCAGGAAATATTGGGGCTCCCCACATTTTCAGGTCGCCTTCTGACTGACTAGCAGAAGCTTTAGCCCCTTTCTTTACCCCTTCCATATTTTGTCCCAATAAATTGCCTTCTCTATACCTTGGGGGGAAAATAGTCATAGAACACTATCAATTTACAAAGGAGAACACTAACCACAGTGTGTCCATTAAGGGATTATGCCATCTTGAGGGAATTAGAAATCACACCTCCATTAGGATTAGGATTTTGAACCACTCTAGATTGGGGATCAAGAACTGGTCTGGATTAGACTGTGAGTGATTTGTGGGCTGGTCAATGAGAGAAGAACACCCACCCAGATGTGGGAGGGCCAACTGGAACTCCAAAAGTATAAAAAGAAGGAAAAGGGAAGACTGACACAGCTTCTTCCTCTGGGAAAGCTCTCGCCTTTGCAAGTGTCTACGGACGCCGACTTTCCAGTCTCGAATTGCTCCTGTCTACCCACTGCTGCTCTTCAGTGGCCAATCTTCAGGCTTCGGTCTTCATCTGAGAGCTATAGCAGACTCTCACTTGAACGGCTGTTCTGCACTCCTAAATGGGAGATCTACCTCATGGCTGAGCAGCCATCTTGGACCACCTCTATCCTTGGGTTTGTAAGCCTTCTCACAGACCTTTTTATGATAAAATCTGTAAATTCTGTCTTTTGAAAGAACCCAAACTAATACACACAGCTGTGGCGTCTTCAACCAGCAAAGACACCACACAGACTCTCTAGATCGTGGAACGTTGACTGACTCAACGACTCCTCTATTCCACAAAGCCCAAGCTTAAATACCCTTCCATACCCACATTAACATACAAGCAATCTAATAGGCTACACATTAGCATACAAGCAATCTAATAGGCTAACATTAGCATACAAGCAATCTAATAGGCTAAAAAACTCTCCAGACCCATCACCCCACCTTGGGACTTCCTCCTTAGAACAGTCCCGTGGTTCAACACCTGATCCAAATTTCAAGCAGAAGAACACCTGACTTAAATTCCAAACAGTAAATGCTTCTTTGTGGAAAGGAACGTGGCCAAGGTCTGCAATGCTGAGGCTCTCGGGCCCTGAGGGCCCCAACACACAGCTAAATCTATGACCTACAAAATAATCCTTCACCTAAAGCAGTCATATATAACCTGACACAAAGCACAGTAATTACACTTGGAAGGAAATTAACAAAGTATTATATAAGTTCACAAAAATATTTTAATGAAGATCACATATTATGAAGACCAGGAATAAATGTCAAAGTGAAACTGATGAAAGATTCACAATGAAGATCTAGGAAAAGAGACAAAGCTGGGCTCCGTGGTACAGGTCTATAATCCCACTACTCTGAGAGGCTGAGGCAGAAGGATAACAAGTTTGAGTCCAGACTGGACAACTTATCAATTCAGTGAAATCCTGTCTCACACTCTAAACTACAACATAAGCTGGGGATATAGTTCAGTGTAAAGGCCATGGGCTCAATCTTCAATATCACAACAAAAGGAGGTGATTAAAAAATACTCAAAGTAAGATATAATTTATAATCTATCTAGAACTTAAACTACATGCAGGAATACAAAAGTGCTTTGTAAGAGCCTGGGCCTCATCAGATATAAACATTTAGGGAAAGACGAAAACATTTTTGGCTTGAGTTCACACATTTATAGTCCTCTCTTCCATAAGACATAGAAAAAAACATAGAAAAGAATTTTTAAAAGTACAGCACTAGGCCCAGAACATTGAACAGAATGGGAAGGGTGCCATCAGCAGACATTTCCACAAGATCCCTAAGGATAAGAAAAGCAAAAGAAACTCTAGAGTAGAGACTGGCAGAGTCTCCTGTCTAGGAAAAGTTATGGGTTTGGAGACTCCAGTGTAATGAATGGCAGCAAAGAAAAACAACACAGATGAAAACAGGGAGAGTAATCAAATACTTGCATAAAAACCATATTCTCTTCTTATTCCAATATTCTACAGAGAAACAAACTGAGAACAAGAACATAGAGGGTATGTCTCTCTATATCCCTGAAAAAGCTTTGCCTCTTTTACACACTATTTTCATGAATACTCTTCCCAGTGTAGCTATAGACATCAAAAGATAGGAGAGTCTCTGTACATGTTAGTATCATTTAAAAATGTGCATTTTACTTATTTCTGCTTGTGTTGACACTCAAAATCATGTCAAGCATTTCTAAACTAAGAAAATGAAAAGAATTCTTACCTCTTGCTTCCCATTCAAACTAGTGAGCAAAACTGGCCGACCTATACATATATTTGCAGACTTCATAGTGTTGAGTCCAAGGTGAACAAGGGAATTCTGGAATGTTTTAGGAACTTTGGCATCTACTATAAAGAAAGAAAAAGTTACTTTGTACTATTTTGTAAATTAAATGAAAGCATGCTTTCCTCGTGTAAATGAAAATCCTGTAGCCATATAACTACATGAATGTATGTACCATACCCTGGAAAAATCACTACTCCAACCCTCGCCCCTCACTGTAGCCAACTTTAAAACCAAATCCTTCTAAAAATCTGTCCATTGACAAAGTATGGCTGTTCACTACAAACAACACTTTCTGTAACTTCAGTAAGATCTAAATATATGCACAATAGAGTATCTCTGAGCTTTCTGTAGAACAGACTTTGAATTTGCTACCTGCAAAGACTTCTACTAGGAAACACCACATGTATCTGGCTCTAGTGGAGGAGTATCTGACCTGCAGCCTTCCAGTTTTTTTGCCCTTGTTTTTTTTTTTTTTTTTTGAGTGATAAGAGGACCTGTGTTGAGCCACAAATAAGATGATCTATATAACATGGTTAATGTATACAAGTACTAAATTTCCTTTAAATTTTTTTCAATATACCATTGTTTTTTGTTTTCTGAAACAGTCTCAGTCTGTACATCAGGCTGGTCCTGAATTAACTATGCAGCACAGACTGGTCTTGAACTCACAGCAATCCATCTGCTTCAGCCTCCTGAGTGCTGGGATTACATGTGGCACCACCACACCCAGTTTATGTGGTACTGGAGAATCAAACTCAGGGCCCTGTGCTTGCTAACATTTCGAGGGGGGGAATAAATGGTAGGCTACAGATTGGACAGACCAGCTCTAAAGGATGTTTTGACTTCTGACCTACCTGCCTAGCTAGGTCTTAAAAACCACAGGCTTCCTTAAATACCTCCATATCAATAGAAACCACGTGTAAATTCCCACTTACTGGCCTTTCTTATTACGATGTCACTGTATTCTGTTTCCATCATCCACATCTACTCAAACTATCCACATAATTTCCCTCACTGGTCCTTATTCCTCCAGTACTTTTTAAATATATTTCATCATCCACTTTCCCCAGTAATTACCTTCACACTTACTGAGCACCTTAAGTGCCAGATAAACCTTAAAGAAAATTTCAAACGATTACTCACTCTTCATTTACTCACTCAAAAAATATATACTATTTAATTATTAGGGGACAGGCACTGTAATTGCAATTTTCTTACCAAATTCTCGCCCTTACAGACTATATAATCTAGCAGGATTAGAAGGTTATACAACAATTACTGAATAACTGATGAATTATAAACTAAGATGACCGAGCCCGCTCGGTCAGTCAACTAGAACACGAGAGGGGGAGTGCGGATTGAAGAAAACTGGACCCTTGCAAGGGACGCTGCAAAAGACGCTTTACTATCCACAGCCTTCCTTTTTATACACTCCTGAGCCTTCCCGCTTGTTAACAGAACAGTCCCGTGGTTCCACACCTGATCCAAATTTCAAGCAGAACAACACCTGACTTAAATTCCAGACAGTAAACGCTTCTTCCTGGAAAGGAATGTGGCCAAGGTCAGCAATGCTGAGGCTCTCGGGCCCTGAGGGCCCCAACACTAAGATAAATGAAAGAATGACTAAGAATACTAGCAGAACCTACAAACCTTTACCAAGGAGAATCTGAGAATCACTGGTCCAAAGGACAACTCAATCAAGGTTCAGGAAATGTATAAATTACAGAAACTAATCTGAAAACAAAGATGACACAGACAGGAAACTCTCAGCATTGGATGACCTTGCCAAAGTGAGAAGACCTAGAGAAACAGGAGATTCAAGATTAAGAACTAAAAATCATTTGATACGCAGGTGGAAGAGAGTAAGCACAGAAAGGAAACAGTACCAAAAGCATGGAAAACAGGAAAGTGGAAGAAAATAAGGAAAACAATTAGGAAGCCTTGACATATATGAAACACAACCTAAAACAAAAAGTAAAGCATCTCAAGAAAGAATGATCGACATGCTCTGGGAAGCTAAGATAGGATTCCAAGTTCAAGCCCAGCCTGCAACTTAGCAAGCAAACCAAAAAGGGTGGTGGTGGGGTGCAGTGATGTAACTCAGTGCAGCAAGAGAGTGGAGGCAGAGAATGCAGAGCTGTTGTTTTAAGATGGAGGAGAAATGACCATGAGGAGTACGTTTAAACATTAACGAGAAGAATCTAGGTGGAAAAGGAGGTTGACATCGTAAGAACTAGCTGCATTACGATCGCCAAGGAAGGATGAAAAAACGGTACTAAGTCTACTAGAGTGATTAGTATCTGTTCACACCTAAAAATCCTGCCACTAGTTTAGCCTGACCCAAGGAAGCTCGAAAGTTTACCAACTCAGTTTTTTCAGACATAACCCCACTTTGCCAAGTCAAAGGAAAGAGTGATCTTGAACAATGGTTTTGGAGTCAAGTCAGATCAAATATATTCTCCGACTCTCGGCATGTGTGTAACCTGGGGGACACTGGCAAAACTTTCACTCAGTAAAATGTATGTAACCAGTACACTGTACCACAGCGCACCTCTGTAATTCTAGTTTATTTGGAGGCTGAGGCAGGAGGGTGGCAAATCCGAGATCTTGGGCAACTTGGCAAAAACCCTATTTCTAAGTAAAAAACGAACAAGGAAGGGGATGTGGCTTATTAAAGAGCCCTCCTGGATTCGGTCTCCAGTACCTCCCCGCCACACACACACACACACGTGAATTAAAAAAAAAAAACTTTAAAAAGATGAAACGATACAGTCACTGTATGTCACAGTTCTATGAAAACTAAACGAGAGCTACGCGACCCAACTCCGCACAACACTGCCAGTAGGGTACAATTAACAGTAGTTCGCATTTTCAAGGCCCAGGGACGTCTCTTCCGAAGGCTGGACCCACATTTTTACGCAAACGGGTTCGCTGGGCGCAGGCAACCTACACGCCCTGCAGATAGGAGCCGCGGTGCCCAGGCAGAGACGCCGCAAAGCTCATTTTAGGAGCAAATTAAAATTCTAAGCACTTAGGCACACACGGGCTAGCCCGCGTCACGCTCACCTCTCCGGCGGAGGCGGGGCCGCGCTCCTACGTCTCACACCCCCGAGTCGCGATCCTCTCGCGCGCGGCTCTCGCACCCGCCACGCCGGACTCGGACGCGGGCGCCTCCCCTCCCGCGGCGCGCCTCGGCCGGGTCTCCTCCCCCTCCCTCCGCGAACTCTTTACCCTTTTCTAGAAAGTTGGTCACCACCAGGGTTCCAGCCGCCGCCGCGTCTGGCCCGGCAGCAGGGGAGGAAGCAGCAGAGAAGGGCGAGCCGTGGTCCGCGTTGGGCGTCAGCCGCTTTCGGTGCTTCTTGGAGGACATCGTCGGACCGACCGCCGCCGACAGCGGAGAGCGAGCAAGCAAAGTAGCAGCGAAGCCGGCTCAACGTGCGCGCGTTCGCGCGAGAAAACTTCCGGGGTAGAGGTCGCCGAGGCTCCGCCCTTCGCCGTAAATCTCCACGCAGGCGCGCAAGGTCGCGGGGAGGGCGTTGAGGAAGCAGCAAACGCGTTGGGAATCGGCCTCTTTAGAGCTGTTGTGGAGGTGCCCGCTTCTGTAAGAGAAAACGGATTTGCTAGGCGGTCCCCTCCGTCATCACGCAGATCGTTGGAAGACCGAGCTTTTGAATACCTCTGCCCTGTTTGTCTCATTTCTAAACAAACGTCGACTTACTTGAATTAACAAAATAAGCGGGAGTGAACGTTTCTTCAGCCCTCCCGGAGCTGGGCGGGAACAGGACCCCGCGTATTCTCCTTACGGCTCTGAAAAAATGGAAGGCCACCGCCCCGCCTACTCCAGAAGTAGCGGTGGCTCTCTTCTAAGGTTTACGGTACGAGTTCAGCTGCTGCCAGGCTCAAGGGGGCGGCGGGGGCAGAACCGGCTATGGTGCCGATGAGCAGCAGCTGGGGCTGCTGGCGCGCGGGCCGAGTCCTGGCCGGCCAGCTCCGGCCCCGCGCGGGGCTCCGCCGGGCCTCGGGCGGCGCTGGTGACGCGGCGGGCGCCTCGGCCGGCGCGGTCGAGCTACCGGGCGAGCTGGACCGATACGGGGGCGTCTCTGTGCGGTTGGCGCGGCTGGGCGCGCTGCAGCGCCTGGACGCCGCTGCTTTCCGGAAGGGCTTACAGGGCAAGTGCGCCGGAGCCGGCCCCGGTGATGGCGTGACCCTGGGGCCGCGCTCTGCTCCGGTCAGGTGCTGACCCGGGGACGCGGCGCGGGCGTGCGTGACGAAGGCCCGTGTGCCCCATTTAATGCGTAGGCTCTGTGCGGGGAGGTCTCTGAGGCGGCTGTGTCAAAGTATGGCTTTTGGGAGTTCTGTTCGCTTTTTAAGTGCTTGACCTTCAGAAAGTTTTGTTAAACCACCACTTCCTCACCCATGAACCAGAGTAACAGAAACTCGTGGCATTGCTAAGGGTTTATATAGGTAATACACACAAGGCGTGATATCTGCAGCATACTGAAAATTTAACGGATGTTTGCATGAACTACCGTTTACTGAGCTTTAGTTTTGCTGGACACCTTTGCCTCCAAGACAAAAACAGCCTTATAATCTAATACAGGTGGTGGGTAGGTAGGTCAGGTTGTACACAGACAGGGCCAGGAGTCCCCAAGTCAAGAGGAGGAGTTTGCTTTTATTTAGGTTTGAATGTTGACTTCCGTAAAAAGCGAGGCGGCTTGGGCGGGGGAGGCTTCCCTAGAAGTGGTTGATTTGGTGGAGGAGCCTGTTTTCCACACTCCTGAGTATCAGTAAATTGAGAGCGTAACATGAAAATTTGCCTTTGGAAGGAACCCTTCACGTAGGAGGAAAATTATCTGAACAGTGTGGCAAGTAATCATCTGTAAATATGACTGAACTAGTGAGTACACAGGCATTTACTGTACTCATGGTTCTTACCGAGAGCCAAATAAAAGTGATCAGTCATCGTACTACCCCAAAAAGCTTTGGAGTTGGAGGTGCATATCCAGGGTTCATGTCCAAAGTCCTGCTACATGACTTGCCAGGTTTTAAGCAAATGGACACTAAAAATATTTGCCTCTGAGATTGTTTCTGTGAGTGATGACAGTCCTAATTAATTTACTTGATAAATGTGGTAATTAAAGAAAATTTACAGCTGGGTGCAGTGACCCAGGCCTTTAATCACAGCTACTGGGAAAGACTAATGCAGAAGGGTTGCAAGTTCAAGGACAACCTGAGCAACTTAGCAGGGCGCTGCCGCAAACTAAAACGGCTAGAAAATGGAACTCAGTGGCTTAGCATGTGCAGCATTCTGGGTTCAGTCCCCAGTACCACTAACAATAAAAGCCTATGTGAAATTAATTTGTGAACTCTGAAGTTCGATTTTTAAAATTTTGTGTAATTAATAATGTTGCACTTATTAAGTGCTAGACACTCTTAAGAATGTTCCCAAGTATTCATTTAATGCTAACAACCCTTAGAGGTAAATAATATATATTTTTAAAGAAATGATGCTAAGGCACATAATAGGTAACCTCCCACACTCAGGTTTGTTCTTTCTGTATTATGCTGGCTCAGACAACATAATGCTAGTTGTGTTGTAATATAGTAAAACTTGCCTGGCAATGCCTTATAAGAGAAACAAATGATCTGAGAAGAAGGCTTGATGGGAGGTCTTTCTGTTTAGGTACATTTAATTGTATGTTGATGATAGTTGTTAAGTAGGTTTACACATGAAACCCACTTTTTTTTAAGTGTTCCTTCTTGTTATCAACAAATCAAAGGCTAGATGAATAATCAGGTAATGATGTTATTAGTACCATATGTAATACTTCACATTAGTGGTAAAATAGTTCTGGTTCCAGTCTCTTCTAATAAAAGCTAGTCTTAAAAATATGTAAATTGAACCCTACTTATTAATATCATGTTAACTGAGAATTGCAAATGCATAGACTATTAAATAGGATTGGGAAAACAGAAAATGGAAAAGATTTCATTAGGTAACATTTGATGACTTCCAGTGATTCAGAACATCTATAGTACTCTATAGGCACAAACCATGATTTAGTCAATAGTTTTTTAGTTTACATAATAGTGCATGACCATTGATTAGGAAAGATTATTGCTGAGGAGGTGGATTTTGAAGGATGCATACAAACTGAAAATGAGGGGTGAGGGAGGGCAAGTTATTGAAGTTCATTAGAGGAAGAAAAGAAATTATGAGTTTTAAGGCTCTAAGTATTTGGTGCCAGAAAGGAACAAACTTGTAGACGAACCTACCTTGGGGTGCAGGATTCAGTTTTGAATATTCTTGCAAAGTGTGAAGCGGCAGCCTTCCAGAAATACGAGAACAGTTGCAGAACTTGAAGTTTATGGTTAAGTGAGATCTCCACTGAGCACCATCCTCACGTGTTAGTTGAACTGGGAGTAAATGAGTTCTCCAAGGCAAAGAATACATAGAGCAAGTAAATAACTGTTTTTGAAACCAGCTGATTCATTTTATTAGGATTGCCTGGGAAGAATCACAGGGAACTCAGAGATAGAGATGCTCTGTATTAACTAAATGTTGATTAATGTCATAATTCATCAACATACATGGAATATTTGTGCGTTTAACTTTATGTATTTATACTTTAGCTTCTAAAGATTTAATCAAAGAAACAAAGTGAGAAGGATTTGATCCCATAGTCACACTGCCTGCAAAGTCAAATCAAGAAGACCATTAAAGGCGCCACAGACCTGTAACTGCTAGGCACACTGACTTTCAAAGGGGCAGAGTATGCTCCTTAACAGGAAGGAGCTTACAGTTGAGCTGAGGGAGAGTTGGGAAGGCAAGTTACATGTATTTTACAGGGTTATTGCAAATATTAAGTGAAATGATGGATGGAGAAAAATGATACGAAAAGGTTTTCTAAAACATCTCAAATTGTGGAATGTTCACCCATAAATTACAGTCATATTACCCGTCTTTCATGATTACATAATGCTTCACGTGGCAACTTAATAAGGTTCAAATAAATTAATTTTTTTTCATCTGGCTTAATCTTAAGTAATAAAGTAAGAATTAAAGAATTAAAAGACCAAAAAACTATCTTTAATTGTTATAAAATGATAGTACCCATGATCATGATATGAAGAGAGTATTTTGAGATCTCTTTCTATAGAACTCGCCATTGAGGGATGTACATGCTTAGGATAAGATGGCTTTCTGCAAGAGGTAACACCCTAACCTGAGTTTTAGTTTATTACACTTGTCTCATTAAAAAATCTTTACAGAATATCTTCTACTTTTTAGCTGCAATACAGCAATGGCGGTCAGAAGGTAGAATAGCTGTATGGCTGCACATTCCCATCCTTGAAAGCCGATTTATTGCCCCTGCTGCTTCCCTGGGTTTCTGCTTTCACCACGCAGAACTGGATTCATCAACTCTTACTCTGTGGCTGGGAGAAGGACCCAGCAGATTACCAGGATATGCGACACATCAAGTAGGAGTTGCAGGTTAGTTTCAAACTCATGGCAACCGGAACTAACTTTCCAATGGCTCACCTAATTTCTTGCTTCATACAGCTGGGCACATAGTTTATTCATGAATGATTTGACTTATTGATTATCTTCCCTGGTACTATTTTATAGAACTTTTAAATAGAGGAAATGTGTCTTACAAATCAGAAGGTAGCACAGGGAGGAAACAAGCTTAGTTTTCCAAAGGACATATTGGAATCTTCCTATATGGAACTTTACTATTGAAACAGGGGCACTGAATTTAGGTCAGGAAATAAAATAAGTCATATGGCAACTTAAATAAAGCAATGAATAAGAGATTCTCCAAACAGTAATGATATTTAGGAATAACAGAGCACTGCAGTGGAAATGGACATGCCATAGTAAAGTATAAGTATTAAAGAGGTTGAATGAAGAGAATCTTTTAAAGACAAAAATGAGTAAGATTATAGCAGATATTTTGAATCAGTAATCCTTGGGTCACAACAATTAATAATAAAAGTAGCATCAATTCGTGGTTAACAGTTATGGAGCAGATGACATTCTAGAGGTACTTTGTGTATATTTTTAGTGGCCTCTGTGCAGGCTTGTAGTTCTGGCAGAGTTTTTTTGAGACATTACTATTAAGCATTCATGCACAAGAGCTTATAAAGTGCTTCATTTTTTAAAAGACTAACAGAAGTTGCTTCACTTTGAATCTGATAACTTGCATTTCTTTTACATGTATTATTCCTGTACATGTGAATATGTACAGTGAAAGAGCAAACCAAATATTTTCAGTGTTTTGAATATTATTTCTGAAACACATTTACATTATTATTGTGCCAAACTGTTATTTAAAATAGCATAACTCAACTGTATGTAGAACAACAATCAGGAACAGCTGGCCTATGGTCTTTATGTCTTTATACAGACTGTGAAATCATTTGGTCCAGCCTAGTCAAGGTTCACTAAAGAGAAACAGTTCCAGCCATCACATTAGTGGTGAGTTAATTACTTTACCAATATAGCCAGGCTAATTTTTAAATTGATAATTTTGTATGGTCTGCAGATGATGTCATAAATATCCAGACAGCCTTTGGCAGAAAAGAAGTTCCCCACTGTGGTATATAACTTTTAAGTTATTAATTAGCTTCACAGACAGGAATCCTGATATAATACTTCCTTCAGATTAAGTTGTAAATTCTCAAATTGTAGATTTGGTAGATTGCTGGGACCCATCCCAGAGTTTCTAATTCTGCACTTCTACGGTGCACTCCACGTAGTGCTTGGAATCAAGCTCAGTGACTTCACACTGAGATAGCCCGTTTTTGTTTTTTATGTTGAGATAAGGGCTCACTAAATTGCTAAAATTGCCAGGTTGTCCATCGCTGGACTCAACTTTGCAACCCTTCTGCCTCACCCTTCCGGAGTGCTGGGATTAGAGACTTGCAAACCACCAGGCATGGTAGTGTTTGCATTTCTTTCATTATTCCTGTAGCTCTTTCTAAGGTTGCTGCACGGGTCTCAAGACCACTCATTGAAATCCAGAATTAAGAAAATGTTTAGATTTTTAGAAAAATATTAAAGTGGTAAAGATTTTGTATAATCTTAAATAAGTGAAAGCAATACTGTAAATCATAATTTTATTTGCTTTTATTTAACTTAAAAGATTTGTTTCACTAGTTTGCACATCTAAGTATTTTAAAGGAATTGTTCAAGGATGTCTAATAATGTCATCTCTGTTGTGTTCTTATTCCCCTGTGGCAAGTAGACATTCAGAAATACCCATCAGGCTCTATTTCAAAAAACCCTACTTGATAATTTGGTGGCAATTTGCCTTACTCTTCATTGGAAGGGTATGCAGATAAGTATCATTTATTAGCATGGGCTTTTGAATTAGAGTTTCCAATTATTTTTTCCCATTTTATTGATATGTATATGTGCAAAATCTAAGGTTCACAATGGAGTTGTGCATTTTGTGCACATAACGGCCCTTGTCAAGATGACAAGGGCTTTCCCACTCTCTTTTTATCCCTCCCCCTACTCTCCCATCCCTCCTTCCTCCCCGACCCTGCCCCCGTTTTACTTTGTTTTTCGTTTTAAGTTCTATAAGAGTTGTGATCTGGGTCTCTCATTTCAGAGAGACCATTCAATGTTTCACCTTCTGCTTCTGACTCACTTCACTAAGCATGATGTTCTCAAGCTTCTTCCATTTGCCTGCAAAAGTCTCCACGCTGTTGGACTTTACAGATGCATAGTATTCCATTGTGTATAAATACCACAGTTTGTGTATCCACTGGTCTGTTGATGGGTATTTTGGTGACTTCCATGTTTTAGCTATTGTTGGTTGTGCTGCTATGAACATGTGTATACTTATATCTCTGTTGTGTGTTGTTTTGGCCTCTTTTGGATATATTCCCAGGAGGGGTGTTGCTGGATCAAAGGGGATATTTCCAGTCTTTTGAGAGATCTCCATACTGCTTTCCAAAGTGGTTGTACGAATTTACATTCCCACCAGCAGTGCAGGAGGGTTCCTTTCTCCCCACAGCCTCGCCAGCACTGATTACTATTTGACTTGTTGATCTAGGCCATTCTCTCTGGAGTGAGATGGTACTTAGCATTGTTTTGATTTGCATCTCTCTTATGGCTAGAAATGTTGAACATCTTTTCATGTATCTATAGGCCTTTTGTATTTCCTTGTGAGTGAACTGCCTCTTCATTTCATTTGCCCACTTTTCAATAGGATCCTTTATTTTGGTAGGCTTACTTTTCTTCAGCTCCCTGTATATTCTAGTTATGAGCTTTTTATCTGAGATGTTGGTGGTGAATGTTTTTTTCCCAGTCTGTTGGTTCTCTTTTTACAATGTTGATAGTTTCCTTTGCTGTGCAGAAACTTTTTAATTTGACAAGATCCCATTTGTTAATAATGGGGATAATTTCTTTTGCTCTTAGTATCTTGTCAAGAAAGTCTTTGCCTACCCTTATGTCTTTTAGAAATTTGCCTAATTTGTCTTCTAGAAGGTTTAGTGTTTCATTTTTACTGTCCAGGTCTTTGATTCACTTTGATTTTATTTTGGTGCATGGTGATAGGTTGTGTGGCTAGATTCATTCTTCTGCATGTGAATGTCCAGTTTTCCCAGCACCATTTGTTGAACAGGCTGTCCTTTTTCCAGTGTATGCATTTGGCCCCTTTGTCGAAGATTAAGTAATTGAGGGTGTTTGGCTTTGTCTGTGCATCTTCAATTCTGTTCCACTGGTCTATGTGTCTATTTTTGTGCCAGACATTTACAGAGTCTTCCACCCAACATCAACTGACTACATGTTCTTCTCAGTAGCACACGGAACATTTTCTAAAATAGACCACGTCCTAGGACATAAGTCATGCTTAAACAAGTACAAAGGGATAGAAATAGTTCCCTGCATACTCTCAGACCATAGTGGAATAAGACTGGAACTTAACAGCAGCAGAAACAGAAGAAAATACACAAACACATGAGACTTAACAACATATTACTGACCAAACAGTGGATCATGGAAGAAATCAGAGAAGAAATCAAAAACTTCATAGAGTTAAATGACGATAGAAGTACATCATGTCAAAATCTGTGGGACACAATGAAAGCAGTCCTTAGTCTTATTATTATAGAACTGGAAATGTATGAATCAAGAGTATCTGGCAAAGGATTTGTATATAACTAAGTACTATATCATGCACTACAGTTGAGAGTAAGAGAAGATTTCAGGGAATAGGAGAGGTAGAATTTGGCCAGTCTTGAATTCAAGATAGCTCTAGGGATAGGGACAGGTATTATATAAAGATGTTCTGGAAAGGTTCAGCATTTTTTTTAGGCACAAAGAAAATAGTCCACATTTGCCATTGTAAACAAAGGCAGACATTGCTGGACTAGAGTAAGCTGTGGCTTCCTTACTGATCTTCAGACCTAGCAAGCTTGTGTTTGTCTTAGAACTGTTTCACCTACTGGCTTCCCTTTCTGCAGTGTGCTTCCCAACATTTTATTTAATCTAGTTCTTTATAGCTTTATAGTTCTAACTCTTAATGTCTCCTTCACAGAAAAGATCTGATCCTCCTGTCTGAAGTAGGGTATTCCCAAATACCAGTCCCGTCAATCTTTGCTTCTAGATCCAGACCCATTTTTCTCTGTAGCAGTTAACACAAACTTGAAATTACATCATTACGCACTTAATCTTTCCCACAGTACTTTAAATTTCATGAAGGGAGGTATTTTTTCTCATTCACTACTATATCCTTACTGGAAAAATAGATTGGCATAAAGCAGGCACACAGGATTTCTTCAGTGCATGGCTGTATCTTCAGATGGAAATGTCAGCCCTTTAAGAGAGCAATAGTGTTGTAATGGCTAGTGTTGCACATGAAGAATGACTCCTAGGAATTCAGACCAACTGTCAGGCCCCCTTATTCCTTTCGTTATGATACAGGATTGTTGTGATGAATACCTGAGGTAACGCACATGAACTATATAGCACAGTACCTCACTAACAATAATACACTAGGAATTTCTCTTTGATCCGATTTTAGGTTGATTTAGCTTTCAAGGTGTGACCAGCAGAGGTCGCTGAAATTGTGCTTTAGCAGTGCTGCTTTTAGGTTTAGTGCTGTTATTAGGAATTCATTAGGGGAAAGTACAATTTGGGCAATCACAATTACTACAATTTAAGAGTAGGTTTCTTTTGAATTCTATCTCTTAGAAAGTCCAATTAGATTAGAGTTTACAATTTAAAATTCATAATAAAATCCATCATCAATGATAATTATAGGTTACATAGAATTTTTGTTTTAAAATATTGTAGTATTTTTTATTTCAGTTTAATTTAAATTATTTTCTTGGTAACCTATGCCTTCTCAATATTTTATCTCTACACAGTATCTATCACCTTTTGATATTTTATACAGTTTATCCTTTGTTTTCCCCTTCTCCTTGTACATACCAAAAGTAAGGTCCATAATGAACAGAGGTTTATTTTGTTTACGACTATAACCTAGTGCTAGAAAAGTGCCTCACATATAATAGGAGCTCAGTTAATATAAACAGATATATATAATAAATATGGTCACAATCTCAAAAGAATTAAAGATTATGTATAAAATAATCTAACAGGATACAAAGATGTTTAAATGGTCTTATTTAAAAGAAACTAATATAGATTATGAAAGTGTTATTAAATATTTTTGGCCCAGGACTGATCAAAGGAAATACTAAAAAACAGAAAAAATAATTTATTCTTGGAATCGAATGGCTTGCAAATCCATAGTATACTGAGCAATATGTATGATGAGTGAAACATGAATTAAATGGACTAGAACTTTAAACATATACAAAATAAATACGTTTTCTAAAGCAATCTATTAGTATGGTATAAAGTTGTATACATACATAATGAAGAAACTTAGAGAAGTCTTAAACTAGATAACAGGGATTTGGATTATCTGAGGGCACAGGCCTATGTCTGTGTAGTGATTCCAGACAAACTGAGAATGGAGAAGTCAATTCATAACTACTACTGAGCTCTGTTATGACTGAAGGTTTGTACCTCCCCCCTCAACCTCATACACTGAAACTTGATTTCTAGTGTGATAGTATTAAGAGGTGAGGCCTTTGGAAAGCAGTGAGATCATGAGGCTAGAACTCTCAGGAATGGGATTAAAGGCCTTATAAAAGAGGTTCAAGGGAGCTTGTTTGTCCCTTCTTCTGCATATGCAGCTAGTAGGCACTGTATAAGAAATAAGCCCTGTTTCACACTCTAAATCAACCAGCACCTTGATCTGGAATTTCCCACCTTCTGGAAGCAGGAGAAATTAATTTTTGCTGTCTATAAGCCACCCAGTTTATGACATTTTATTATTGAAGCCCAAACATATTACAGCAAGCACTAAAATTGAACACTAAAGAAAATGTGAGAATAGAGTAGAAAGATGAATTTATGTAACTATGCCATTGGGAATGGCCAATCTTAGGAATAAATTTATGCATTGTACAAGTGAACACATGCTGGAACTATCTGCAGTACTCTCAGATTCATACACACACACACACACACACACACACACACATACACACACATACATACATAGGCCACTGAGCAATCATGTCCTTGCTTGAAAGAACTTACAAGACTTCATGGGTATGGCAGTATTTGAACAAGGTCTTTCGGCGTAGGATTTAGATAACTACAAGTAAGAATAGGAGATAGGAGTCTAAACTAAATGAAATAATATTTCTCCATTACCTTGTAATTTTTCTCCAACAGGAGCTGTATTTGATGAAAGTACTAGAAAAATACTGGTTGTACAAGATCGAAATAAAGTAAGTTGCTTCTGCTTAATAATTGCCTCCCAAATGTTCAGTTCTCTCTATAGAAAGGTAAAATACAGAAATTTAGATATGCTTAAAGAATTATCAAAAGATAATTTCAAAGTTATTTCTAAGCACCAATAGTATAGATCATGTAAATATTTAAGTTGCAGAGAAACTTATACAGGCTTTATAAATAACAGGTTAACATTTGGTTTTATTCATTACTACTATATGGCTTCAGGCTAATTATGAATTAGTGTATTTGAGAAGATAGATGTGTCTCTAATGCATTATTGAGATAGTCTTCCATTCACTCAGCATGATTAAGTTCTTACTCTTGGTCAGGTGCTGAGAGTACAATAATTAATAAGACAATATTCTTGATGTCCTGAAGCCTATAATTTGGACAAGCAGTCATGAAATATATGGTAACCATGTCACTTTGCCTTAATAAAGTCCTCAAGAATTTCCAGAGGTAATGACATATAAAACTGAGTCTAGGAAAGAGAGGAGGAACTTACCAGTTAAAGGAAAGGAAAAAGGAGGGAAGGAGGAAATTAGAATTGAATGTGCACAGGCAAGGTTCAGAAAGGGCCTGACATTATGGGGAAGTAATGTAAAAAGTTCAGAGAGCTTCTATGTTCAGTGATCAAATTTTTCATGATCAGGACTTCAAAATGCAGAGAATAATTATTACTGAACCTTTTGAGACTCTAGTAAATACTAGTAGAAAGAGTAAAATGTCCCCCTAATATGCTTTTCAGTTTTGAATTATTTAATGATGACTGAAAGCTACCAAAAATTACAGTGTAACTATAGTACTGTGCCTAACCCCAGTAAGTTTTATATTTGAGTTGCAGCATAAATATGTATACTTAATGGCATTGACTGGAGAGAAGGAATCATGATTGGAAAGCAAGAGAAGGGCCTAGTTACAAAGGTACCTGAGAGCCAGACACATGACTTAAGACTAGAAATGGAAACAGTAACTATTGAAAGATTTTGTTATGATGATAAGGGGATAAAGATTCTATATGAGAAGATTAATATATTAGTATTAACCTAATAACAGTATGCCAATGAGAGAAGACTGACATGAACAAAATAGATATGAGAGTTGGACTGACAAGACTCCCAGTCTGTGCTACTTCCACTTTGGCAAATCGCTCGACCTCTTTTTCCTCATCTTTAAAATCGAAAAAAGCTAGGCCCTGCTAGGAAGGCATGTAATCACGTAATCACAGGCAGGAGGACTCCAAGTTCAAGCCCAGCCTGGGAAACTTAGTAACTTAGAGAGACCCCTGTCTCAAAATCAAAATAAAAAATGAGTTGGGGATGTAGTTTCATGTGAAGGCCCTGAGCTCAATCATCAGTACCACAAAAATAAATAAACAAATAAAATCTAGATCTTCCTGGTAGAAAGGATATGTTAACTGCATTGTTTTCCTCCAGTGGACTTATACATTGTATCGAAATACACGAAAGTATAAATTATGTACAGCCATGTAAAACTAGATTACTGAGTAGAATTACCTTAAGGACAATTTTAGGGATTTCTCACCTGTATCAGTGTATTTTTATAGAAATACATAATAGGATGACATGTACAACATTTGTTTCTTTTTCTTTTCCTTAACTTGGATAACAAAAGGTCAAGAAGAAAGTCTTTATTTTCTAGGTAAGAACAGTATGGTTAATAAAGATGTCTATTTGTTGAAATATCTAATGAATGGAATAGAGGCAGAATCTGTTTAACCACCAAATAGTCCATAAACATTTCCAGTTATTACATAACTTGTGCAAAGCATTTCTCTTTTGTGAACATTACACTAAATGTAACTTAAAAACTTTCATTAAATGAAATTTAGCTTCTAAAAGTATTATCAGGTCTAGGGGTAGCTTAGTGGTACAGTATGCACTTAGCATGCATAAGGACCTGGGTTCAACCCTCACACAAATAAATAAATAAATAAATAAATAAATAAATAAATAAATAAATAAAAGAGAAGAAAAGATTTTAAGATTTTATCTATTAGAACTGTCAGATAAAAAACAATCAGTACCCATTCTATGCAGTATAATAAAAATACAAATGACCAAAGTAAAAAATATAATATTTATTACAGTGAATAACACATTGCCATTAATCCCCCTTGAAATACGCCCACTCGCTTTAGGCATACACATCCTACCATTCTTGCTGCCTTTTGAATCCATTTTGGAAGTCCTTTTTTATTTCTTTAGTTGCACTTTTGTGGCTGCCTCAGTATCCTGAACTGACTCAAAATGTTTACCATTCATGGTCATATTAACTTTGGGGAAGTTGCTTGGCTCCGGGTCTGATGAATAACGTGCATGAAGACATACCCTAATGTTTTACTGAATGACACTAGGTAGCAGCATTCATCTTAACTTGAGCACAATTTGTAAAGACACAAAGAAGACTTCCAGAACAGCCTCAGAAAGTGGCAAGAATGATAAATGTGTTTGAAGAAAGAGGAGGAGATTAATGGCAATGTAGTTTTTACTGAAATGATTTTTTAAATATTTAAATATGCTCTATATATTTTGATCACCCCTTTATGCTATATGCCCTGTGTTAAAGTACTAGGCATATATTAGTAAACAATTCAGTTTCTACATCTGGAGCTTATAGTCAAATATATGGTACAGATAACTGCATGAATAAATAATAAGATGGAGGTATGTATTAAGAAAAATATAAGTGCAAGGCTAATGACTGGGTTTGCTATATTATACAGTAATTTTTTTATGCCTAGCCTATAATACTCCATCCATGTCTGCTGAAAGTACTGACCTGCCTGAGGTATTCTATAACAGCATCTGTATTATTGGTAACAGTGATAACGTCATAGCTAATGAGATTTACCTAAATACAGAAGGTCTAGATTCTAGCAAGTGGAAGTTGTAGCACTGCAGACTAGAAAATGAAAATAAAAGATAACCACATTTCTAGCATTCGACAAGGTGGAGTAAAGGCAGAGCAAGATCACATGATAAAAGAGAATCAAAAGGAACAGGCCAGCAGGTCTTGCCTAAGTTCTAAGTTCTTGAGATGTACCTGAAAACAATTAGTAGTTTGTTGGGGTTGTGTCTACCGAAAACCCTCGTTATAATTTCAGGACCCATGCCCAAAGAAGGTCCTGAAACTAAAGCCTCTGCTTAGGGAAACAAGCATGTCTGCGGAACAGGAAAATGGTGAAAAAAGGATCACGAAATGAATCATCCCCTTTCACCTATTCTAGAAACACGAAAAAAAAAATTCAGTTATCTTCAGGACAGCTTTTAAAAGAAACAGCACTAATGAAACTCAAAATTACTTTAACAGAGGGAGTAACTTATAGTTTGTCAGTACCTCTGAAAAATGTATTAGAAAGGTGCTCTTTGTTGATATCTAAAGTGCCTTTTCGTGGACAAACAATTCCTAATGCTGGGGATGGGAGGATAGAAGAATAATGGATGAGACCATCTTTACATGAGCTACAGTCTTCTCTTTTCCATTGACTCCTACACACACATGAACAACAGATTTATATTTAGCAAATGTATAAGAAAACTTGCCATTTGCCACCTTATTCACCATTTCCAGTATATTGGAACTAATGTAATAAATACTGCTTTAAAATCTCACACTTTAATAAGCGAACAGGGTATTTTATCTTTTGTAATATGTAAAAAAACAGACATGCTTAAGGAACTAAATGACTTTACCAAATTGCAAGAAGGGGTTAAGAATGTAGAGCAGCACCCAACAAAGGAAATGGGCACAAGAACCTATGAAAAGAATATTCCTTTTAGGAGAGTGGAAAGTTCCATTTTTAAGGAAAATAGGATCATGGAGTTTTACACTTGAATTATAGAGATGTTTTGTCTTCCTAAGAAAGAGAACAAAAAAACTTAAAGTTTAAAAAACCTGAATTTTCAAAACCTATCCTCAATAATTTTTTCACCATGAAATAATATACTGGAAAGACAGAAAAAAATAACTTCAGCTAAATAACATTCATGTCATCCAGAAGATGCTAAATGAGGAAATCACCAACAGATAAATATAATAGTTCAACACTAAACTGTGTTTTAGTCCAAATCACAAGCTCTGCAGAAGTGTAAATCCCAAGAGACAGATTTGGATTGGACTTATATAGAATATTCCTGTTAGGTATGAGGAAAAGATCAAAAAGGCATCTGAAAAAGCAGAAAGCTAAGTATTAGTGAGTGAGAAGACATCAAATGAATTAATTTATTATTTACAAGATGGTTAGAATCAGGTTGCCTGATTTTGCCCTCGAACTGTGACCCCAAATTACTAAGCCTTCTTATGTTGTCAAGTTTTATCACCTCTAACATAACCAATAAGTTTCTCATAGGATTACTGGTATGTTTTAATACATATAATTCTTACAAAATATTTAATAATATATGTGGAACATAATAAACATATCTAGAGTATTAACCAGTGTTTTCAAACCACATAATTTAGGATTTCGTATCATTTAGAACTCAGGCTTATGCTTTCTATGGAGGAGAGGGAAGTTTTTATTAGAGAAAAACTCTAAACCTAAATGATGCCAAAAAATGTCACAAACTATTTGCCAGCATCAGAATTTACCTTATTTTTCCATACTGAAGGCCTAATCGAAGAAATAAAAAACTTTTTAAAATTTTTAACTAAAAACTAACATTTCTCCCTTTTAATATGTTCATATCTTCAAATATAATTAACACTCTCCAATCATTATAGTCTCCATTCATCTACAGCCAAGACTGGCAAGGATTTTAAAAGCTTGCATTTCGGCTTCATTAGAGCACTTCATTGGTTACAAATAATACATATGGTGTTCATTATCCTACCAGACAAAAGCCAGTAGAATTTAGGAAGAAACAAGCCTTCTCGAACCATTTTAAAATGAAACCCAAGGACAGTACGTGTACATAGAGATGATGAGATAGATTTTGGCATAAATAAAGCGTAGTATGCTTTATAAATTAATGTTATGTCTAACCCAGGCATGGGAAGAGGGGAAGCCTGAATTTTTACCCACATAATCAACATCTGTGGAAACTCTAGGAGCCATTCCACTGGTCTCCAAGCTAACATTTGAGAAGTGACACATTCTCTAAGAAGCTCTCATCCAGGAAATGAATGGGTCACAAAGCTCACCAATGAAAGGCCCACAACTTGTTTATGAATAAAGAATAAAAATTGTACTGATTGAAGATGCAGTTCTCGCCTGCGTATGTTATAATGACTCATTATTCTTTAGTTTTTGCTATGGAGATGGATAGATGTAACAGTACTGTAAAAGGAAAAAAATCATGTCATGCATAGAAATATTGTCTCATGTTCTCTGTCAAAATTGTCTTTCATTGTGTATATATATATATATATACATATATATGTATATATATATATACACACATATATATATTACATATATATACATATATATGTGTATATATATACATATGTTCCAAAGATCTAGTCCTCATCAAAAGAAGTGCTAAGCCAAAAAATACAAATAAGTGCTAGACAAGAACATAATCAGTTTTATTCAAAAGCAATTTTTACATAAAATCAATAACACATAAATCAGTAGAAATCTTGAGTAATATATCTTACTAGAAACATAATATAGTAAGATATGAAAATTAAGAATAGCATACTTTAGTGAATCAATTTATTATGCACTCTACTTATAGCAGCATCTGTAGGATGTTCTATTTAATTGTTCATAGTTATCTAGCAGCAAACCTTTTAAAAATTATACAAATGCAGTAGATATTTCCCTCTGAAATTTCATTAGCACAAATTGTATCACATTAACCAAATGAAAGCCACTTCTAAAGAAAGGGATGGGAAAATATTTCATCAGTCACCTGGCCCCTCAGAAAAAGATGACAGAAAGAGGAAGGAGGGTAAAAAAAATAAATTGTATGCCATTATCAAATAGTAAATTCTCCACTACCTTAACCAACTGCAGGTGGCTTGTGTGTGTTATATGTGAACAAATGCTTTATAAATTTTATTTCTGATTTTAAACTACAGTTGAAAAATATGTGGAAGTTTCCAGGAGGCCTGTCAGAGCCTGGAGAAGATATTGGTATGTATTTTACACATACTTAACTGGCTCTAAAACACTGAAACAGTTCATGTGTTTACTTTCTTCCTTTAGGTAAGAGTAAGAATTTAAGTTTTCTAGCTGGTCCAGACCAAGTCAGAAAATTTTAGAGAGATTACTGCAGGCTCATATAAAATTAGCAGCAAAATTTCTAACATTACTATTTGTTCCATTAGTACAAGTAATACCATTAGGAAAATAACACATATTTTTCTTTTTGCTTCTAAATTGAATTGTATGAAAAAAGAAGCTTTATACATTCATCAGTAAAGTTTAGAATTAATGGTTATTTTGAATATGACTAGAATTGTTACTAAAATTGAGAAAATACAAATTCTTGACTATTCCACCAGAGAATGTGAATAAAAGTGAACTTTGAAATTAATACAGTAATGTCAATTATAAAACAATAGTGACATAATTATTCCCTTCATAAAATTTTTATTTGCTCTTTATTTTGAATACTTAGAAAAAAGAAAGTCTCAAGTGAGAAATAGCCCCTTAATACAACTTACTGAGGTCAATATTAAGGCAGGTAAATAGGAAATAAGCTAAGAGTTCTGTGTCACTGACTTACGAGAAATAGAAGTGGAAAAACTGAGTATTTTGAAATATTCTTTAAACCACTGGATCAGATTCAGTGTCATCCTAATCAATAAATAATTCATTTGACACTAATAGTATTTTATAGGACCTTTTGCTTTAATATGTACGTTCTCTAGTCTCTTTAGCTAACTACATTGACAGCAATTTACTAAATATTTTGATTTAAAAGTGTCTGTTCTTGAAACTTGGTTTTTAACATGTTACACAGATAAAAGGTTCAATCCCAGTACAACAACAACAAAAATTCCCTTACACATTATCTAGAGGCAATTCCTAACAATCTGTGAGTAAGTTGGAAACATTAAGATAGGTCTGTAACAGACATTGGTTATAAGCAGTCATTGATCTTTTGCTCAGAATCTGCCAGGTATTCTGTTGACAATAGTGTTTTACAGAAATGCAAGTGCTGAAAGAGGCCATTTATTCCTCAAAAGTAATTTACCTAGTTATCCCACATTATCTTTATGTGACATGTGAAAGCATATGAACCAGCTAAGTGGAAGTTTTACATTCTCGCCCAGTCCGTGTTGGGGAGCAGCAGTCTGCAGGCTGTGTAGCTTCCACTCCTGAGCCAGCCCTTCACAGATAAATCCTTTCATTTTCCTCTGAGCTTTTTTGGGTCCTCTGAATTAAATGAAGAAATATATCCAGGCCAGACATGTATATATTTGAGTTTAACTTTAGAAACTTTAAGTCCAGATAATTAAAAATGTCCTCCCTTTTCTAAGTATTTGTAATTATCCCAGTAACCCTGCTATAGAAGTCATATATAAATCTCAATCACGTGGAATCAAGGAAAAAAAACGGGAGTTGGCAATTACTACATGATTAACTGTAAATTAAAGTTATGCTTTATAATTAAAAAAGTCCTGAAAGCAGATAGAAATGACAGTAAAGATCTGAAAGACTGTCTGTTGGAGGGCATTTCTGTTTTAAAACAGTACACAGTAAGAGATAATTCTTAGTGATAAAATCAAATCATTAATAATAATTAAAAATTATGTAAATTTTCCTTATATTTTAGGAAAGTATTTAAAATCTAAGTATTTAGGAATATTGCCACCACAAACAGTTTAACAATTTATAGTGACTCTTACTTGGAATCTTACTAGGTTGCATTAAATAAACATTAACTGGAAAACTCATTTGTTTAGAATCTTTCATTCTCTGATAATATAGAAAATGGAACATTGTTATGAGTTTTGTTTTAAAAATTAAGAGGCTTGTATACAAATAGAACACAATTTTCAAGGCTTATGTATAAAAGTATTTGTGAAGTTAAAATGGACTAACTGCTTTCCTAAACTATCTCATTAGCACTGATAAAGACAGTCTCATTCAGTGACCAAAGTCTAAAGCAACCAGATTTAATCAGAGGTAATCAATGTACTACGGTCACTTGGAAATACCAGGAAAGTCCACATTCTGCAGTTTTCCTATTTTTTATTTCAATCTAGTTCAGTTATTAAATATGAGAAATAGAAAAAACTCTATAAACTCCATTTCATTATTGTCCCATAGCTAAATCAAACAATATGCCACATTTAAGCAAATGTCTTAATCAGCAAAAATTTTTAAAAACTTAGATTTTCTTAAACGTATCAGTGTTTCAGTTTAACTTACAGCATATTAAAATAATTTTAATGGAACAGTAGAGTAAATCACATTGTCTTGATTAAAAAATAAATTCATGTTGAAATCTCTAAAGAAGAGATTTCCATTTTGTATTTCAGATAAAAAAAACCATTTGTTTGCCCTTTAATTTTCATCTAGACACTTTAGGTTAACCTCATCAAAACTACCTAGGAAGCACAGAGTTTCAGTCAACTACTGTGGTATGTGGTAAGTGGGACAGATTGGCTCACTTGCCCCATCTGCGCTTCTATTACAGTGTAGACTCATATGCTTTACAAATGTCAAATGCCTTTATTTTTTCCTTTTCTTTTTTATCTTTTTTTTTTTTTTGAGACTAGTCATGTAGTGAAGGCTGACCCTGAACTTGCCAACTTCCTGCCTCAGCCTCCCTACACGCGGGCCTTATAGGTGTGAATGACTGTATCCAGCTAAATACCCAACTTTTCATTAGTGACAGTAAGGGCTAAACAGGATTTCCATGCTTATCATTTGCAACGTATGAGCAAGTTATAAGCCATTATTAAAAAAATAAGGCTAGTGCTGCTACAACCTTTAATAATAAACAAATATGCAGTGTATTACAGAATTAAATCATTTTTCTCATTAAAGTTTCTTTTAACAAAGACTTGTCTGTTGTGCTATTTTATCCCGGCCTCATCCTTTTTTTCCCCATTTCGTGCTGAGAATCAGACCAGGACCTTGTGCATACCAGGCTAGTGTTCTACCCCCAGTGCTTTCTCTTTTAAAATGTTATTTATAGCCATGTTTACCCTATGAGTAAATCTCATTTATAAGGGAAGTCAGCATATAAGTGGAAAATCATGGTTAAATGTCTTATAGTTTAGACATGTAACAACCATTAGTTTTCCTGTATATCTTTTCAGAGTTCTTTCTTGGAGACAAAAATCAGGGTATATTCTGGGAACTGGATTTTTTATGACTTGATCTTCCTTGCCTGTTTTTTGTTTTTTGTTTGTTTGTTTTGTTTTACCAGTAGATTATTGAGAAGGTAGAAATCATTTACTATCTGATAAACCATAGTGGAGGCATTAAAAGCTATTTGAACAACAATCTCTCTCAGTGGCAATTGTGAACCTTCTGGGAATCTGGTCGAGGAAGGCAATCTTTTAGAGAGACTCTCACTAATGCACCGAGAGATTAACAAAGAACATAAGTTAGGTAAAATCTATTTAATTAAGTCTTTCTAGATGTTTAGGAAAAAGTATGCTAATAATGTAAAAATTCTGCCCTGAATTTGCATTTAATTGAAAAATCAATCTTGTAAAATGTGAAACTCCTTGTTACAGTCTTTGTTATATGTAAAATTCTGTGTATTCCTAGCTTTTCGAAAACTTCTGATGAAACAAGTATTGCATTTTGGTGCTGAAGGAATGAATCAAGTTCTTTGTTATCTGTTTTCAAGAAACAAAGGCAATGCTAAAAATTGCTACCATGGGGTTCCACCGACAGCATCTCTAGAGGAGCATAACAGTGGTTGTGAAGGAACTGGGAGCTTACCTGATGATGTCTCACCTGATATCCCCAGGAGAGAAGAGAATCCTTCAGTACATTCAACACATTGTACAGAATCCTTCAATACACTTTGTAGCTCTATAGACTCTTACAAGAAAGAAGTCTTTTTATCAGTTCTGATATAGGCACTTTTGATGGATGGTCAGGAACAAGATAATAATGAATACAGCAGAATGATTAACTGCAGCTTTGCAACATATATTTCTTCCTATACAAGCTATGTTTTTACCTTTTGGGGAATAGAGATTAAAAAGGTGAGAGCCCCTAAAATGCAGAAGAAGATATGACCAGTTAGTAGCCACAGAAATATTTGGTATGTCAAAAGCATCTTAACAAAAAACTTTAATATTTTAGGATATCCAAAGAGTTTGTATTGAAAACAATTGAGTATTTGCCTTTGAGCGTTCAGATTTTAACTAGAAATCTTTGATGATGAAATTTCTAAAATTGTAATCCTTATGATCTGTGTCTTTTTTGGTACATGTTTCTTTTATATAGGAGACACAGCAGTTCGAGAAGTTTTTGAAGAGACTGGTATAAAATCAGAATTCAGGTCACTCTTGAGTATTCGACAACAGCACACCAATCCAGGGGCATTTGGGAAATCAGACATGTATATCATCTGCCGCCTCAAGCCATATTCATTCAAAATAAATTTTTGCCAGAAAGAATGCCTAAGGTGTGAGTGGATGGATCTCAATAACCTGGTCAAGACTAAAAATACAACCCCTATCACCAGCAGAGTTGCTAGGCTGCTGTTGTATGGGTACAAAGAAGGATTTGACAAGATTGACCTCACCATGGAAGAACTTCCAGCAGTATACACGGGCTTATTCTATAAACTTTACCACAAGGAACTACCAGAGAATTACAAAACTATCACAGGAATTGATTAAATTCACATTTACATGTTTTTAAGAAATTCAAATTAAACTGCACATGTAGATTAATATATGCCATAAGATGTCATGAATGTGTGAGATTAAATATCTGATACTGATTTTCTGATCATGATTTTCCATGATGAAAAGTTGTTTGTAAGTGTATACATTTTTAAATCCTCTTTTCAAATAAAGCAAACATAAAAAGATTGCGGCTGTAGGTAATCTTCACTGGTAATAGCAGATGCTGTATAAGAGGTAAATCTACATTTTCTAAGAATTTTTGTTGTTGCTGTATACATTTATTTTCTTTTTTCTTCTTATCTCATGTGAAATCAGATGTTGCCATTAAAATCAGCTCTTAGCAGACATTGGAAGAAAAAGTATAGCTTTCTGCCCAGGTCCTGTTTTGGATCCCAGTTTATACTGTCCAGTTCGTTTCAGTGCCACATACCAACTGGAATATTTCCTTGACCGATAAGTATTGTAGTTATTAGATTCAAGTCGTTCAAAAAAGAAACACTCGTCTGTAACATATTTCTGAAAAATAAAGGAAAAGTTGTTATTACACACTTCATATTAAATATTTATAGAAGTACAGTGTTGGTTCTGCCCAACTAGCAGCATTGGTCTTGAGTTCATTTGGACAGTCAAGTGAACGTCTCCATGAGGAGGGTCATACCTAGTAACAAGAAGCACACCAAATTAGGAGAAGCACAAAGCTGTAGCTCACAGTAGGTATGTATGGTTCATCCTTACTTGTTTGAGTTCTGCGTCAGGTAACCAGTTCCTAGGAAGCAGTATTGGAACTATTACCTAGGGTAATCGTCCCACAAGGAGATTTATAATGCTATATTCACAGAAACAGAATTAATCTAAATAATAGCAGTCTTTTCTGGTGGCTAAAGTTATATGTAAGGCACAAAAGAATAACTTGTCATATAGAAAATAATGTTATATAATGCCAAAAATACATTATATATGATTAGCAATTACTTAATGCTAAGAGATAACAAGGAATAAATAAATAATGTAGAACACATTACTATCTTACAGACGCTGTGAGAGTGGAAGGAAAGGAACTCTGCCTTTTTTTTCAATTCATTTATATCAGGAAAAGGGGTTTGGAGCATAGCTCGGTGGTTAAAGCACTTACCTAGCATGTGCAAGGCCTTGGGATTGATTTCCTGGCACCACATAGAAGATTAATAGCTCTGGTGGCATATACCTGTAATTCTAGCCTATAGGGAGCTGAAACAGGAGATTTGCTGTGAATCTGAGGCCAACCAGGACCATACAGTGAGCTCAGAACCAGCTTCGAGTATAGAGAAAGACCCTGTCTCAAAAAATAGAATAGCTAATATTTAAGTAGTTGGACCTAGTAATATTCCAAATGAAATAATGGAGTCTAATATGTTAACCCATTATTGAATGTCAGAAATAACTCCTATGGCCTACAGAGTGAGACCCTGTCTCAAATAATTTTGTATTAAGTATACCAGATTTCAACTTATTTTTACATACTTATACCTAAGAAACCAGTTCCTAGAAAACCCACATTACAAGACTTGAAAATTTCCCCAGGTTTTTGGATCCTGTATAAGAAAAACAGTGGCATGAACTATGAGAAAAATGCAATAAGCAAGGGACAGAGCTGACAAAACAACACAAAAGAAAAGTACAGGACTGAGAAAGATCTAAAATTGAGTAATGTTTCTGCCCTCCAAATTAAGGGTATGTTAGGTATTAGAGCCCATAATCTGCTTCTAGAGGAAAGAATTTTATTGGAGGTAGGTACTTGGCTGAGCTTATAAAGAAGCCCTGGGAGTGTGGGGGGCACAGTTAAAGGTGCAATATTAAAGAGCATGATCACAGTGGGCTTCACTGAGAAAGTGGCACTTGAGCAAATACATCAGAGAGATAGAGTTAACCACCAGATATCACAGAAAAGCACTGCAGACTGATGGGCAAGCCAGTGTGAGATCCCCAAGCCAGAACTGCTCTCGAAGTGTCTGAGGGGTAATAGGCCAGCATAGCTGAAATGGAAGGCTCAAGATAAAGGGGACTAAGAAATAAGGCAGAGGGTAATGGGGAGGAGAAAGGAACGATCCCCCAGAGATGGGTATGAGGCTGTTGTTAAAATTGTGGCTCCTCCTCTGAGAAAATGAAAAAAATGCTGCAGGAATTTGAGCAGAGAAGTGACAATCTGACATTCCCCAGCTTTACTCTAGCTACAAGGCCACTGGAGCCAAAAGCAGACACAAGAAACTTGCCTCAGTAACACATGCACAGACGGGAAGCGTGGATCCCAGTGGTGGAAGTAGAGAGGGAAGACACTGCCAGCTTCTGGACAGATCTTGAAGATAGTGTCAAAAGGATTTCCTAACAGAATGGACGCACATGCAGTGTGAGAAGTTACAGATGGCACTGAAGTTCACGTGCCAGACGATGGGCTTGCCAACAGCTGAGACAGAGAGGGCTCTGTGTGGGAAGGCACGGGTTGAGTCTGAGATACATATTACACTCCAAGCGGAGATGAGTATCGAGAGCCTACCAACGCACCACCTCTGGCTAATGGTAATAACCATAGCCTTAGAGGATGGAAGTACTAATTTATTTAAAATACCATAAAGTATATTATGTACAGTAGTAACTCCAACAGATACAGACACTAACAAGAAATGTGATTGTATATGTGTGAGAATGACATCAGTCTGTCACATTTTAGTGATGGGGTAATATCTGAAGGTCTCCCCAGAGGCTGTCTGTGGAAACTAGTTTAAGATGGGTTATCATCAGTTGGAACTAATAAGGGTACTGATTTAAAGATGGTGCTGGCAAACTGACTGAATTTAGGGAAATGACCCACCATAGGGAATTAGGAAGAATAACTTAATATGAAAAAAGCATAATCAACATTTAAATAATTTGATTTTTTTATCTGGATAAAAATTTTATTTTGAGAAGTTTACACTGTGTAAGTGGGACATTACAAGCAAGCAAAGGGAGAAAGCTAAAGTATTCATGGGTACTAAATGGATTAGGGTAGAAGACATCAGTATGAACTACTATTTAGTATAAATTCAGATACTTAGCACAGCAATATTTATACACATGATTAGTATAGGCACATTTTTCTTGCTGTGTCAGTGACAGGGCTTAGAACTGGACCCCTCTGTAGCAACAAGCACATCCAGCATCTATTCTAGATCATGGCTTCTCTTTCACAATAAAAGGAAACAAAAATTCTTGCACGAATACCTTATTCCTAGGCTAGAATGGAGATATAAATGTGATCCTAGGATATCCTGTAGGCCAAAAAGTAATAAAATGCTTAAAATAAACACATTGGCAAGGGTATGTCCAGATAGGAACCAAGTGAAAGAACTCCTAATGGCCAAAGCTGGAACTATTTCAACAACAAAACAAATAACATTAGATTACAATCCAAAGTATAAAATAAATATCTGTGTATATATACTTATATAAGTGATAGAGTAAAAAAGAGGAAACTACACCAATTTCCCATGCAAAAGAATTCCATGCAGTTTATTCAGATGTGACTCTCTCAGGGAGGTAGAGCAAATCCACAGTGCTCCACCTCTTCAGTGTGGCAGCACATACTGACTTCCTGCCGAAGGGGAGGAAGGAGTGGCTTTACAGTGAAGACAGATACCATCGCCACCGGGAGCCCGAAGCTGACACTTGTAGGGATAAATCATAAGGATAGCGTCTACTATTTTTTCTCTGATATCATGAAAATGGTACTTTACTTCTGTGGTCTTCTTCCCAAAAATTCATAATCCCTGTCTAGGCAAGGGAAATCATCGGGCAATTCAAAATAGGAGAACATTCCAAAAATACCTTATCAGTATACCTCAGACTGTCCACGTAATCAAAAATAATGGAAGTCAAAGAAGCTGTCAGTTTAGAGGAAACTAAAGAGATAAAATGACGGGATCTCTTATGCCACATGGAATCATTACATAAAAACAAAGAAAATATGCACAGAGTATAGACTTTAGAAAATAATAACTTACTGGTATTGGCTCACTCGCTGAGACAAGTGTCCCTCCACACTAAGGAGAAACTGAGTGTGGAGTACATCAAACCGTGCATTGTATCTACAACATTAATGTAAACTTAGATCTATTCTGAAACTAAAAACGATTCTAAAACAAATTTACCCCAGTTATACATTGTATACATGTACTTAAATGTCATGCTGTGTTTTCTAAATATGAAGTAGTAGTATGTGCCAATTAAAACAATACAAAACACTGAGTCTATTATTATAAATACCATTAGAAAGAAATTTTTCTCAGTTAACTGAGCATATAGCTCTAACAATAACATCAAAATTGAAATCAGCTCACTTCTTTTTGTGTCCTATGATGCTCAAACACAAGTTTTATACACACACACACAGACACACACACACACACACACACGTGTGTGTGTGTCATCTGCTTTCACCAAAGTGTGCCACATGAGAATGTTCATCCATAATGTTTACTGCTGTATCATTAGTATTTACTAAGTTAATAAAATTACTTTAGGCAGCTTACAACAAAATATAATCCAATGACATGCAAAATTTAAACATGATATAGAAAATAGAAACAGGGAAAATCTAGCCTAGGAGTTGAAATATAGATTGTGGTTTAGCCTTACTGAGAACTAAGTCCTGAGGAAACTAAAGTAGATAGATGGTTTTTTCCAAGAGTTTGACTGTCCTGTTTTGACATGAGTGAGGATTTCTAGTGGGCCAGAGTTCTTTTATTGCTATTTTGCCTTTGTTGCTAACTAACTTGTATCTCTTGTCAAGGTCGTTAACTTCCCTAGGGTTCACTGTCTTTATCTGTAAAACAAAATTGGTGAGATGACCAGTTTATAATGCCTTTACGCACATTAAGAAAGTAAATGATACAAGTCAAGTAGGTACGCTCAACTTGCTTCCCCAGTAGCCCTCCCCACGTGTCCTGGCCTCACAATTCTGGCCCACTACTAAATTTTTAATTTGAACCTTATGGCCATTTCCCCATGCTCTATTTTCTGGGTTGTTTATTCTTTTACAGTACTTTGATTTTTTCAGTTTTGGCCTATGAAGAAGTTTGCTCAATAGGATTCAGAAAATGCTCTTGCTTACACCATTTCAGAGAATTAGAAACAGACATGATGTAAGAATCAGTGTTGAGTATTTAAGAACAAAATGAAAAACACAATGGTGAAAAGTTAAAAAGAAATTTAGTCTTAAACTAATAAATAGAGCATGTAAAGCTTTTAAGAGCGGTTCTAAAAGCAACAGTAATTCTTATTTGGAAATAATCACTGCATTTAATCTAGTATTTTATCTCTTAAAAATGATGCACATTTTTTTCAATTACTATATATTTCTGAAAAGTTTGATCCGTATAGATTGTCAATCTAGATAATAGAGCAATAAAAATATATTTTTCCTACATTATCATATTGTAGAGTTCATTCCAATTTTAAGGCTCCCAAAGTAAGAACATTATTGTATAAATAAAACATACTTTACAGTAACTAATGAATGTTCTCAGTTTTGTTTTTGTGGTACTGGGGTTTGAACCCAAGATCTCATGCATGCCAAGCAAGCCACTCTCCTACTGAGATGCATACCTAGCCCTTCAGAGATTATTTATATTCTCTAATTCATTATTATTGATCAATATAAATTACAATCTAATACCTCATGAGATATTACTGTTCAGAGTGTCATGATCTATATCACTACACAGAAAACATCATGCAACTTTCTAGTAAATAAAGAGTGGTCAATTTTTTATACAAATGCTAACATAGAGGTTGCTTGGAGATTTATAAACTTAAAGCTAAACTTAACCTCACTGTATATATGCCATATTTTCTGAAAAATTTGTGAACACTCAGGAAATCATAGTTCCTTGTATTTGTTCTGGTCTTCTGTTGCTCTTAGCAACAAAACTATTCTATGAAATGGAGTAAGGAGTATGCTGCATATTATAGGACTGCTCAACTGCAACCTCCAAATTTAGACTCTGGGAGTTAAATAGAGTTATTGTTTGAACAGTCACATTTCCTAGCTTTGAAAGGAAAGAAAATACTTAAGAAATGTTTTCAAATAGCAAGAAACCCTTAACCTGAATGCAGTCAGACTGTTCACACGTGAAGATGTTACAGGAAAAAAGGGGACAGATATGAGTCATTTCTTGCATTCTCAATTGGCTCAACCTTATATACCACTCTGAAACCAAAGGTTTCTTGTGTTGGTTACTCTTCTGAGAATAAACAAGAATGTTTTAAACCCAGTGCAGGAATCACAACTAGCATAAAATGCAGAAGAAACCAGGGAGCTGCCATCCCACAGCAGTCCATGACAGGGCCGGGCAGGAGTGGGAAGGATTGTGCCATTGGCAATTTCAAGTTCATAAATCCCAGTTTTTCCAGACTCAGAGACACATTTATGTCCCCAAATAATAGCCACCAATCAGGATATTGGGCTTATACCAAAAGTACTACTGTTGACAGCTCAATGTCTGCAGATCTGACTCAGAAAGAAATGTGCCACTTACTGAAATACCTACAGCCCCCCTTTGGCTTTTAGGTGGGTCAATCACTTTCTCATTCAAAGACTGACATCTCAACCACATCAATATGAAAGAGACAGAATTGCTGCTGAAAAGGCATGGCAGAAAACTCCCCACACTGACTGGGAGGACTAGAGATTAACTTGTAAACTTGGCAGGAATAGTCCCTATAGTGGGAGCTGAAACATACGTGAGTAATTACAGTAACTGGGTCTTGGCTGGGGTCATTCCTCAAAGGACACTGATCAATACTGAATTTTAAATTTATTTGCAGCAGCTGTACCTTTATCCTTACAGAGTTTGGAAATTAAAAATTTCCAAATATTGTTAAATTAACTCTTACTGTACCAACCTGGTGGAAATTTATTCCATCAGAAAGAGTTAATGTGTATCTAAGGAAAAACACATGTAAGACTAAATAAAATGCTATGACCTTAATATTGTGATACTTCCTTCTCAATTAAGGAAGGAACTGGAAAATGCTATTTTAAATACTCCATAAATCAACAACTCAGGAAAAGTCATACTTATTTTCAAGAGAAAAAGTCGAAGTTCTCTGAATTGTTACATCGAAAATTCTGTATGAATGAGATGACAGTTCAATTTTTGGGGCTACTGTCCTTTAAATTAACTCCTCTTTCACATGACCCAGTCATTTCAGAAATGTACTTTAAGGCAGACTAGCTTTTGTTTCTAAAACTTTTGAAAACTAGGGGACCTTTTATTACTGTAGATGTACAAATATTCCAGACTATGTTCTTGAGATGATTAAGTCACTAGACCTTCTAATCTTAACATCTGTAGCATCGTCAGGATAATAATTAATACCGTATCTCAAGGCACTCACTGAGCAGACTAAGACAGACACAGAAAAGCTTAATGGAGCTTTGAGATCATTCGACTAGCATTGCCTATAGTTAGTTAGGAATAACAGAAGTAAATGTAGACATTTCCTTTTCTTTTCTCTCCTACCCTTACCTACCTTCATCATCACTGCAGAGGCCACAGTGATCGATCACATTTCTCAGGCACAGGGTTGAAGCTGAGTATCATTCTCCCTCACTCTACTACAATATCAAATTCATTCAAAATAACATACTGACTTATTGTTATGGGAAGTATTTAAATGCTACTTTGACAGATTCCCAAATTATTGCAACAACTTGTGAGTTGACAACAGATTGGTAGGGGGAAGAAAATGACACAGACTAAAGTAGAAGTTTTAAGGAGTTAGTATCTTGGTGTGATATTTTTACCTGGTAAACCTCATTCATTTCCAATGTGACCACCAATGAAGACACTCAAATTTATATATAATCAGAAGCCTCTCCTCTAAACCCCAGATTTATAATCCCAACCACTTGGTGAACATCTTCACCTGAATTTCCCTTAGGCAATACAAACTAGACAGTCCTAAATTTGTACTTAATACCTTTTCCCCAAACTTGCTATTTTCCTCCTTCCCTTTTCTCATCTACTTTTTCATCCAAACCAGAAATCTGGAAGCCAGTTTCAACTTGTTCCTCTACCTCACTCCTAATAGAGTGTATCATGAGTGCCAGCACTTTACACAATCTTCTCTGTCCCACTATTGCCAGGTCCTCATCATTCCTCGCCTGGACTTTAGCTGTGGCCTTTGAACTGGCCCCTGTCTGCATCTTGGCTCCTCCAATCCTTTCTCTGTAGCATTGCCAGAGTTATCTTTCTCAAATGAAAACCTCCAGAGTTCCTGAAAGCTCTCCAATGTCCCCTAGTGCTTGAAGTCCACCTGGTGTAATAAAGCCCTACACTCGGCAGTCTATTTACCTTTCTAGTCCTCCCTCTTCCCTTCCATTTTTTTTTGCTTTGCATATTATGCTCATATTATTAGTAAATTAGTTGTAATTCTAGAGCTACACCAAGCAGCTTCTTGTATCACTGCCTTTGGATGCTCTGTGCCATGGCATCATCCATGCCTTCATATCTACTTCTTCCATCCCAATGAATGCATGTTGAACTCCTTTCTCTTAATCTAAAACCCAATTCTACACAAGATAAGCACTTTCCTGTACTACTTCTTACACCATATTTCCAGTCCTTTCCTATATACTATGCAAAATACGGAAATAATACATCAAAACCCATACACTTTATCAAAAATATCTCTGTATACTTCTGCTTCTCCTGCATTGTGACTCATTAAGACCACAGATTATATATCTTGCACACCATCTGGCATATTGTATACCCAGTATTAGCTTCTTAAGAATTCTAAGATTTATTCAACTACTAAACAAAAACCCAACCCAAATTTGTTTATAATGAAAAAGTCACATAAATTGATAACATAAACATAAATATATATCTGCCACAAAATCAATCTGAAATAAGAAGGACTGAAATGTCCTTTTTAATGTGGGTACTTTCAGAAATCCAAAGATCCTCATTCAGAAAAACTTTCAAAAAATCTATATAGTTCAAGTACCACAACTGCTTAATACTCTCAGACTCTCAGATCTTTTTTGAAGAAATTTATAGAGATTATTAATAGCCACTGGCAGTGTACGCATACATACAGACAATAACATACATGTCTTCTCCATGCTTCTAGAAAACAGAAATTACAGCTCTACCTTTTCTACCTCTATTTCATTATACTACTCCCTACATACATGCTCAATAATAGGCAATCCCGCTTCTGATAATAAAGGTGAAACTGGCAGGGAGCCAATATTACCGGAACAATAATAGAGAACAGATAGGTACTGCTGACAACAGATAGAGCTAGGGCCCCTCAACAGCTGCGATAAAATATAAAACTCAATGAGTTTCAATATAAAAGAGAAATAACACGAGGAAGAAGTCATTCTGAAGATTACATGTCAGAAATTGATTTTGGCATTTGATATAGAATATCTAATCAAATCCTTGCAACACCTCAAAGAAATAGGATAATTTTCTTATCTATATGAAATAAATATGATATAGATAAGGAAATTAACTCAAAATAATTTACCCACGAGCACACAACTACTACATGGCCGGCCGGCATTTATACCTTGGTTAAATGCTCATATTCTCCATTATTATTCTATTGTAAGTTCTTTTTTCTTGTCAAAAATCTAAAGAAACCTACTGATACCTAACGTGTTACATATCCGTTCCTATAACTTTAACTGTGCCATATATTTTAGTAGTTTCACAGAGTTGCATGTGGTGACTTAGACAGTTTATGCTAAGTTCATGCATCAAATTTTCCCTGAGCCCAATTCAGTTCTTTTATCACATGTGCCATTATTAGGGTAGTTTCTCAGTATTTCAGTTTTTGAATCTATGAAATAAAGACTATACTTTCCATTTTATAGGGTAAAAATGAAGATTAAGTGGTGTAATATATGTAAAAGCCTTAGGAATTTAATAAATATCAATTCTAATAAGGTAACAGAAATAAAAGTTACCAAGTTATCAAGAAAACGCTGTAAAAACATAAAGTATTACTTACAGAGGCCAATAATCGCCCATCCTCCTTCATAGCAAGGTAACGGTTTGCACACACACCCTTGATGGACACGACTCCTCTCTCTTCTGCTTGAAGTTGGAGTTTGACTGTAAGAAATGGAGAAAAGTTACCTTTGTGTCACCATAGAGAAAGAAATATCTCCCTAACATAAAGACAAGAGATACCAGAATAACCACCTAATCTACTGTGGAAGGTCAGCGAGATCGGGGTCAAGAGAGAGGTGGCAGGTACAAACTGCACTCCACTGGGGAGGATGAGATACAAACCCACCACAACACCACCATCACGTTGTTTCCCGACTCATGCCCTGTGACACAGTGAGGAGAGAAAGGAAAGGGAGTAGACATTTGTTTCCACGGTTGGGCCATTAGCCTCCAGTTGGCCCCATTAGCTATTTACATTTTTAATTTATTTATTTTAAGGGAACACAGAAATGTAAGCCATTTGTAAGAAAGTCCATGCTGCTGCTTTTGTTTAAACTCTTTAAAAGCCATTTTTTAGTCCATTCTTCACAAATAAAAGACAACCTAGTTGTTCACTGTTATTTTTGAGCTTTATTTCCTTGACTTCTACACATCGTATTCTCTAACTTCCCTTTCAACATCCCAATGTACTGACTGACACTTGCCTTTCCTTATGGAGGAATTTTGATATAAGACTATCTATTCAATGCTCATACAAGCAGACAAAGAAGTTTCAGAATATAAGATCCTAAAGAGGATAATATTAACTAGTAGTGGAAAACAAAAAAGATATTACTTAATTATGATGAGAATGCAATACAGACAAATAATAAAGTAATTAATTGAAGTTAAAAATAAAATCAAGCTAGACACAGTGGTACATGCGTGTGATCTCAGCACTCTGGGAGACTGAGGTAGGAGGATCACAAGTTCAATCTAGCCCTGGAAAACTTAATGATTTAATAAGACCCTGTCTCAAAATAAAAAGAAAAGTAATTTATAAAAACAAAGGATTGGGGCTATGACTCAGTACAACAACCCTGGGCTCAATACCTACCATTGAAAAGAAGTCAAATATTTATATTTTGCTATTTAGAAGCAGCATTCTCCTAACTTAAAAAACATTCCCCAAAAGGTATTTGTGCTAACAAATATTACATAAAAGACAAGCCCTAGGGTCAAATAAATTCAGGAAATTCTTGGGTAAGCTATGTTAATTCTTTACCACCTAATTTCTTAGAATTTTGCTTAGCATATTCTGCACTGTAAATCACAAGAGATTCAAGTATACATTTTTTTTTCAGAGGTCATCTAACAGCCTACAGATACAGCTACCGCATTACTTTGCTTTAAAATTTAGGGAATTAATATATTTGTTAAGATACCTTGTATTTAACCCAGGAACTAATACTACCATCTAGAAAACAGAACAAGTACAACCTACAAATATAGGTGGGACATCTTTTAAAACTGTCACTTCTGCTGTACTTGATGTCTTACCATAGTAAAGCCAATTCTTTATGTACGGAATAAATATTCAGTCTCATTAATCCCAAGGGGAATTGCAAAATAGAGAGACTACATGTAACTTCTCAACCTATTCACTATGTTTTTATTCATTCATTCATTCATTCATTTGATAAACTTGGGTTCCCTATGTGTCAGGAAATACTCTAGGAATTAGAAATGAAACAGTGACATAACAGTGTTCAAAAAACTGCTTTTCTCCAATATTTCCTCTACAGAATTACTTCAGGCCTTGAAACAGACATGTTTGGGCTAGCTGAGCTATAGATAAGAGCAAATTTTAACACAGTGTCCAAAGAGCTGTTGACATTGCATTTTTCTAATAGCACATCTGTTTTGTATAGGGCAGCAGTGGCTTTTACATTCATAAAGGCATCAGAAAATAGAATGAGTCTGATAGCAAAGACAAGGAAAGAGTAAGAACCATTTGCCAACGTAGGGTACTTCAAAGTTCCAGGTCCAATACAAAGTATGAAACTGCACTGCAGCTTAAATAAGCTTCGGAGAGGGAAAGACCAGGACATTTCCTAGTGGTCAGTGAATAGTTCATAGCCACAATGATGGTAAATAGAAAGAATACAGTTTCTCTCACCTTTCTGCAGCAACCAGAGACTACAGAATGTCCGACTATTTTGAAGTCCAGAAAAGCCCAGAAACTCTGCCTCTGAGGACATTTCTTGGCCTGCTTTCTGGAAGTAGTATAAATTCAGGTAGGAAAACACTGACACTCTTTGGTGGTGCATCTTCTGGCAAGAATGACTTTAGTACTGACAGCTCAGTAATCTGGATTTCAAAACCTCATGTTATCTCCTGGCACGGGAATACATGGCAACACAGATAGCATGCATCTATAAACACCTGGCTTTTACTTATAATAGCCATCAAACTTGTATGTGCTAAATGGTCTTTCTCCCCGACTCCCCCCAGAAACCAGGTATTAACAAACTGTTTCTAAAATGTTCCTAAAAATAAGGAATTTGTGAGAGTGCACATTAAGTCGAAATAGCAACTGAGGTTGTAGGGGGAAAGAAACTCTTTTACATTGCTGGTGGGATTATAAACTGATGTAATCACTATGGAAAACAGTATGGAGATTTCTCAAAAGGCTGAGAAGAAATATTCCATTTGATCCTGTGATACCTCTCCTGGGTATCTTCACAAAAGAGTTAAAAGCAATGTGTGGAGATACACGTATACCCATGTTTATAGTAGCACAACTAACAATAGCGAAATTGTGGAAAACATCATAATATCAATAGATCAGTGGATACAAAAATTGTACTATATGTATACAATGGAGTACTACTCTTCTATAAAGACAGATAAATTTGAGATTTTTGTGGGTAACTGTATGGACCTGGAGTCCATCAGAGTGAATTAAGTCAAACTCAGAAGGTTAAATATCTCATGGTTTCTCTAATATGATGAACCCAGAATACAGTCATTTGATAGAATGAAATATGTGTGACAGTGGGAGTCAGGGGAATGACAGAGAGAGTGGGAGAACCAAAAAGGGGAATGGGAATGGATTGTAATATTGACGTGATATGTATGTGCACAAAATACTTAAGCTTAATGTAACCATCGTGTATCATAGGTAGATAGACAGACAGATATGTAATAGAAATTGGGAAAATAGTAATATTGCCCACAAAATTATAGAGATGGAGAACAGACTGCTGGTTGCCAGAGGTGAGGTTAGAGAAATGAGGGTAGATCAAAAAGGGCAACTTGAAGAGTCCTTGCAATGATGGGAAAATTCTGTATCTTGAAGGTACCAATGTTAATGTGATGGTTATGATGTTGTGATCATTGGAGAGATTAGGTCAACTTGAGGCAATCAGGAACTACCCCTGGATTAGAGTTTGGGAACCACACCTAGATTGGGAATTGAGAACCAGCCTAGATTAGAGCATGAGTGATTTGTGGGCTGGTGAATGAGGAAAGAGCACCCACCCAGATGTGGGAGGGCCAGCGGTGACTCTACTGGTTTAAAAGGAAAGAAGAAGAAAGATTGTTAGTTTTTCCTCTAGGAAAGCTGTCACCTTTGTCTACCGACACCGACTTGCTACATACAGATCTTTATCACAGATTTGTTCCAGTCCCAACTTGTGCCTGTCTGCCCATTGCTGATCTTTAGTCGCTGATCTTTAGTCTCCAGTCTTCACTGCTCTTCGAACAACCGTGTTCTGCAGCAGACTCTCACTGGCTGTTCTTCTGTCCTGGAAGGAGCTCTACTTCGCAGCTGAGCGGCCATCAGGGACACTCCAGCTTTCCCACACGCAGGCCACAATCTTGGACTATCTCCTTGGATTTGTAAGCCCTTTTATAGATCCTTTTTGTTATAAAATCTGTAAATTCTGCCTTTTGAAAGAACCCAAACTAATACAGATGTTATGCAACAGTTTTGCAAGATGTTACAGAAGGGTGGGGAATCATGGATAAAACTACATAGAATTTGTCTGTATTACTTCTTAAAACTGCAGTGTAGAGATTTCCAAACAAGGTGGTGGCCAAGTAACAGAGCTACACAATGTCTCCTCAGGGACTCACTTAAAAAGGAAAAGGGGAAGGATTTGTAATTTTGCCATGAAATATATGCACAAAATACTCAAGATCAATGTAAACTGTATGTATTGCACTTATACATATCAATAAAATGGGGGAAAAAGTTGAGATTATAATTAAAAACTACCTGTTCAACTTAGGAAAAGAAAGAGTACAACAACAATTGAAAGGAGGCCATGGGAAGATCAGGAATACCAAAGACGCATAGAGAAAAAGCAACAGCCTACAAAGCCACCTCTGGCTGATGGATAGCAACCTTGAGACACCAGTATCCACAGATAAAGTCCTGAGCCCAGTACCTCTGACCGAGGAAGGCAGAGACTCACCATATGTGGGAACTGACAGCAGCTGGTAGCCCCAGCCTCCAAAAATGAGCCTATAGGTAGTATAAACTGCAAACACTATGTGAGCTTCCCCTAGAAAAGGCCTTCCAGGACCTAAACCAGAAGCAATTCTTGACAGCCATAACAGGCAGTGGCATAAGCAGCAGCCACTTAAAAAAAAAAAAAAAAAGCCTGAAATTGAGCTGTTCAGAGTAAAAGCATGCTCAGAAGAGCACATCAAGGTTTCTCGGGTCACTCTTAAACATTGTCTATGGAGAAACTGGCACAAGAGACAGTTGTAGAGGGGAGAGAAAAGTCACTAGAGTTCAGGAGTGGTAGTGTGAGTACCTCCGAGAGTAGACAGCCCTGCACTCAGGGCAGGGAATCCAGGACAGGTGGAAGAACTTGGATAACGGGGCTGGGTGTGATCAAGACACCTCAGACAGCAATGGAGCATTAGGTCCTCCTTCACTGCCTACTCCAAGCACAGGATTCTGAGCAATTTTGGCTCACCACAAACACCCTCATACCCATTCAAAGAAACCTCACAGCTAGGCCTTTAAAGTGAAGTCCCTCAACAACATAAACATGGTAAGTAAGTAAATCAAGAGGACACACACAGAAATGCCTGAGACCTCAGAAACTAATGCCATTGGCCCTGAAACAGTGGAACTCATAGGAAAGGGAGTTAAAAAGCAAATAAATGAACTGAACAGACAGTTTAAACAAGATATTCTCAAAGAAATGCCAGCAATGATCAGTGGGCCTAAAGGAGCTTACTAAACAAATAGTGGTCCTAACGGATACAAAGATTACTGAGCATGTAGAAGACACAAATAAAAAGTTGACTGACATAAATAAGGAAATCATGATATGAAGGAGCATTTTAATGGACAAATGGAAAACTGAGAAGAAATCTAGTTGAAATTCAGGATATGAAAAATATATTTGAAAGCAGAGCACATAACTCAAACATTGTGAGGACAGACTGTGAAAACCTTGTAGACCAGACTAAGGAAACAAATGCTATAATTAGGCATGACCACAAAATTAGAAATGAGAAAAGTAGCTGGATAAGACAGATGATGGATGATTCAAAGAGAACCAATCTCAGAATTATGGTTGCAGGAGAAAGAGCAGAAGACAGCACCAAAGGTATAAAGAATTTATTCACTGAAATCATGCAAGAAAATTCCCCAATTTTAGGAAAAGAAATTAATTTTCAGGTACAAGAAGTGTATAGAACACCAAATAACCTCAACCAGCAAGGAGACTCAACACAGCGTATCATAAGCAAAACCTCAGAAATACAACAGAGAGAATATTAAAAACATCAAGAGAAAAACAGACATTATTTTACCAAAGCAAACCCATTTGAATTACAGCAGATTTCTCAGTGCAAGCTTTAAAGGCTAAGACAGCCTGGAGCAAAATATTTCAAACCTTAAAAAATAGCAAGTGTCAATCCAGGTTGTTGTATCCAGCAAAATTATCCCTGAAAATTGAAGGGAAAGTAAAAATTTTTCATGATCAAGAATCCCTAAAGAAATATGCAACCACTAGCCCAGCACTGCTGAAAATACTTGAAGGAAACTTTGAGAGACACAGAGACAAGCAACACCAAAGAATGTGGAGGAAAGGAAAGAGAAAGTGTGATCAAAAAAAAATAGACATCAATCATTTGAATGACATCCCACTAAAACAGTAGTAGCTTTCTCATAAAATCTGTGAAACTTCTCCCCATAATTATTATTAGTATATTAGTTTGCAAAACATAATTATTTTCAACATAGGGAATCAGTATAAAATCTCAATCTGTGAAACTTTTGATATATATGATGTGTTTTGATATTTAGATAGGGGTAGAGTGACTGAAAGCAGTGGTTTTGATTTGAGATATTATTAGTTTTAAAAACAGAAAGAATTGGTAAATAAGTGGTTCTTGGGGTCTTTTCCCTAAAGTTTTCATTGAGTGGTAAAGATAAAAGATCATATTGCCTCAGTCCATTGGCTGAGAACCCAGTTGGCTATTAGTTCAATCTATGACTCTTGATTTTATGTATCAATTTCATGCTCTATAACTAAATTTGTAATAATGATCTTACTTCTTCTGATTTTCTTTGGGAAAGAACTCTTTAAAAAATTCTGAAATAACTAAATATGCCATTATATCTATTTCTTTATGTGTGATAAACTTTTGAGATGCAGACTTCAGCTCATTTAATGTAGTGATTCATTTGCCAAGTCTTTGATATAAGTTTATCTCAAGAAATCTGATTGATGTAATGATAACCTGAATGTCTTTTGTATATAGCAGCACAACTGAAAATAGCCAAATCTTAGAAGCCAATATGCTCAAGTACAGATGACTGGATAAAGAAGATGTGGTGTATATTTACAAGGCAGGGTTATTCTTTCACTAACAATGAGACATTTGAGTCATTTTTAGGAAAATGGACCATGATGCTCAGCAAAATAAATCAGACCTAGAAAGTTGAATATTATGGCATCTCTCTAATATGAGAAAATCAAACTATAAAGAATGTAAGAGACATGGAAGAAAGTAAGAAGATGGACTTTGTAGAGAGAGAAAGGAAAATGGGGGTGAGAAGGTGAGAAGGAGAAAGGGATGTGATATGGAAAAAATGGAGGTTGGGCGGAGGGGAAGGTTCTGAGAAAGTCAAAAGGGTGAGGGGAAGGGATTGTAATTTTTACGTGATATATATTTGCACAAAATACCCAAGTTCATTTTAAATATTGTGCATTGCATATATATATAATATGGGAGAAAATAAAAAATAAAAATCTGTAAGTGGAAAAAAAACTGCATATGAGTGAATCTGTAACAATCTGAGTTTTAATTTTTAAAGTCAGCCAACTATACTAGTTCTAAACCTCTACTACTAGCTTAATAATTAATATTTATACTTGTGCACTAAAATCTATCAAAGTATTTGAGAGAAAGAACCTAGGTAATATATAGAAGATTGATCCCTTTAAGTATTATTTTTACCATAACTTCAGTTCCCGTGGTAGCAAAGATAAAAGAACCCAGAGGCAGAAAATCCACTGTCCAAGTCCTTTGCTCCAGTGTGTTTAAACCTTTTTCTTTCTACAACTTGCTGACTGAATACCTAAGCCAGGTCCTATGCAGGTGCATGAGATGAAGCACGAAAAGGAATCACACAGTCTCCACTTCTGTAGTTTACAACCTACTGCAGTTTCTTAAAGCAAGGACAAATGAATAATGTGTTAAAAGAATAGATACAATACAAAAATCCGATGAGATGTTTTATTTAATGCAAATATTGATTATTTTATTCTCATGGAAAAATATAGAAAATGACTAAAATTATTATTTGAAAATTATTTTTCCTGATAGCTTATCTTACCAAATTCTCAATTAATCAGAGACTCATGATGTAGTTAATGGGATTTTCCACCATCACAGATCCTCAAGTGCTCTCCTCCTCTGTTCTTCAGTCTCTCAGTACTTTCATGAGAAGGCAGTGGTGCAGAGGCAGAGAAAAGGAGGACACTCAAGTATTACTTTGCTACATGTTTGTTGTCATGCTAATAATCAGAAGGTAGGAGGTGACTATTTAAAGACAAGAAATACTTTCTGTATCTCAGATAGCTGGATTTTTATAGATTTTTATATTTTCTTAATAAATGAACTCCAAGAACTGGTGACTCTGGAAGATTAGATTGTTCAACACATCTAATTTCCTTGTATTTCCTGGAATATATATGGAAAAGTAAGAGGGCCATGGGCACACAGTGCAGGCAGCTGAATTCCTAATTAGGAGAGGTCTTCTTTCAGAGCTTAGAAAGCTGCAAGAGGACACAGGTTTCAGGAAAGTCACTTGTTCCATTACCTGAGGAGACCACCCAAACAGGTCTTTGATGGGGTCAATATTCTGATATGGAATAAACTTCTGTAAGTCAGATCTTTAGTCAGCCTGGTAGTTGCTATAAGCTGAGAAATATTTCCACTGAAAAACAACTGCTGATATTTCCAACATCTATTTTTATGGTGTAAACCAATTTTTGAAAATTCCCTAACCCATTTTGTTGGGGCCTGATAGGCTCAGCATCGCTGACCTTGGCCAAGTTTCTTCAACAAAGAAGTGTTTAAGTTATGCTTGTCTCAGAAGAATTTGTTACTGCTTGTACTTTAACTCAGATGGAGTTTTGCTTAAACGATGACGATTGTTCCTTATCCTTGGTGGCTCTGATAAGGGCACCACGGAGCTGGTAAACAACTGGGGTATATAAGGAAGACTGTAAAAAATAAAGTGTCTTTTGCAGCATCCCTTGCAAGAGTCCATGTATTTCTTTAATCTGCACTCTCCCACTCGAGTACCCGTTGACTGACTGAGCAGGCTCGGTCACCCTTTGGTTTTTTTCAGAACAAATGAAGTTCAACATTCGGAGAACACTAAAAATACTTGTTCTAATGTGGGGCAGCACCCAAAGGAGTAGAAGGTTTGGAGCCTCACAAAAATCTGCATACCACATCTGGACACCTGTCACAACTTTATTCATGACTGCAAACACTTGGATGCAACCAAGATGTCCTTCAATAAGTGACTAGATAAGCGAACTATGGTATGACCCAGACAATGGAATATATTCAGCACTGAGAAGGAATGAGCTACTAGCTATGGGTAAACTTAAGCTAATATACTGTATCATCTCCACAATATGACATTATAGAAAAGGCAAATCTATGGAGATAGTAATGAACTGCAGAAATGATCCCTGAAAGTAGAGTCTTAAGATAGTAAAAAAAAAAAAAAAAAAAAAAAAAGATCATTTGTGAAGGATTAAGGGTTGGGTACACATAGATGGAGCACAGAGAATTTTTAAGACAGTGAAAATAATCTGTATTGTTATATAAATGTCTATTATACATTTCTGTAAACCAACAGAATGTCAACAATTTGGGGATTGATGGCAAACACCTGTAATCCCAGTACTCTGGAGGCTGAGGCAGGAAGAACTTCAGTTTCAGCCCAGCCTGGCCAATTTATCAAAACCCTGACCCAAAAATATAAGCTGAGTATATAGTGTGAAGGCCTTGTGTAAAATCCACAATACAAAAAAATAAAAGTCAACTTCAAGAGTGAACGCTATACAAGCTATGTACTTTGGGTAATAAAGATGTGTCAATGTAAGTTCATTGATTTTAGCAAATGTGCCACTGTGATGGAGATAAGGGATAGAAGAGAAGCTATGCACTTGTGAGGGCAGAAGATTCATGGGAAACCTCTGTATTTTCCTCTTAATTTTGTTTTGAAACTGTTCTTAATATTTCTAAATTAATGAACTAATTAAAAAGTTGGATAACAAGTGAAAAGACCTACAGGTACCATATGTGTAATAAAAAAACAGTAATGTAGCTTTCTGGTTAAGGGCAAAGTATCAATGAATAGCAGAGACTGTGACAAGCTATAGAATCCAGACCCCAAATAGGGCAGCCACTATTCAGTGATATCTATGTGCTTTAAACTTTGAACACACAAGTCCATATAGCTTGTGAATCACCAATTGAAATCCAGGTGTCAAAGGCCATTAACCTTCCTAGAGTACCCTGAAATCATAAGCAGCTCAGAAAGGTATTAGCCAAAAATATAAGCTGCCTTAAGAGTATTTCTGCAACCAATCCAACATACCCAAGAGATGAAGCACCTCCTGATTCCAGCCTTTTCCTGGCAAATATACTCCTTTCTGAAATGCTCTTGGATAATTTGAGAGTCTGAGGTTTCCCTCTAAGTTAAGTAAGTACCTCGTGGAGATAATGCAACCAGCGTGGCTGGCCATGCGTCTTCCCTCGGGTAAGTGCCAATGAGCTGGGATGTTTGTGTTCCTGGCACTTCCATCTGGATTGAAGAGTTCACATTCATCTACAAAAATCACACAATTCAGGCAGCTCCAGAACAGAAAACAGTGCAGTATGTGTGTGCCCAGAGAAGGAGGAGCTCTGGGAGGAAGGCAAGTAGGGGCACAGGGTGGGGAGGAGAAGTTGCCCAGAGTGTTACCGTTATTTAACTGCTCTCTCCCACACAGTCATTCTGTTTGACTGGTAAAATCATTAGGAAAACACCTTTCAAAGCAGGCTTAAGACAAGAGAGTTTTATTTGACTCTTATGAAAATAGCCCAGGCGTCACATCTCTCAACCAAATTACTGCAGCCTCCACTTTGGAAAACCATGCTTCCAGCCAAGAGCTCAAGGCCCATCTCCAAAACTGAGGAGGCCCCTGCAAGGAAAATTCTTCCCTGCATCCCCTGCATGACATATGCTGGGTGGACTTAGTAAGAAGTTGGAAACAGCTCCTTTGCCTCAAAGTCTCAGTAAGAAACAGGGCCCCTTCTTCAGCTGTGCTGGGAATTAAAAAAAAAAATGAAACAAGATCACAAATGATCAGGGTTCCATCCTCAAGATGCAGCTGCCCAGAATTAGAAGTTAACAGTTAGGCAAACTAAACCAGAGCTGAGTTCTTTAAAATATGATTCTTGAAAATGTTGGCAAAAGACAGCAAAGTGGGGGAGATTCTTCTCCAAAAATGTTTACCATTTCCTTCCTCAGTATCTATTCCTGAGTTGAATACCATCACTGATTCCATAAAAGCACTATGTGTTTGGAACAGGGCTGAACAGCCATTAAAATAATGTTGGTGAATAACTGGATATACTAGTTAAACTTCCATTAGTGCTATACAACATTCTTTCCTGATGTGAACAGAATGCAATTCTTGCAATGCTCTATATTTAAAATATTATTTGATTTAAAAAAGAAAAAAATATTTTCGCTTTCCTTTCCCATGTTCCTAGTACATTGTATATTTTCAACATAACAAGAAAGAGGTACTATCATTTTAACTGTAATTAGCCAAGGCTTCATTCACCAAGGCTACAGTTTCAGCATCAAAGCACAAGTTTTGAGTATTTTAGATATGTCTATTTTTAATGGGAAAGAAAATTCATGAAACAGCACTCTGTATTCCTCTCCAACTCAAGAACCTTTTTCTTCAATCATATGAGTCTGTAGATGCTGTCCGCATTAATATATAAGAGGTGTGGATTTAATTAAGTTTTGCTTATAAAGTCTTCAATGTGTACAAAACATAGCACGAATATATGTAGCTTGGCACTATTCCATTTCAAAATAACTCCCAAAGCAAACCGTGTGTGTTACATAACCCAAGTAAGGCAGGAGTAATTCAGTGCACAAAAGTCAGTTCAAGATCTTAACATTTATAACTTTTCTTTTATCCTCCTTCCTAATTCTCAAAGGTACAGAAAAACAAAAATTCTTCTTTATATCTTGTCATCAGGGGTTTTTCTCCGTTTCCACATTTCTTCTGTATTTAAGTTATTTATAGTGCATATGAACTTTAAACGTTTAATTAAGTAACTTCCTCCTCACCACAATTCTGGAGAATATATGATAGACAACAGTAAAAATTACAATTATATAAATGGCATAGAGTATAATCAATGAGAACCTCAAAAAAAGGTTAAATTCAATGCAGTCAAACCTATAAACATACTGCAGGTTCTGGAACTGCATCAGACTAAAAGTATTGTTTAAAGAGTTAATACTGAAAGATTATTACAGAGAATCATATGGAAGATAATAAAGATGTGAATTTTGATGGTGGCAATGATGGTGGCATGTAACAAAAAATATGGGTTTGATGAAGTCAGGATTATCATTAAAAATTAAAAGGGAAAAGGGTGATTAGGATTTCAATTTGATAATATCAAAACTGAAATAGAACAATGGAGAATTTGATAAATGCAGATCTTCAGTCCATAATTCAGCACAAGGTCTGTATTTATCAAAGAGAATAACCAATTGTTCATTTCACTTGATGTGAAGTTATCTGGCTTCACACCGACAGCCTGACACCTGCTTCCAGGTAGCAGCGAGTGTGGCGTTTATTTTGCTGGCTCCCTTGAGCCACCAAAATGATACGTGCAGGCTTCCTGATGTCCCTACCTGTGGGGCTGTCTTCTTCCCCCCACCATGCTGAGTTTATTCTTGACAAGGTAGGCTGAACTTCACCAATGGCACATTAGCAAACACAGGGCAAATGGCAACTTAAACACTGACTCTTACACCCTTGGAGTCTTGGTTCTTGGGATCCAGCCGCTCTGTAAAGAACCCCAACTCAACCTCAGGCAGAGACCACATGAAAAGGAGTACCTTACCTCTTCACATTTTCAGTTAGCACTGTCCAGGTGTCAGACAGGTATAGATTCAAGAAGCTATTTGAGATATTCCTGCCCAGTCACTCTTTCACCACAGTGACCAAAAAAAAAAAAAAAAAAAAAAAAAAAAAAAAAAAAAAAAAAAAAAAAAAAAAAAAAAAAAAAAAAAAAAAAAAAAAAAAAAAAAAAAAAAAAAAAAAAAAAAAAAAAAAAAAAAAAAAAAAAAAAAAAAAAAAAAAAAAAAAAAAAAAAAAAAAAAAAAACAAACAAACAAACAAACAAACAAACAAAAAAAACCCTATGCTAACAGAATTGTAGAACGGTACCGGCAAATCCTCACAAAATCACCAGAAATAGATAATAAGATGTTTATCTTAGTCACTGAGTTTTAAGATGTTTGTTACATATTAACAGATAATTAGAGCACTGAAAGACAGTGAAAGACACAAGTTGCCAATGGGGAGATTTTGAGAGAACGAATAACAGCAGTACAAATAGTTCCTACTTTACAGGACTAGACAAGTACCTGATACTAAGATCCACAGCAATATCCACAGTGCTACTGTTTTCTAGCTATTTCTACTTGGTAATCAAAGAAACTAGTATTAAAAGAAAGCAAATAACTTATCCTAGACCACAGAATTAATAAGAAAAGCCTAAGCCACAAACTTAGGTCTACCTGTTATGCAGAGATACAAACAAAGGGGCTGAGGCTGGGCCAGAACCATAAAGAACAGCTACTTGCTTACAGCTTTGCATTTTCTCTGATTTCAGGAATAACTGAGGTCAGTGGTGGGAGGCTGAGAGCAGGGGATTGCAAATTTGAGCACAGTCTGGGTGATTTAGCAACATGGCAAGATCCGGTCTCAAAATCAAAAAAAAAAAAAAAAAAAAAAAAGGCGGGGGGGCTGAGGATGTGGCTCCTTGTGAAGGAAGGCCCTGGGCTTGATTCTCAGGATCACAGTAAGAATGACTACTCCATGCAGATCAAGCAGCACATCAGTTCTGGTCCCTGTTTAAAAAGCCAGCTCCTGCTTGGCTTTTTACGTCTGCCCTCCAATTCTGATAACATCATGTATTGGTCAGATTTCACGTTGCAGGGACCAAGTACCCAGCGCCCACAACTGAAAGGAGAAGTTTACTGTAGCTTGTGCTTTCGGAGGTTGAGTCCATGGCTGGCTGGCTCAAGGGTAGGAACATCACAGCAGAACAAAGTTGCTCAGCTCAGGGTAGCCAGGACGAACAGCAGAAGAACAGCACCAGGGTGGTAGGGGCCAGGGACCAGACAGTGGCAAACAAACCAACTTCCAGCTCAGCTGCCATGACCCACATCAGCACACCCAGAAGCATGCTTTACTAATTCTCTAGGTGGCTCTCAAGTCAATAAATTTGATGGTCCACCTTAACTGTCACACACACAAAGTTCCTAGAGGTAACTTTGGTAACTGGAGTCTAGCCTCACGAGTTATTCTGATTTAGGATCAGAGGTGTGTTGAACACACTCTGAGCACCTGTAACGTAAGTGTTCTCTTATCTAGGCTCATACTCTTTGCTTCTGGCCACATCTATGTCTAATAATATATGTCCTTCCCCAAAACCAATTCTTCAAACTTCTACAGACTTTAAGTCAAAAATCATTCCACTTAATCCTCAAGAAATCATCTAGTCCAGAGTTTTTTTTAGCTAATACTATGAAATCTGGGTCCCAGGCTGGTAACCTGTTCTTCCCAAGATCACCAGTGACCTGGCATTGGAGATCAGCAGTCCAAATCCTCCCCTATCACAAAGTGTTGAACCACTGTGTCCCTTTGAAGACTACCACGCCATCCTTTAGTCATCTGCCATTCATCAAGGTGAACTGGTAGTCAGAAACAATTAGAGCTTTGAATTTTCTCTAATTTCATGAATATCTGGGCCCAGTGGTGCTCTGGGAGGCCTCTGAGAGAAGAAGATTGCAAATTTGAGCCCACCTTGGGTGTTTTAGCAAGACAGCTATCAAAAACCACAAAAAATAAATACTGGCAAGACCGGGAAAGGAAAATTTTCATACACTGTTTGTGGGGATATAAACTGGTAGAGACATTAAGGGAAACAATAGATGTTCCTCAGAAAACAGGACACAGAGCTGTTGATGACGCAGCAATCCTATTCCTACACAGATACCCAAAGGAAACAAAATCTGTTCTTTAAAAATCCTCCATTTCTATGTTTAGTGTGGCACTAAGACATGCCATCGACTTAAATGTCCATTGATAAAGTAGTTTTTTTATATATTCAAGAAAATATTATCCAACCTTCAAAAAAATAAAACCCTGCCATCTGCATCGTCATGAATGAAACTTGAGAATGTACGTTAAGTGAAACGAATCATGCATAAAAACACAGCACGTGTTTTCACTTAAATGTAGAAGCCAAAAAGTTAACGTTGCATCTGTAACTACTATAACAGTGATTAGCAGCACCTCGGAACAGTAGAGAATGATAAGAAATGCTTAACAAGCACAGGGGGTACAATGGAAAAGGGGGGATAATTTTTCAATGTTTATAGCACAGTAGGAGAACTGTGACTGACTAAAATCAGTTATATATTTCAAAATAACTGGTAGAGAGGATTGTGAATGTTCCCAATGAAAAAGATAGTAGTAAGTATCTAGGGGGACAGACCAATTACCCTGATCTGCTCAATACACAAGGTTTACTTATACTCCATAAATATGTACAATGAGGTGTCAATTAATTTTTTAAATGTTTTTTTAAATTATGTTACAAAGAAAAATAAAATCATTCTTTCACCCAAACAATTAGATGTATGGGGCTGTGGAGAGGGGCAGAATAATAACGAAAAGACTAAAAGGTGAGAGTCCTTCTCTTCCCAAAGACCATCTTTTTATACAGTGTCTTTTCTTCACAGTGAAAAGACAATGAGTTGCTATACATTGCAAAAATTTTTTGTATAATATAATAGGTATACAGGTAGTGAAGCAAAGAGCTCTGGCTCCAGTACTTACACTTCCATCTCAAAGAAGGAGCCTAAAATCACAACTACTGACTGCATTTCCTTCCTCTGTTCCATGAAAGCTAGTCACTTTGTTTTCCTTTGCTCCTTTCCTCTTGTCAGACTCAGAGCACCTCTGTGAAGACAGCACCATGTATGCCACACAACTAATTATTCAGGAGTCCGACTATGAATGACTGCTTCTGCCTATACCGTCTTTCTTGTTATTTTTTTCCCACTTTTCTTCCTTCACTCTTGTACTTTCTACTTCTCTTACTCTGCCTGCTGCCATGACCTAAGCTTATTCTTTGTTTCCTCCAAAAGAGATATGGAACTATATAAGATTAAAAAGAATCTACAAATGCATCCATCCTTGCCTCAACATTATTTTTGAAGGAATCAGAAAATGGGTTGGGGACAGAAAGTTATTCTGTTTGAGATGCTCTCAATTGAAATATCACAGCAGGGAAGGGAGTCTGGCCCTTCTAATTAAATTGTTCCAAGACCAGGAACAAATGTACACATCCCTCTGCTAAACTCACTAAGACTGCTGGAAGTGTTCCACTTTTTATCTTTAAAGTAACAGTGATTTACACATGAAGAAAAGATGATTCAGAATCTAGGAACATTCCTACGGTGGGGGACTATAAGGACTCGAGCTCCTGGTTGGCACTTTCTCTCTGGTTCATGGAAAGAACTTTTTACCCAGAAAAACAATTTAAAAATCACTTGATTCAATATCAACAGTTTTAAAAAACAGAAAACAGACTCCACAGCAAAAGACATCTTCCTTATCCCACTTTATGGCCTCATTGGCTTTCCTGATTCTGACCCCATCATTTTACAAATCCTAACTCCAGATAACTTGGCCACCTGGCTCCTCTGGTCCTGCCCTGGCATTGCTGAACACACACAGTGAAGTGCATCTGGAAATGACACATATCCACACTGATGTTCTCAGGGATCAGTGATCTCCAGCCTCAAGAGGTCATTCCACACATGTTCTACAACCAGGCATGTAACCCTGGTGATTTTGCTCCCCCATTTGCTGCTGCAGCCATGTAAACTAACATCATTCTCCAAAGCTGGTCAGCCCACAGCCACACTTCTCTCAGAGATAGTACTCCTTCCGATTTCAAGAATAAACAGGGCTGAGGCCATACTTCAGCAACTGAAGCACTTGTTGAACAAGCACAAGGCCTGGAGTTTGATTCTCCAGCACCAACTAAGCCAGACGTGGTGCACACCTATAATCCCAGTACTTGGGAGGCTGAGGCAGGAGGATTCCTGTGAGTTTGAGGCCAGCCTGGGCTTCATAGGGAGTTTAGGACTATCCTGGACTACAAAGTGAGACTCTGTCTCAAAAAAAAAGGAAAAAAATAAAGTGTCATACACATGGGCTCACCTGATGTTCCTACCCTACAACCATATCTGCTCATGTGTGCTGGACAAGCTAAGGTGATCATTTACTGGAATATTTGTCTCTTTTTTTCTTTTTTAACAACTAAACCACCAAAGAAATTTTGTCATTTCGTGCAATTTTGCTACAAAACTGGCATGCTAAAGTTTCTGTGTGAATTTTGTCAATTGTGAAATGGTTCTTTCACTTACAGTTATTAATAGGAAAGTCCTACAGATATCCATGAGCCCATCGAGATCTAACTTCCCAGGTGCAGGTCTGGGAGATGCACAGGACCTGGTGGCTCCCTAATCTTGGGCCCCAGCTGGTCTCATCTGGCACACCCAGGCTCTCTCTCAGCAATGCCAGACATATACTCAGATAACAACAAGGCATCAGATATACACCTGTCCTTGCTTCTGTAGAATACTGGGTTTCTGTTATGCTCATTCAACCTACAGCAGAAGTACCTATACTTACACTGACATCTTGGCTTCTAATTACAGGCAGTTTTCCTACACAAGGAAGATGAAACTATAATAACAAGCAGAAGACATTTCCAATCACAAACTAGAATGCGACTTAAAAGAAAAAAGAAACTTGCACTTAATACTAACTCATTAGACTCACTGGACTGCATCTCAACTCCCCTCTGCTGTCCAGATCCTCAGCAATAGAAATCGACCTGACATCTAGTTTAGCTCTGTGATGAGGGAAGACTAGGGAAGGCTTTGGAGCAGACGGCTGCTCACAGAGAGCAGAAACTACAGCTGTAATTGTTCACAGGTCTCCAAATACAGGCAATAGCAGCCTGAAACATGATCACATGTTAACTACCGCTGTGATTTTGCAGAGAATCCTTTGTTGTTTAATTTAATGACTTTTTCTGGAATAAATCATTATTTTTATAAATTCTGAAAAAAACAGAACTGAGTCACACATCTTAACAGAAGAAGCCAGATGACAGAAGGAGACTCCATGTCTCCATGGCAAGACCAGCCACGGAAGGAGGCATCTTCTCAGAGCTTCACTGGCGAACTTGAGACCAAAGCAAAGCAAAATCTCTTGGTATTGACAAAAGCCAACCTAGCACCTTTGTTAGAAACACTCTAACCCATTTCCATCACAGTGAAAAATTTAGTCAATTCCAAGTGTTGTAGTTTGGATAAGGACTGTCCCCCAGAGGACCACGTGTTAAAGGTTTGGTCACCAGCCTGTGGTGCTATTAAAAGGTGGTGAAACCTTTAAGAGGAGGAGCCTAGTGGGAGGTCTTCAGGTGAGTAGGAGCATGTCCTTGAAGGGGACAGGGACAGCTCTACCACATACTCTTTTTCAAATTCTGGCCATAAGGTGAACAGTTCTGTTCTGCCACACATTTACTGCCAAGATGTTTTGTCTTGCCATTGGCCCCAAAGCAATGAAACCATACAACCATAGACTGAAAACTTTAAAATTGCAAGACAAAAATAAACCTCTTCTTTTTATAAGTTTATTATCTCAGGTATTTGTTTTTGTCACAGAAAGCTGACTAACACACCAAATCAGGGTTTGTTCATTCTCTTCTTTGGACATTGAAGCTAGTCTAGGTTTACTTTACTTAAGGCCTTATGGTGTTTAATTTTAAGTGTCAACTTTTATAGGTCATGGTGTCTAGGTATTCAGAGAGCATCTGGAACACTATTCCACAGGTGTGCTTCTTTAATGAGATTCACATTTAAACTGGCTGCCTTCAAGTAAATCCAGTTGCCTTCTCTGATGTGGCTGGTCCCATCTAATCAGCTGAGGATCAAAATCTAATGAAAGATTGACTCCTTTCAGCAAGAAGGAATCTGCAGCAGATTGTCTCTGGACAATGGCAGCTCTTTGCTAGGTCATCAGGCTGCCAGTCCTGGTCCTAGATTTGCCAGTCCCTGTAACAGCATAAATCTATTACCTAAAATTTATCTATCTCCCTATATATCTATCCATCTCACTGCTATTTTTTTCATTTTATTAATATACATATGTGATACATGTTTATATTGAACTTGAGTATTTTGTGCATATATATTGCATCAAAATTATAATCCCTTCCCCCATTTTGAACTTCCTGCATCCTCCTCTTCCCTCCTAACTCCCAGTATCACCCCTGTTGGGTTCTACACAATGACTGTATTCTGGGTTTCTCGTATTAAAGAAACCATTCAATATTTAACCTTTTGCATTTGACTCATTTCATGAGCATGATGGTCTCAAGTTGCATCCATTTACCTACAAATGCCTCAAATCTATCTGCAATTACAGAAGAGCGGTACCCCATGGTGTACATATATCACAATTTTTGTATCCATTTGTCTGTTGATTGGCATTTTGGTGTCTTCCACATTTTAGTTATTGTTAATTGTACTGCTATGAGCATGGACACAGAACTAAAAGAAAATTGGATCCCTCAAATTCAAAGACCCAGTTAAAAAATGGGCAACGGAAATGAATAGAGAGTTCTCAGAAGACGAAGTTCAAATAGCCAGTAAATACATGAAAAGATGTTCAACATCCTTAGCCTTTAGATAAATGTAAATCAAAACATCACTAAAATATCATATCTAATCCCAGAGAGAATGGTGTATACCATAAACTCAAACAGCAAACAACGCTGGCAAGATTATGGGGGAAAAGGAACTCTTTTACACTTCTGGTAGGATTGTACACTATCTATAACCACTATGGAGGGCAGTATAGAAATTCCTCAAAAGTCTAAAAATAAATATTCCACTTGATCCAGTGATACCTCTTCTGAGAATCTTTCCAAAACAGTTAAAAACAACATAATCTGCCAATAGATTTCCTATTCATGTTGTTTGGATAGATCTCTCATGGGTTCTACTTTCCTGGAGAACCATGACTGATATAGACCTCTTATAATTGAACAGCTAGGCTGTCAGGTGATCAGTAAGCACAGGTGGAATCCTCCACACACCAGGTCCATCCTCTGTGAGGTAACTCCAAAACCAGGGTGATTTCAAGGGAGCATGCCTACTCATGTACAAAATCCATGCATAAGAAACTGTCCACCGTGCTATCCTCCCATCCCATAGTCCGTGGGGTGCTCCACTAAGTTCAATCCATCTCTGTGTTTTCAGCCAGTCCCTTCTTGTCTATCCCAAGTCATGGTAGAAGGAATTCCCACCCCGCCCCCCAAAAAAATCCCACAGTTTTGTCACTTTAGAAAAAAAGGACATCACATAGAATATGCTTAGATTTAGATTTTAGTGATGCTTTAAACTTGAATGTACAGTAAATCAGAGATAATGTTCTGCCTCCCAGTATTAATTTTCAGTTCTCAAAGAGAAATAAAGCAGCTGTGTTGATCACTATCAAGACCTTGCTTCTGAAAGTATGACTAAAGAGAAAATCAGCCAAGGGACATACAGAGAAGTATGGTGTGGGTGCCTTGCACTGGGCAGCTTGGGTCAACACCACTGGCCTAACGGCAGTTTCATGTTCACTGGTAAGCCATGCCCATCATGTCACTGGCAGCCGAAGACCCACTACCCAAGCAGAACAGGAACTTCTGGCACCTATCTTCGCTCTCTCCTTCCTCTCACACCCACACAGCCCAGGGGTTAGTATCTAACCTCTGTCTCCACTCTCTCAGTCCCCATTCTTCTCAGAAAAATGGACATATATGTGTGTATGTATGTGGATAAAACCTTTTCTACAATTTACCATTTATAGGTATAGAAGATTCCCTGTTATCACGGCACCTCCAATCCTCGTCCAGTCTGCAAAGTTACACAAGACCTTGTTAGCTGTGTTAATTCTCCTCTTAGACTGTGAACCAGAATTGTTCCCTGCCCCATTGCTTTGCTGCCAAGCTAATGCTCCAACCCTGTACAAATGCAACAACTGCAAAGCAGGTCTACAGAACCAAACTTTCCTCTACTCTTATCAGCCTGTTAGAAAGAGGATTGATAAGGAAGCATTCTGCCTTTTCTTTTTGTTTCGCATCTACCTGTATTCTATGCTACTTTATAGAATCACTATGTAAGTTCCAAGTCTGCTCTTGGTTCTCTGTAAATGCTTCACTAAACTTTTCTTCAATTCACTCTACCCATTCTTTTTCCCCAGTAAATATGAGTAGAGGCCCCTGTTTGGGGCTAGATGGCCAATTCACCTCCTCCTTTAGTGCTGAAGCAAATCAGTCGCCTGCAGACATCTCTAAGGAAAGCAACTGAGAGCAGTGTCATGTCTTTGACACTTTGGTCTCAAAATGCAACAGTCAGCCATTCAGTATGCATGCTTTTCCGATGTCAGGCAGTGTACAGGGAATGTGTGTATGTATACATCTACATGTTCATAATGCAGTCATTTTTCACTTATATTCAATAATTTCCCTTTCCCTTATAAAATGTAGGCTATTCCATCCCAGTGGGAAACATCCCCACTAACAACGCACTGAATAATGGTCTAAGAGATTTACATTGGCCAGCTGGACAACTGCAATAATTTCCTAACTCAACTCTACTGCCAGCCTTCTATACTCCAATCTACTATCAACACGGTCTGAGTGATCTCACAAACCTGATCCTCTTAATTCACTATATCAAACCTTTCATTGACTCTCCACTGATGCTAGGACAAAGACTAAATCTTTTAGAATATCTGACAAGGCCCACCATAATCCAGTTCCTGCCTCATAGGTTCACCTTACTTCCTAGTGCAACCTTACATTTCAGCCATTTCAGACTTCCTGCATCTCCCCAAATGGCAAACCTAGCCCAGTCTCCTTGGCCTTCATGCCCTTACCCACCCTTTCTGTCTGGCAAACACCTCTCAACTTCCAACACTCTGTTCAGTAGTCACTCTTATTTGAAGCCCTGTCCAACTTCCCCCACTAGAATTTACCGTTCCCATTGGGATGACCTCACTGTACCACAGGACACACCACAAGCAAAGCCAGAGTAACACTCAATTGCTTATTGATTTATATTTCTTTCTTACCCTGCCAGACAATACAGATTTTAAAGGACAGAGGACTTACTTTACTTCTGTTTTTAGTCCCCAGTAACCAACACCATACGATGATACTGTGGACACTTTTGTGTTTAAAATAATAAATCAATGAATATACTATTTTTCTGGAAGTATACTTACATAGTCACAAATAATATTTAAGGTCAGTTACAAAAGTACTGACAATATACCAAAACAAAACTTTAAAAAAGGTTGCTAAAGAAGACTAATGGAAATTAAGCATCAAAGTGCTGGTGGCATAGCTCAGTGGTTATAGTACTCACCCAGCATGTGTAAGGCCTTGGATTTGATTCCCCAGTACCACATAAAAATTAGCTGGGTGTGGTGGTATATGCCTATAATCCTAGCAGTGGGGAGGCTGAGGCAGGAGGATTATTGAGAGTTTGAGGCCAGCCTGGACTACACAGTAAGTTCAGGACAAGCCTATACCACAGAGTGAGACCCTGTCTCAAAAAAAAAAAAAAAAATTATGTGTTGAAAAATTATGTGGTGAAGCTAGGAGTGTCATTATTATACTCACTAGAAGCAGCCATATATTTGGCTTTTTAGTAGCAATAGCAAGTTTCCTAGGAACCATAAGGTAAAAATAAACCGCTGCTAAAATAAAGCATAAAAAATTCCGACATGGTTCCCAAAGAGAAAATTTTCCAAGGAATCTCAGAATGGATGCTATGAGATAAAAGGCAGCTTTAAGCACTTCTCTTTCTTCATTAAAAAATTATGTTTAATTGGCATACAGTGTTTATATTTAGAGGCTAAAATGTGACATTTCAAAACATATGTAATGATCTGATCAAAGCAATTAGCTTATTTATCAATCACTGCAGACATTTTTCATTTCTTTGTGTCCGAAATATTCAAAATTCTCTGTTGCATCTATTTTGAAAGATTCCACTGATTGTCTTCAACTACAGGCACCGTAATGTGTCGTAGAACGTTAGAAGTTATTCCTCCTATCCAACTGCACTCCTATACTCACAACTATCCTCTCTGTCTCCCTCCTCCAGGCCCTTCCCAGGCAAACAATTCTTATCATTCACAGATAGATGAGTTTCCTAAAGATGTTTTTCACAAAACCACTCACCATAAACTAAGCTCTCACATTAACACACAACTTAGTAAACTCTTACTGTGGTGTGCAAAGTAGTTCTCTTAGAGGTGGTCAGATGATTAAAAGACATACTTTAATGTTGTCCTTGGACCCTGGATAAAGGTGAGAATTTGCTAGAATGTAACATACCATTTCCTCTAAAAGCCAACCTGACACTTAACATTTTGCATATATTTTCAAGGTAAGTATAGAAATCTAAAGTGTATCCACTGAATCTGAGTGGAGCGTCTGTACTTCCAACCTGGAGTACAGACAAACTGTATTCTTGAGCCAGGCTTCCACAAATATTATTTCCCACAGTATGACTCTTTAAAGAGTCTGACCTCCCTAGATAGCAGAACTATGCATTTTAATTGTCAGCCAGAGTGGGTTATTACCGTATTATAGAACTGCTACTAGGCTCCTTCTAGAAAAACAGAGGCGCCTAACAGGAAAACTCAACCACTTCTGGAAGAGATACTTATATGTGTAAAGCCAAAATTCTCCAGAATTTTACAACATAGAAGCCCTACAGTTCTACGTTATTAAGCATGGCCAAAAACAATTTAGTCCTGTAAAATATTCAAAGAAAGTGCAACCAGACACATCCCAAATGTTTTTTTTTTTTTTAATCTCATTAAAACACTCAGAGAATATCTAACATTGAGTAATGTAACTTCCTGCAGTACCTTCCAAGAAACACTGGTTGAGTTGCAAAACATGTATGTAAGTAACTGCTATAGGGAAATTAGCCATGTTGCTATAAAAATTAGGGTGAGTTTAACGAAAACCCCGTGATTTATAAAATAACCTAAAGCATGACTATTGCATCATGGTTATTAGATAGCAAGGCCAGCTGCTTATTAATTGTATTTTTAGGTCATGATAATGTATACCAGCACCTTTCTTTATCCTTTGGGGCAAAGCATACTTCAGGTTATCAGGTGAGATTATTAATAAATATATTTTTAAATGACAGACCAGCCTAGAGCTAATTTCTGTCCCTAGACCCAAAGGTTGAGAAATATCAGTAAACACTGCAAACAACATTGCACAGTTTCAGACACAAGCTATCCAAAAACTGGTATTATGGTATTAATGTTTGTGATGACTAAGGAATAATCATTCTTCATGAAGACTAACAGCCTGATCCAGCTGTCAGCAAACTCTCTGTAAAGGACTTGACAACCGATATTTCAGGCTTTGAGAACTGTCATTGTAGTGGGAAAGCAGCCACAGGCAACATCTAAATAGGATGGTTGTAATCCAATAAAGCTTTATTTACAAAAAAGGTGTGGACAGGATTCAGTCCTTAGGCTCAGCCCAAAAAGCTCAAACATGAAAAACACGAATGAAAAAAATTTATTATGAGAAATTCGATCAAATGTTCCCTGGAGATGAACATATGAAGCCCATGTATATTATTATTCTTTCACTGTAGTAGCCTAATTACTACTTATTCTGGGTTTTCCCCTCAGTATCCTCAAGTGTTTTTTTTTTTTTTTATTCAAGAAACCATATCAGACTTATGCTTTCAGAAAACACCTTTATAACAGTTTTACAAATATCTGACAGGTTTTGGTGCTCAAAATAGCCAGCCATGTGCTGGTAACTTTCCTATACTTTCTGATTATTACAGACTCAATAGTTTCTCCATCTATGAGATATGATTTTTTAAAAAAAGATATGCCTATTTTCTTAAATTATTACAATTAAAGACACACAGTTATCCTCCTCAAACTATTCCCCCTTGTTTTAAACACATTTATCCCATAATTATTGTCACTTTCTAACACACTTCAGGAAGTCCTCTTTCAGGGGGTTTTTAGGTGGCACTGTTGTGGCTTCTACAGATGTAACTAAAATAAACAAGGACTTGGAGACAGGCCTCACTCTAGTCTGACTGGTGACTGGTGTCCTTCTGAAGAAGAAATCTGGGTACACAGAGACACCAGGATATGTACACAGTGGGAAGACCACGTGAAAGGCAACAAGAAGGTGGCCTTCTGCAAGCAAGGAGAGAGACCTCAGAGGAAACTTAACCTGCCAGAGCTTTGATCTGAGACTTCCAGTCTCCAGAAGCTGAGAAATTAAATTGTTTAATCACCCAGTCTGTGGCATTTTGCTATGGCACCCAAAGCAAATTAATCCAGACAAGACTGGTCAGAAGGCAGTGGCAACAGCGTGGGCTAGAACTAGAAGAGACATGGCAAGGACGCAGAGACCTCAGAGGGGAAAATCTACAAGCAGAGCAGGAAAGTGGAGCAGGGGGAAGGGCGCACAGTGGGCATTTATACCCATACGGATCCGCCTGGCAAGAAGGGTGGCAACTGGTCATAAATAAAGGAGAGTCAAAGAGGGGGCGAGTGATCTCAAGCAAGGCAGGGTTCTATCTTGGTCTTTATTTTCTCAGAGTAGACACTAACTGCATGATTGACAATGCCACTTGCAGAGGATTAAACTAGACCCAAAAACATCTGCTTCAATTTATTTAGTTGTTTAACATGTTATATTAAAATATCGCCATGTCCTTAAATACTGAGATAGCTCAAACTTCCGCGAAGAGCTTTACTTTAAAATACCCGTTTTAGCTATTTTCTTGCACTTCCAGCATACCACAGCTCATTCTGGGTTTTGATCTTCTAGATGCAGACTTGAAGGTTCATTCCATTCTTGTGTAGTGTCTATCCTTAATTATGCCATATTCTTTTCTATTTTTGTATTTACTATTTAAAAATCTTGAGTTCTTCAGAAAGCTACCCCTCTTTTTTGTTGTAGGGAGTGATAGGAATAAAATCCAGGGCCTCATGAACACTAAATATTCTGACACACAGCTATATTCCCTGCCATTTACCTCTAAGTATTAAAAAGTATTATATACTAAATTATGACAGAAATATTTTCTAAATAAGCACAAGTCAAAGGGGGAGAAGACTTTGCTGTCATGGAAAACCTTGGGGAAGAACTTGAACCATTTGTTAAAAGTCAATGCCTCCTTATCCATGTGGAATTCTGCCTTACCTTTCCCATTTTTTACCAGCTGAAGCTGCCACCAGAGTTCATTATTTTAAGCTAACACCTGCTAGCAATGACTTCTCTACATATTAACATACTCTACCAGACCACCTACTTAGTCTTCCTAATCTCACTTGAATTATACTTCCATCACTAGGTGAAGAGTTTAGAACAAGATCCACATGTGCACATACAAATGTGTAAAGTGAACTTCTAAAACAGACATACTCAAGCCAGAATATTTCTTTTTTCCATTTAATTTTTTTAAGAAACGCTTTACCCCAAACAAGATAAGGGAAAAAGGTTTAGTCTTACTTTTAAAGGTTAAAGGTTAAATATGACTCAAACAAAATCTCTCCAAATTTTTCTTTTATCTTTCTGGCAAGATGAAAGTAGCAGAAGAGGACCAACAGTGCCACATACAACTTTGGATGACTCCAGGACCAGAATCCCAAAATTAATCACGCCATTTTTCGAGGCTCTATCCCCTTCAAGCAGTTATTACCCCAAAGTGTAAAAGACCCTTACACACAAGTGTGTGCACACACACGCGCGCGCGCGCACGCACACACACAAATGCATACCCCATCCACTTCCGGATAAGCCTGAAAGTAACTACAAGAAATCACATGATACTTGGCAGACTTGGCAGAACCAAAACAAACCTAACCAAAAAAAAGTAAACAAAAAAAATCTGGGCAAGAAAATAATAATTACTAGGAAAAGTAAAAATATATAAAGAAGACATGCATCAAGTATTGATTAGAAAATACTATATATGCCATGTATTATATTCACATGGCAATAAAAAGAATTGTATTTCTACTTCAAATCCAAGTCTGCTCATCAAGTGATATACTTTAAAAAGTTAACTTTTTAAACGGAGATATTGACTCTTTTACTCTCTTCTATTTCCTATTTATGTAGTAACCACCCAAAAACCCATTAATTGTTTTCTATTTGCAAAATGATTCACATTAAAAAGGAGTACAGTGAGTCTGGTCACCCAGCAATTTCTCCCACCCTCCCTTGCAGACATCACATCACAAAGATGATGACTCACTTGGTCATACAATTTCTATCATTTCAAGAGTTTTACAGATTGTTGTGATGAATACTGGCCCATAAATGTGAACACTAAGATGAAATTATTTATGACATTTTATTACAGACAAAATAATACTAAACATTTCTCTATTTATAAGATGATTCACTAGGTTTAGACATGAGTTACACAGAGACAAACTAACTTAAGGATTAAGATGTCTGAGTTCAGGACAAATGCCCAGGTCTACTTCCTTAGGTAGAGCATTACAACCAGTTCTGGAGCTACAGATCAATATAAGGTAGAAATACTGACATACTACTCAATGGCTAAAAACCGCAAAATTGTCCAAAATAAAAAGTAATCCTAACAAATAATTATGGTTTACCTTTATTACTTTCTTCGGTAGTGTAGAAATTACAAAGAAAACTTCAGTGTTACTGCATCCAATCTATGCATACAACATGCCTCAGATGATTGACTAGACCTATGTTCCTCTATTTAAAGTTTTATCATATTTGAATGAACCTCTCCATGGGCCTCAAACTGGGTCATTCAGCAGCTGAGGCAGGGGAGGCTGGAGCAGCATATTCGCCCTCAGGTCGCTCAGAACTAACAAGGGAATAGAGAAATGCCAAACAGAGAACAAAGAAATGTAATCATGTCTAAATTATTTTTAAAAATTCCTTACCACTCCAGAAAATTGAGATTGAAATACAGCAAGTCGTTAGAGAGAATTTTGTGTAGCATATGAAGAAACACAGGTACAGCAGAATGGAAGAGTGGTAAGAAAGGAAACGGTAAGGATTCTCCCAAAAACAAGGATCATATCAATAAAGCGCCATGTGCTGGCAGCATCAGGAGGTGTAGACAGTAAGCAAAGAGAAAGGAGATTGAGCAGGTGGGGCGAGTTGAGAAAAGAAAGTCTGGTAGGTCTGACCAGTGCTTAAGGTAGCAAGACAGTAAAAGAGGAAGCCAAGAAGCAGGGCAACAAACCACCGTCAGGACTGTGAAACACACCGGAAGAAGAGGGGAAAGGCAGAAAAGATAACTCGTAAGTGTCTAGCTCTGGAAAATTCACTACTAGCAAAAATTTGGCAGAAAAGGGTGCTAGATTAAGAATATGACACTAAGTTTTGCTTTCCGTACTTAAATTGAAGTTGTGTTAGTGTACCTCTCCTTCAGGCACTGGGAGACAGAGACAGGGAGTGGAGACAGACACAGACAATAAAGGATGTGCTGAAGAACCTCAATACAAAACCAGAAAGAAGGGAAAATCGGCAGAATCGTGGGGAAGAGGAAAGCAAAAGATTAGGAGAGAGAGAGACAGAGTAGAAGAGGAGACAAAGATGGCATGAGTGTTAGAAGAACCCGATGACGTAGTTTAATGAATGCCAGGAACTGACAAGAGCGCCACAGGTCAGACAGAGTAGGGTGACAGATTAGGAAAGGCCACATGATTGAACTGGAAGACTGTGGGTGCTCTCCTAAGGAATGATTTCATTAGAATGCTGGGGGCAAAATCTGGAGGGCAGATAAAGAGTTTTAAAAGAAACAAAGATGAAGTACAAGAGTACGGAATTCCACGATGACAGTCATGAAGGACAGAACAAGAGCGGCACACCTGAGGAGCCAGATCACACCATGCGCGATGAAAGTGCAAGAGATGACAGGGCTCCTAATAGAAGTCCTAACATATTTTTCCTGAAATATGATGAATCTTCCTATAAATTACCCTAAGTGGGGCTAAGAGTACGTCTCTAAAACTCCCAAATATTTTCCCAAATGTAACATTGGTATATATAGTCACCTTCTGTAGAGGTCTGACCAAGGGTTTCAATGTACACATTGTTATACCGAAAGACCTATAAACTTTAACTAAGCTTTATTCAATATAAAGCCCATGATTGGAAAGCTATTGAACTTTTTAATAAGGATATGAAGAAGTGACAGTTCTTACTTTAAGTTACCAGCATCTTTTCACAGAGCCTAAATTATAAACAGAGAATAATCTTGTGCAATACCTTAGCAGATCTCTGCACTCTGCTTAAAGTAAACACTCTAATACAGTTAAAGTCTAAAATGTTTTCCAAGAGTCTCATGTGTTTGGAGGGACCGTGTGGGAGCTGTGATTATCAGTGATTAATCCATCAATGAGTTCCTATGCAGCCAAGAGGTGTGGCCTGTTTGGAGGAATAGCTACTGGGGGAGTGATGCAGAGGGGCTTATCTCCCTCTTTGGTTCTTCTCTTCGTGTTATGCTGCCCAGCTGCTATGCAGTAAGTGGCATCCTGCACACCAGGACCTCCCGCCACTATGGGGGAACTATGCATAGCCTGAGACCTCTGAGACGATGATCAACATTCTAATTTAGGTTGTGGGTATCAGGTATTATGTCCCAGCAACAGAAAAGTAACAAAAACATACTTTGTTCTTAGCTGACCTATTAATCTCATTATAAATTAATACATAGCTTAATTACATATTAAACCAGGATCATTCCTTTCAATAGTTCAGTATACTTGGTACACTAAATATTCAAAAATACCTTCTCTTCATTTTTTAAAACTCCAAAAACCTTGAAAATACTTGGAAAAATCAGTGAACTTTTCATTTCAGAATTTTATTGGATAATTGAACTTAGGTTAAGCTAATTTGAGGAAGCTAATAGCCCTTTGAAAATACATACATACACACACATACCTTTTACAAATTTCTGTAAATAAATGAGGAAGCATGTAAGAATTTGGGTTACACCGGTCAAATCACTTTGTACATGAAAAGTGACAGAGGACATAAGTTAAACACTGAATATTGGCTCTCTGTTCCCTCCATGCCCTCTAAATTTCTTCAAACTAAAAATAGCCCATGGGGGTTTAAATCTAGCCTGGCTTCTAAGAAGTACACGTCTAGAGCGCAATGGGTGAAGTTCCCTTGTAGTTACATGGGTTCCTTTTGCTCTCCCATGAGGAGGCGATGAATAATCTAGTTTAGAGGATTTTGTGGGCCATAATTGCTAGATAGGGAGTTTGACAAGAAAAGATAAAAAAAAAAAAAAAAAAGAGCTGGCCCAGCAGTGGATGTCAAAAGGAAACAATGAAAACCATGCGACCATAATAGTTTTTCAAAATACAGAACTGAAGTTCTATATTCACAAGCATTACTCTAAATTACACTGCAAAAAAAAAAAAGAAGAAGAAGAAGCATTACCTACTTATTGAGCACTACTATAAAACAAGTTAAGCACAAAACCAGATGCCTGATTTTGGACAAGAGAAAATGACAAGCTAAAAAACAAGACAAAATACACTTAAGTTTGGACAGAAACGCTAATGGAGTTAAGATTTATGACCTGAAAAGAAAATGCTCACTTTCCATGCTCCGGTTTCATGGTCACAGACTCTTACAGATGCGTGCTACAGGACACAGGGACTCTAAAACAGTGTATCTGGAAAACCAACAAACATTAGAATTGGAAAAACATGCAAAGAATATGGCATATGTTTTGTTACAATATTGCTATATGTGCGCTTGTGGTTTGAAATAGCCGTTCCAACAATGTAAGACCATAAGTCACTTTTTTCAGCATCACAAAGAGTGACTTCTCAGAACTGATATTTAAACAAAAGATAATTCTTGCTGTTACAAATAGTTTCTATTTTGTTTATTACATCTGTAACATTCTATTTTTAGATTAAAATTTAAAATCACGGCCATCCATGTACAATGGTATCATAAATCAAAAAGAGGATGCTTAGAACCCAATTGTTATGACATTGTCAAAGTCTAATTAATTACATAAGGGCCATTTCATAAACACAATGAAAGCCTTCAGGGCATGTCATGAAGGGATGTTGCCTTTTCTAGGCTGAAGTCACTTGGCATCAAACTCACTTTAAAAGTCTCCTAAGGTGTGGTAATACCCATGACTCATGAATTGTCCTTTCATTGGTGAACCGACTACATGATTTCCAGGATTAAATAAATTATCAGGTTCTGACATCATTTGCTTACTGCAAACAACTAGCATTACAGTAAATATTGTGTTTATTAATAAAAGTTAATAGAATCCACCAGCCAGGCATTACCAAAAATGGTGGGGAGAGAGAATTTGGTTATATGAAATGAATGATCCCATTTATACAAGAGCAATGGTGAAGAGAAGGCAAAGCGGCTTTACCGAGCACAGCTCAAGGCAACATGAACTACTGAAAATCCCCAGAAGGGCTGACTACCTCAGTGTCCTGAGATGGAGGAAGTCCGAGCCAGAGCGGAGCCACAGGACACTTTCTGCAACTGAATGGAAGGAGCAAGGAGGGCAAAGGACGGACAGGACTGGTAGGCAAGAAGCAGTCAGGAGAGTAAACACCGACAAGCTCGGGTAATTCATTATTTTTCCTGTTTGTGTGTCGTGCTGATACTGGGAACTGAACCCAGAGCCTTCATGTGCAGCTATGTCCCTAAACCTTTTTATTTGGGTGAGGATCTTGTTATACTGCCCAGCTGGGGACTTGAACATGCAATCCTTCTGCTCTAGTCTTCCAAGAGCTAGGACTGCTAGGGTTGCTCACTGCACTGAGCAAATCCATTACTTATCTGAACTTCAGTGTTCTTTTCTGAAATGAAATTGGGGAGTTAGGAGATCCGAAGCCGCCCTTTCCATTTCAAAAGCCCATGTTCTTATGACTGACATTGTATATGATGGTGGCAAAGAGCACAAAATTCAGGCTGACCTGAACCCCACCCCAGTTCCATATGGGAGTGGACTGGCCCCTCAGCTGCTCCAAGTCAATGTCATCTGGTGCTAGAAGCACCAACAGCCAGAGGCCACCTGGAAGAAGCCCGGTCGACCTAGTACTTGCAACTACCTTTTTCTATCCCTAAATAAGAGCATCTGGAATAGATTTCACACTCACGTGGGCCTAAGCAGCATATATTTCACTTACTACACTCTACCACATGTTGTATATGCTGGCTAGGAAAACATGATCTCTTCTGAGAGTCTCCTCATGGCTTGACACTTTACAGTATACACTTAACATTATATATTCCTGCAGAAGTCGCGAGAGGCCCACCAAGATCCAGCATGCCGGAAAGAAGGCCCAGATGCTGGAGAAACAGAGACTCCGCAACTGCTTTTATTTTTTGTAAACATCTTGCTTTTATCAAGGATCTCGTGTCAGATAAAGATTACTCCAGGACTATGGGGAAAGTGCCAGAAAACAGGCTCTTTTGGGGGAAATCAACTCAAAGGATAGTGAGTTGTGAAGCAAAGCTGATCTTAGCAACACGAAGATGACGGAAACTACCACAATTGGTCACCTCCTTCCTCCCTGCTGGGTCCTGCCCTACCCTCCTCAAGCTGCCTCCTCTCCTCTACCTGACCCATAACTCCCACCTAATCTGTACCACAGTCTTCAAAGCATTCCTCCCCAAACTCCATTCCTTTGGGCCAGCTTTGGGGAAGAAATGCATTCATGATTTAATTTATATTAAATGTTATAAACGAACTCAGTGACTACAGCAATTGCCCCATGAGGTCCGAAGTCTGATATCCCAGTACCACATAATAGCTGGTTATGGTGGCACTCACCTGTAATCCCAGCACTTGGGAGACTGAGGCAAAGAGGACTGCCATGAGTCTGAGGCCAAACTGGGCTACATGGTAAATTGAGGACCATCCTGGGCTACAAACTGAGAACCCGTCTCAAAAAAAAAAAAAAAAAAAAAAAGTGTTAGTCTACACAAATCTCAATGAGTTACTCTACTCTTCACTTCTCAAACTTAGCACTAATGACAATGAGGTCAGAACACTTCTTGCTGGGGAGACGATCATTTAATAGAAGAAGTAATTTTTCGAGTAGACATCCAGCAGCATCCCTAGCCTTTACTCCCTGATCCATGAATACTCTTCCAGGTTAGGACAACTAAAAACGTATCCAAGTGTTGCTAAATGCGGTGGGGCTGGGAATGAGGATGAAATAATTCTCATTTAAGAACCACTGAACTAAAATAAGATTACAAAAATGAAACCCAATTTGTAGTTGGAAAAGAGTTAGTAGCTATTTTTACAAAAGTAGTAACGTGTCACACAACTTAGATGTGTCCCCACATGGCAGTCTACATAGTACGAGCCACATATATGTACCTTGTCCTAATTAGCCGAGCTAGCCTAGCAGACAACTGGAGAACAAAACTTCAAACACAAAGAAAAATGGATTGAAATTTACTCGAGTTCCTGGAATACAGAAACAGCATTAACCTGAGTAAACTACAAGGACCTTTTCAGTTTTACTGAATAAAGAAATTGATAATTTTTTTAAATTCATGATAGGCTTGGAAAAAATTAAAGACCAGCATCTTTTGCTATCCTGGAAGCAAAAATAATCAAGCTAATGCTAAACTATACTTCTACAGCAGCAAGTTTCTGGTGTCCTGCTGGACAGAAGTAACACAGCAGTGACCTATACTGTATTCCATATTTCAAAAAGCTAAAATAAGGGATTTTGTGTGCATGTGTGTATGGTACTGGAGACTGAACCCAGGGCTTTCACTCTGAGCTACATTCCAGTCCATTTTTTATATCTGGCTTTGACAAGGAGTGTCACTGAGTTGCTAACTTTGAAAAGCTATTTTACTATAAGGAAATAAGTATTTGAGTAGATGTTTACTCTGAAACATTGCACAATGTATCACAGATATATAAAAACACCGCATTATTCTATTTATATGTACAACATACATGTTTCTATGAACTGGTTTTTAAAATAAGCATTTTTAAAGACCTAGGAAACACAAAAGTGCATTTCCCATCCCTAGATCAACCTTGTTTGGCACAGAGCTTTCTACTCTTCCCACTAGAGTGAACAGAACAGCATTATCATTCTAAGCCCAAAGTGAAGACAGAACTACTGGGAAGGGAAGCTTAGGCCTGCCGCTAGCTGCTTTCTTGGAAAACAGAAGGTCGATTCTCCACCTGGGAGCCATAAAGAACTTTTAAAGCAGATGTTTTACCTACTGACGCAGCAGCAGATGAAAATACACTCTGGCACTCTCACTGCAAAGGCCTTCAAGTATAGCAAACAGCCCACCTTCTGCCCTTCCCTTTTCTCCAGATCAGCATCACCTGGGAAGAACCTGCTAGAAGGCGAACTTCCTGCCCCTACTCCAGGCCCAGCGAATGAGAGAGCAGGAGCGCGGCCCACCCACCGGTGTCCTAACAAACCTTTCAGGTGGCTCTGATGCAGCTCGGCGTTCGAGCACCACTGACTCAGGCCAGTGTTACTCCTATAACCGCAAGTAGATGGTGTTTTAAAACGCTGAAAACAGAAGGGTAATTTTCATTTCTTCCTCAGACCTACTGTAAGGTGGACACCCTGCTCACTTAAGGGATAAGGAAACCGGCTCTGGGGTTGAGAGCGGCTAAAGGCCTAAAGCTAATAAATCCAGGTTGAAGAACAAGGTTTTTGTATTCTTCATTACTGAAATAGAGGCCTGCCCACCTTGTTAACAAAGATGAGGGAGGTTTCTCGTTTCTTTGTTTCTGTTTTGGCTCTGAGAAATGGGTCGGAGTAATGGGCCAGACGCCCGGGTCTCACGGAGACACAACTTCAGGGCACGACTCTGGAGAGGTATTTTTCCAACACACAACGTGTAATTGCTGCTGCGGTCCCCCTGTCTGTGCCCAAGGCCGCGTCCTTTCCACAAAGACGGGCCTCTCTAAGAGGCTCCCCTTTCTGCCACGGGCATCCTCGGCGCGACAGGTGGTCTGCCCGCGGGGGCCCTGCGACTCAGAGGAGACAGGAACGGTTTGCTGGGGGAAGCCGGCGGGGCGTGCAGCTCCGGGAGACCGGGCAGCTGGGACCCCGCAACCGCCGGGGGCCGCGTGAAACCACCACGCGTCCCACGAGGGTCAGAGCGAAGAAAAGCCAGCCGCGCGGGGCGGGCGGCGGCACTCACCGTGCGGGTCGCTCTTCTCGCGGACCCCGTCCACGCGGCCGTCGGGGTGGATGCGCAGGAAGAAGCCTCCGTTCTTGCAGTACAGCCGCTTGGGGTCCTTGAAGTGGCCGGGCGGGAAGGCGCCGCCGCCGCCGTCCTCGGGGAGGGCGGGCAGCGTGGTGATGCTGCCGGCTGCCATGGCCCCGCCGGGGTCCCGCCGGGGGACCCGAGCCCGCGCAGCCGCGCGGGGAGCCGCGGCGCCCCGGCCCCGGCCCCGGCCCCGGCCCCCCAGCCTCCCGCGGGCCCCCAGCCCCCGGCGGCTGGCGCTCGGCACGGTGTCGCCGCCTCCCCGGCTGCGAGCCCCGGTCGGCCGGTCTGCCTGTGCCCGCGCGGCGCCGTCACCCCTCACATCCCCGCCCCGGCCCCCGGCCTCCGTCGCTTGGGGCGTTCTTGGCTCGCGCCGGCCCGGCGCAGCGCGCACGCGCGCCCGGGGGTGGGGGGGTGGGGGTTGGGGGGGTTGGCGGGCGGGGGGACGAGGGCCCAGGCGCGGGGCTCCCCAGGCGCGACCCCCGCTCGCTCCCTAGGCGAGTCGCCCCGCCCGGTCCCGGGTCACCCAAGCCGCGTTCAGTCTTTCTCGACACTGCGGGGCTCTTGTGCAGCCAGCCCGACTCAACCTCTCAAAGTTGAAATGCCACCTTCTTCGCGCCCCGCGCCCCCGCCCCAACCTCGGTACTTTTTCCTTCCCGGCGGCGGTTCGGAGAAACTTCTCCCCCAACGCACAGGGCCAGAGGCCGCGCAGGATCCGTCGTGCGCCTCTGAAGGAGCTCTAATTGCCCAAAGACCAGAGGAGTGCGCGGCGCGCAGCTGCGGAGAGTGAAGCACCGGTGTGCAGCCCGCTCGGGCACCCTGCGTGCCGCAAGCGGCCCCGCAGGACGGGCCTCGCATCCTACCGCGGCGGAGCGGACGCGGCTGCCGTTGGCCCACCTAAATTAATACACGTTTCCCGGAGAAAGTATAATTTCCCGAAATTCCCCAACTATAAAATTTATATAATTTGCAGTTTGGTGCCTTCCAGTAGACATTAACTAGCAAAATATGGATTAAGAAAATCTGCATATACGGAGTGCCTACTGGGGGTAAGCGCTGTGGGAAACACCCAAGTCAGGATCTTCCTCAGTAGAAGAAGGACAGAGAAGCTGCCTCCTGCAGCTCAGCGGACCAGGTCAGGGTAAGCAGCTCTCAGCGGCACCACACTGGGAAGCGACAGAGGCAGGAGCCATTGGGAAAAGAGCCTGAGACAGAGCTGTTTTCAGTAAAAGAAGCAACAGGTGGGCTGCATACCAGGGATTTGGGGACACTCTTCCCCAGTGCCGAGGAAGGAACACGGGGAAAAAAGCCACCAGCCACCTGAATGATCACAGTATGAGCAGTCTGCAGAGGGTGGAGGTTGGGGGGGGGGGGGGGGCGTTGCCAGGACAGGTGGGAGACCTTTGATGAAGGGTCTGGAAGTGAAAAAGACAGGTTGGAGGCCATTGGACTGTTAGGGTCCCTTTGCTGTCTACACTCCACACATAGAACTCAGTGAAATTTTGCCCCCCTCCCACACACACACACCCCAGTCCTCATACATGCTCAGAGAAACATTTCAGCTAGGCCATTATCTTAATTGCTTTTTTTGTTGTTGATACAGAATATCTGACATCCACAACTCAACAGGGGAAAGATTTGTTTTAGTTCCCAGTTTCACAAGGTCTCAGTTCATTTACAGGTAGGTGGTGATGGCAGAATGACATGGTGAGGCCAGAGCCAGAGTGACGCTGTTCCAGGCATCACAGGTGAAAATCTGAGTGTGACAGGAAGGCAGGACTAGCACACAGCCCGCTACATCAAGCCCCAAGGACCTGCTCCTTTCAACCAGGCCCCACCTCCCAACAGTACACAGTATGCACAGGTGAGACTTAGGAGAAACTTCAGATCCAAAACACAAGAGCCATTAAAATGGAGCCCCACAACAACAGAATCATGGGAAGACAAGGTAATAGGACACACGCAGAAACATCTGACTCCCCAGAAGCTAATATCATGGGCCCTGAAATAGTGGAACTTATGGGAAAGGAAGTCAAAAAACAAAAGGAAAAACCAGCCAAACACAACATACTTAAACAGATGTAAGAAATTATTAGCAAACTTAAGGAGCAATTAACTAAACAAATAATGGTCTTACTCAATAAAAACTCCATTGAGTTTATAGAAGATACAAATAAATAATGGGCCTAGGTAAAGAAAGAAATGCAAGATACGAAGGATCATTTTGGTAGAGAAATAGAAAATCTGCCAAAAGCTAAAATTTAGGATATGAAAAACTCATTTGAAATCAGAGGAAGCCAACTCCAACATTGTGAGCAGAGAATATCAGACTTTCAAGACAAGGTTGATGAACTAAATGCTCCACACAGGGATTACTCCAAAATAAGAAGTGAGCAAAGTAGCTGAATACAACAGCTGCTTTGTGACTCAAAGAAAAACAACATCAGAATTACGGGTTTGAGAGGAAGCCCGGAAGACAGCACAAAAGGTAACATGAATTTACACTGAAAATATGGCAGAAATTTCCTCAAATCTAGGGAAAAAATTAATGATCAAGTACAAGAGTGCATACATAGAGCACTGAAGAACTTTGACCAGAAAAGAGTCTTACCACATCACATTCATAATCAAAATCTCAGATATTCAACAAAAAGACACTATGAAAATCAGTAAGAGAGAACCAGATATTATCCTACCTAAGGAAGCTCACCCAAATAACTGCAGATTTCTCAATGCAAATCTTAATATTCAGGAGAGTCTGGAACAAAATATTTCAAAAATAAAAGGAAAGCAGATGTCAACCCAAGCTGTTGTATCCAGCAAAATTATCCCTGAAAATTAAAGAAGTAAAGCAAATTTTGACAACAAAGAAACCCTAAAGAAATTTTTAACCTCTAGACCAGGATTGCAGAAAATACAGGAGGAAATTTTAAGAGACAGCGAGAAACAGTAGCACCAAAGGTCGCAGAGAAAGAGCAACACCGAAAGACAAAGTATATTTTACAAAGAAAAGACAATGACAAGATTCAGTAAAAATCTTACAATAGTCACTCTCTGTGCTGATTTTTCTTTTCTTTTTCTTTTTCTTTTTTTTTTTTTTTTTTTTTTTTTTTTGAGACAGAATCTCACTCTGTCTCCCAGCCTTGTCCTGAACTCACTATGGAGCCCAGGCTGGCCTTGAACTCAAAGCAATCCTCCTGCCTCAGCATCCTGAGTGCTGGGATTACAGGCGTGCACCACCATGCCCAGCTTATAGTGCTGATGGTTTTAACTTGCCAAATAAGAGACACAGACTGACGGATCAAATCAAGACACACCTCACCCACAAAGAAGTACAAAGACTGAAGAAGGGAAAAAGATGGAAGTTAATACAATATGCTACTGGAGCATGAAAACAAACAGGGGCAGCTGTCCTATTCTCATGCACAGCAGATTTCAGACCAAACAGATCCAAAGAGGCAAAATTGGACACAGTGTACTGGTGAATGGAATAATCCATCAGGGAGATCTAACAATTATAAACATATATACATCCAATTGGTGTACCCGGTTGCATAGAACAAAAACTACTGAACATGAAAGGTCAAATAGATCCCAAAACAATCATACTAGGGGACTTCAATACCCCCTCCTCACAAATAGGTGGTCAACCAGACAAAAAGTCAATAAACATCAGAGCTAAATCACAATAAGGAACAAACACACTTAACAAATATCCACAGTGTTCTATCCAATGTCAAAGGAATACACCTTTTTCTCAATAGTACTTGGGACTTTTTCTAAGATAGACTATGTCCTTGGCTATTAGACATGATTAAATAAATACCAAAGAATTGAAATAATTCCCTGCATATTTTCAGGTCATAATGAAATGAAAACAGAAATCAACAGCAAAAGAAACTACAGAAAATATACAAACATGTGGAGGTTAAATAATGCATTATTATACACGATGAATCACAGAACAAACCAGCAAAGAAATTTTAAAAATTCCATTATATTCATTTAAAATTACAGATCTCCTACAGTTGCATAGGCAGTTTTGTGAGAGAATGCAATACATTACTAATTGTAAGAAGTATTTATCAAACTGTATAATAATATCTCATTTTAATAGGCTACCATATACAGAGTATGATGAAAAATATTAACAATTATTTGTTGTGGTAAAATGTTATGGTTTGATTAGGGAATGTCCCCCAACAGCCTCATGTATTTGGATATTGTAGATTACTCATTGATTCTATGTGCTGTTCAAAGGTGAGGCCTGGTCATGAGGGGTGGATTATAGGTGTGTGGTGGAAGACAGGTATGTCTTATAGATCACAGAAGGAAGTAGGTGGTGGATTAGGGGCATTTTATAGATTACTGTTGTGTGGCACATTATGGGCATGTAACCTGGGAGGGGCGGATCACTGGGACATGACCTGGAAGGGTTTACATGAGTTCTGCCCTTCCTGTCTCACTTGGCTTCACGCCACGGACAGCTAAGCCTCTGCCAGTGCTTCTAGCATGACCAACCACCCATGAATGCATTGCGACCTTTTGAAATTGAGCTAAAATAAATCTTTCCTCTCTTAAAATGGGTATTTTGTTTTTATTTATGAAAACAACTCATAGCTATTCACTATAACAATTGTAAATTCTCTCTTTCTTGCCGTTTTTTTCTCCCACACCCTCCTCTCCATACAACTTAAGAACCTTTAGAGTAGGAATTTTCTTGTTCTGCTGCTACATCCTTGTGGTACTAATCAGGTTCTTCTTCTTCCTTCTTTTTTGAGACAGGGCATCACTCGGTAGTCCAGGGTGGTCCTGAACTCACCATGTCATTCAGGCTGGACTCAAATACACAGCAGTCCGAATGCCTCAGCCTCCCAAGTTCTTGGAAATCACACTCAGGGTCCTTGCTTGCTAGGAAAGTGCTCTCATCATTGTACTATTCCTTGAGCCCCCTCAATCAATTTTTATATCAGTGAATGAAAATAGTATTTTCATTGTAAAAGGATATTTTTTAAAATCCAGACTCACCATCTGTATTATGGACGAGTAAGCATGGGTTTAGTCCATGACTTCAGAACTCCATATACAAATCATTTTATAGCAAAAATCATTTAAAAACTAATTCCTTATGAAAATGCCACAAAATCCACAATTTACTGTTTTCTAAAACCTAGTCTGTCAAAAGAAACCTTCCCAGTTCTTATCATAATGACTACCCACTGCAATGTAATAAAATCACCCACTCTATTTTGCCTTTATAAAAGGTAGTAAAGGCCTTTTCTTTTATTTCTATACACAGATGGCATATTCTGATCTCACCAGAAAAAAAATTTCTTTATGTTAACTTTCTATTCTTGATTTAAATTCAAACAAATAGAAACTTCAGAAGCACATAGTTTCTAAGGTAGTCAGTGCCTTAATTGTGCTACATCTAAATATTTTATTTTTAAATATTGTAAAGTCACTCTAATAGATAGCCAAGTTGCAATTGTTCATTGTTTTTACACAACACACCAAAAATGGCTGATTATAAGCAGTGTTTGTGTTCAGAGAAGACTTGAGTTTTTTCTTTTATCCCAAAGGAAGCATTGGCTTTGTCTGTAATCCAAGTTTATTATTCTTCAGCCAAAACTATGACTTTGTTTGTAACTTTCCAGCCAGTGACCTCAAACCTGACCTACAGCAAAAAGTCATTCAAACACCTCAGCCTCTAGACATTAAGAGAAACATACTTCATCTCGGTGTTCTTAAGGTTAACATCTTCTCAGAAAAGTAATTGGTTGACTTTATAATTAAAAAAAGGAGGAACTTGGCTAGACTGTAAAAATCTCTTTGAAAAAGCAGGAATTTGGCTAGACTGTAAAATTTTTAATGTTTTCACAATATTCATTCTGTGATTAGAAAATGCATTTCATTAATTTAATCATTATGCTTCCTAAATAGCTATTGCTTTGATCAGTTGATTACTCAGTGAGTAATGAAGTTACTGTAAAAATTCGATTTGGGATCCCTTGAAATTCAAATAGGCTGAGCTAAAGTTAAGGGTTTTGCTCCGCAATATAGGACTAAACAGGAAATACATTTTGACTACTACAAGGACAACTATTTTTTAAAACATTAGCATATATGAACAACAAATAGTAATGATTTCCAACTTTTACTATTTATTATAGAACATCTGGAAATCTATGTGCTTCACAAATTTATTTTGAAAACTAACTGAAGGCAATTTGCCTGTTAAAAAACTAAGAGTTTCAAAAATTAAGAATGAGTAGTAGTTTAAAGGATAGAACTATACTCTGGAAGGCTGAGCAGGAGGGTCACAAGTTTGTCCTAGGTATACCATGGTTTTATTTAATCTACTGTCTGTAGACTTACAAGTAATCCCCAATTGATTCTTCCCAAACCTAAGCAAAATAATACTCAGAGACATCTTGTTAAAAAAGAAAAAAGGATCTAGGGATGTAGCTCAGTATAAAGCCCTGATTTCAGCCTAGTATCCCACAAAAAAAACCCAACATACAAACAGGATAGAAATTAATTGTATATGATGGACAGATCTTTCCATTAATTAATCATTAAATTCAGCTTAGTATTAGCTTTAGTTTCAGTATTCCAAACAGGCAGAGCAATAAGAGAGATAAGATAAAGACGTATTCTAAAATTTGTGTCGATATAAGCTTACTAGAAAGTAAACTCTGTTTCTTACAACTTTTTAGGCAGCTTTTTACAAAGAGTAGTAACATAAGGACAGATGCTTTGAACTGTATTTTTGGAAAGGATTAAGAAAATGTTAATCATATCCTAATAAAAGTGAAGGATTCAACATTTATGTAACAGCATGTCTTCAGGGGATTAAAGTGATGAATTTTAAGTACATTGTATTCTGTTGAGTCAATTTAAGAGGATAGACTTTAGGTAATTTAGAAGAGTAATTGATTAATATGTCCTCATCAAAAATTATTATTGAAATTTTTTCTGGTAGATCCTTCATATATAAATAAATATAGAGATGCATATATAAATTATGTTTTGCCATGTTTTGTTTTTACAAAATTGGGTCATTGCATATACCTTACTATACAGCATCATTTTCCATTTATCAAATATTATTAACATTTTTATATGTCACTAGGTAGTTTCTATTAATTTGTTATTAATGCCAGCATATATTTTATGACCTAGATATACCATGATTTTATTTAATCCACTGTCTGTGGACTCATAAGTAATCTTCAATATTTTCATTATATCTTATGACATAATTCAGAGTATTGATAATTCTATAAAATAAATACTTGATCTTAAGTCTCTTTGATTTCTCTTAAGTACTCATTGTGCTTATAATTATTTATGTAATGAATATCCACTGATAGAACACCTTTGATATAGAAAACAATAAATACTTTTTATGAAATATGTGAATTACTAAGACTTTTGGATACATTTTATCAAGTTAATCTGAAGAAGTTTACTCTTTGCTGAAAATCATGATGAGTCTCTTTTTATACTGTCCTTACTATTAAGCATTGTGTTAGAAACAGCCTGTAGACAATTTGACATGCTAAAGTGGCAGTTCATTACTGCTTCAATTTATATTTTCAAATTACTACAGAAATTGAACATTTTCATGAATATTGTGATTTGGATCTAGAATGTCCCATGTCCCAAACGTCTCATGTATTTGGATGTTACAGATTGTCTATGGAACCATGTACAGTTGGGAGATTGGGGCCTGGTTTGGAGGGGTGGACTGAAGGTATATGAACTGGATTACAGGTGTGTGGATTGGATTACAGGCATGTAGTGGGGGCTTAAACCTGGAAGAGCAGAACACTGAGGGTGGACCCAGAATGGGTGGATCACTGGGACAGAACCTGGAAGGATATATGCTACCTCCTTTCTTCCTTCTGAGAACTGACTGGACTGGACTTGATTTGACTTGGCTCAGCTTCCTATCTGCACTGCTGTGAGAAGCTGCCTCCACCTGTGCCTCCACCATGTGCTTTCCACCGTTGCTGGCCACCCATGGATTAGCTATTACCCTCTGAAACTGTGAGCTAAAATGAAGCATTTCCTCCCCCAATTTATACATGTCAGGTATTGAGTCACAGTGACAAAAAGTAACTGAGACAATGAGATTCTTGGACATTTATGTTTTTTTTTCTTGTTTGTTAGACTTACGTGTTAGAAAACAGTCATTCCTATGTTACCCAAAAAGTGCCTTAAACATCAATATTCACATCAATACTACCTAAAGACTGATAATAACTTTAGATTATAAACATTCAGCTTTTTTTTCTTTTTTGTAGTCTGGAAGGAAACTATGTCTGCATAGAAGTGGACCATAGTGGTACTTGAAAGCTAGACATGTGGGGAATACACAGAAAATTCCAGACAGGCACATCAATCTTTTAATTCTTCTTTTCTACTGAACACAAATACATTATTTTCAAAGAAACAAAAAATATACATTGACCATTTTCCTGATTTTTTCCAGTACTAGGGACTAGGGATTATTTTTAAGTGCTTTCTCTAATTTATTTTTCCTATTAACTTGTTTGTTTTCCCCTCAGGGTTTCATTTCCTGAACACTTAAAATAAATCCCAAGGCTAATTCCTATCCACCCACTAGTATGAAGTACTATTAATGACATCAGTGTGTAGCTGCAAAAGTATCTAACTTTTGTCAGGAGTTAGTCATGCAATTTGTGTGGCCTTGTCTTCACTGGAAGTGATCAAATGAAGAACAAAAGACAACATCACTCACACAGTAATGTTGAGTGATACAAAATTCTCTATTTTTTCTCAGTTTCCAAGTAGTGTCATTTCTCTTGAGAATCTACAATCTAATTCACACCCATAAAATCATGGCTATGGCTTCTGATGGGTGGAGCATCTGTGGCTAGGATCACTTACTCTGATGTTACAAGATGTTCTTGTAGAATGATAAAACACTCAAAGAGTACATATAAGCTGGCACATAAAGATAGTTGCCTAAAGTATACTTTCAATTTCATTTGATACATAAAAGAGAAAGAAGGATGACAGCAATCAGCCAACTGCTTTTAAAAATTAGGAAAAGTACATGATGTTGTAATCATCAAAGCATTAAGAGTCACGATAAGAAGAATGGTGTTCAAGGTCTTGACACTACGTAATTCAGACAAAGTCTCACAAGGGTATAGCAACAAGGCCTACTACTGCCCAAATTCAGGTAAGCCCTTGGTTCTTTCAGGAAATTCTACCATATTGCCTGAGTTCTTTATCTCTTTCAATTACGAGGACGAGTCAGCACCTACTTTTCTTAAACTTCCAACAGCCTCCACTCTTAAGTTGGCCTGTTGCTTTGTCGCTTATTTCACTGAGATGGAGAAATCAATCAGAATAAATCTTTCCTAACTCAATACTATCAAATAGCCAAAATAGTTTCTTAATTTATTACAAAGACTGTCATCAGACTTGTGACCATTCCCATGTACTCTCCCTGACCCCAGCCTGGCCTCTGCCGATTGGAAGCTGTGGCATCCTGCTCCCTTAAGGCCTACCTCTACTTGAGTGTTGGATCACGCTTCCTGTCCCAAACTGAAGGACTTGACTCCTGCAACTCTGCTTGCTTCAGTATAATTTTACTTCCCTCTAACAGATCATTTTCATCAAAATTATAATATGTATCTATGTTTCCTCCCTTCAAGAAAGTCTCTCCGTTTTCTGACCCTATATCCTTTCCAGATACTAGCCTATTTTCTGTTTGTGTCTACAGCAAAATTTCTCACAGGTTGTCTAATAGCTGCCTCATCTTCTTCCAACAATTTGTTTCTATTTTTTGCACTTTGATTTCATTTATTGCTTACGCAACTTTATGACAACAAAAATAATGAATACAATAAAGACTTCACCCACATTCCTCTAGCCTATGACACCAACTATTCTTTTTATTTGTGCACTATCTTACATCCTTTTTTGCACTTTTGCAGTCATAGTCTAGAAATATTTTTATATAAGTATAAAATATTTTATATAAATATATATGATTATTCTCCTTAATCTTACAATGTTCTATCTTGATACATAATTTGTAGAATTGTTATTTTGAAAATTTGTTTCAGCAAGCTGATAGGTGTATGATTTATTTTACTATTCTTTTTCTGACCATGTAAGTCAGGGGGCCCCAAGCCCTGGATGTGGATCAGTACTGGTGGCCTTGGAGGGACTAAGCCACCAGAACAGATGAGTGGTGAGCAGGAGGACAGCAGTAAGAAAAGCTCTGCCTCCTGGCTGTGCCTTCCTGTTAGATTCTGCTGCTGATCTCACAGGTGGCAAAGGTTTACTCTCTGCTCCCTTCTTTCTTTGCTTATCATTTCAAAGCTATCTTCCAGTGACCTACACTGTAACAGAATAACAAGTAGCTCCCACCTTGAGAGATGGTCTTCAACTAAGCCAATTCCTGGTGTGAAAAGGTTGAGGACCACTGATGTGGGTGGTATTTTGTCAGCATCACAACTGTCTCAACTACTATTATCCTAAGCATCTTTTATATATAATTTGCCAAATACCATTTGTGTGACATGTTTGTTGATATAGTATCTTTATCACTTTATCATTGCTGGGATAGAATGCTTGTAATAGACAACTTGAGGATGGAAACATTTATTTTAGTTCACAGTTTCCGAATGTCTCAGTCCCTTCATGGGCAGCAGGCAATGGTGAAAGCACGTGGCAGAGGGACAAGACAGCTGCTTACAGAATGGTGGACAGGAAGCCAAGTGAGAGAGGAATGGCAGAGCTAGAAATAGCCTTCCAAGTCATGTCTCATTGATCTATCCCTTCTGGATCAGACCCAAAGTGCTGCCCTCCCACCCAACTGAGCCCCACCTATTAACCGTACATTGTTCCATAGCTACTCAGCTACTCCACAGCATCTAAATACATGAAGCTCTGGGGGACATTCCAGATCCAAACCATAACATTCTGCCCCAGGTTCCCAAAAGACTCATGTCCATTTTCTTAGAAAGAATGCATTTAGTCTTTCTCTAAGAGTTGTCAAAGTCTTAACAGTTCCAGAACTGCTAAACTGTCCAAGTCCAAAGTCTCCTCCAAGACTCAAAGGAAAGTCTTAGTTGGGAGCTCTTTTGAAAATCAAAGAAAAATTAAATAATACTTCAAGCATTACAAAAGAGAAGAATAAAGGTACAGAAAGCAATTGGATCAGAAAAGTTCTAAACCCAGTAGGGCAAGGGTTAAATTCTGTGGCTCCATTAAATCCTGTAGTTCCGTTCTAGCACCTGGGGTGAATTGTAGTGAGATGTAAGCCCCAAAGGGCTTGGGTGGCCCTGCCCTTACAGTGTTGCCACTGGCTGCAACCCTTGTAACTTATCTGTGGGCTGATTCTGTTTATGTATGTGGCTTTCCTCAGCAGATGATCCACCTTTTTGGAAAATTTGCCAAATTTCTGGGATCTCCTCTGCACCTTAGACTCCTCCTTTACTACCTCATGCACTACCCTCCCCAGGTCACAGTGACTGGCCACTAAGGCCCTCTTTTGAAATCTGGGAGAAAGTCTACATGACCACATGACTCTTGCATTCTGCGTGCCTATGAAACCAGCGCCACGTAGATAATGCTAAGTTCTGCCACTGGCTGGAGCAGTTTGACCCTCCTAGCCTTCAATTTACAGCAGCCTCCAAGTGCCTGGATAGGTAAGGTCTAGGCAGGTGACCTCTGTCAAATACATCCTTCTTTGGCCTTACAGCCTGCCCTAGGGTACTCTTCTCAGCAAAAAGACTTTCCCCTTTCTACCTTTAGTCAGCAAAGGATGGGTCCTTGCTGATTTCTGATATTCCCTCAACTATCTTTCTATAATCTTGATTCCAAGTTCTTGGCTTCTTAATGCTGAACTCTTTAATAACCACATACTCTTCTGCTCCACCTGTGTAGCTTCTTCCTTTCTTGCAAAACTGCAAACTTTCTGCATCTTTTTTTTCCTGCCATTTTCTCCTCCTTCTCAGCATAGAACTGGTTAAAAACGACAACTAGTACCCACTGACAGTCTGAATATGGGGCTTCCTTCAAATTTGCTCCACAAGATTCAGTAGTTCACCACCCTTAACCTCAGTTTCAAGAAAAGTTCTAGGATAGAGGCAAAATACCCTTATGCTTTTTGTCAGAGCATACCATGCATGGTATTTAGACCAAGTGTCAATAAAGTCCTCTTTCCTACCTGAAATTTAATTTTGGCCTTTGGAATCCACACTTTGATCATCATTCTGGTCTCCTGAACTCACTCCAGAATATCTCATCAAGCTGGGCTAATAGTATTCTAAGGCATCTCTAGCCAGCATCTTCAGATCTTTCCAAACCTCCCCGGAAAGCAGTTATAAAGGCTTCCAAACCATACAGTCAGGTAAAGTCATGTTAATGATCCCACTTCTGGTACCAATTTCTGTCTTAGTTATTTTCTTGTTGCTGAGACAGAATACCTGACATCTAAAACTTAAGAGAAGAAAGATTTATTTTAGCTCAAAGTTTCCCAATGTCTCAGTCCACTCATGAGTGGCTGGCAATGGTGGAAGCTTCTGGAAGAGGCCAGAAAGCTATTCATGCTGTGGCAGACTGGAAATTAAGTTAGGAAGGAAGAGCAGAACAGGAATATCCTTCCAGGTCCTGTCCCAGTAATCTGCCCCTCTGACCAGAACTCAGTTCTTAACAGCATTTGGTTCTATGGGTATTCCAGAACATTCAAACACACAAGGCTGTTGGGAGACATTTCAGATCCAAATCATAATATGTACACCATAGAGAAGTCTTTTAGGAGTAAAATAACCATCCTGTACAATCTCAGCTGGTACTCTACTACTGAAGAAGCGCGAAAATCCTGTATATGGTATCACATCCATTTGCAGCTGGGATGGGGAGAAGAGCTGCCTTGTTTTCCTGCTAGTTACACCTCACCACTGCTCCTTCAAGTCACGATGTCATTCTCTGACCTCTGCTTTCAAGATTCTTTGGGTTAGAAGCAATCACAGAGTCTACAGCCCTGCATGACCCATACCGCAGGAGACTACAAAACTCTCCCAAGGACTCTCTGGTCATGCACTGCTTTAGTATAATCTCTTGATTGGATCCATGTATTTTGCAACTTGGGAAGCATCCAGTCAAGGGATTTGTCTTAGCTGCTTTATTATCACTGTGACTTAATACCTGACATCCACAACTTTAGGGAGTAATGATTTATTTTAGTCACAGTCCATTCACAGGTGGGCAGCTGGAAAATGGTAGAATTACATGGTGGAGCCACAGCTAGAGCCAGAACTGGAGTTGGTGCTCTGGGAGACAGAAATCCTCACAGCAGCATGGCTGGATAGACCAAACTGGGAGGAAGGGCAGACCAGCACACTCCTTCAGGTCAAGCCCTACACATCTGCTCCCTCCATCCAGGACTCACCTCCCAATACTATACAGTATCCTAGGTGCTTGAGGCCTTTGGGAAACATTCCAGATCCAAACTACAATAGGACTCATGCAAGCCACCCCATCTTCCAGGCACCAGTAACCTCTGGGCAACTATTTAAGAAACTCTCACCAGAAATACTATACTTTTCAATGTTTTAAAGTCACCTTTTCCCCTGCCCATTTTTCTTTCCATATAGGTAGCAGAAGAGTAATGGGTGGTGTGCCCAGGACAAGTTCTTCAAGAATATTCTGGCAGTTTGGCTCATAGGTGACTCTCCTCTGAGCTGATATTTAGTACCCTATTCCTTCTCACTCCATGTGTGGATATAACATAAATTCTACAACTTCTGACAGTAGGAAAAGCTCTGTTATGATGAGGTGCCTGTTCTCATTCCTTTATCCAAAGCTTTCTTCATCAGTCTAATTTAGGTGCCTTTCCTATAAACAGTTATCTTCTTTTTGCTTGCTCCTCTAGATCATTCACACCCTTCTGTGTCTTCTCTTTGCCTCAGGACACTGACGTACATGAATTACCACTGATTCTACCTTGGCACCCTGGCTTAGTCAAAGGAAAAAGGTAAGCAAGATTAATTTTCTATCCCTTCCCTATGTAACTTTCAATTAAAGATCATGGCTGTAACTTTTAATTAAAGATCACAGCTCTCCTTTGAATGACCCCTTCCACATGAGTCTTTATTTGTAGGTTTTTAGTAACTATGTCCTCTCTATGTTCCTTTGCGCAGAGGAGAAGCAACAGATCTGCTGACGCTAGTCCTAGTGTAACACCATGCCTTGTAATTCTGTTCCCATTCACCTTCTGAAATAAACCTTCTTCAAATTATCCTACTTTCAGGTGAGCCATCTCATTGAGACTTTGTGTTACACAAAATATAAATCATTTATTTATAAATATAAATCAGAATAAATAATTCAAATCCAGCCTGGGAGATTTTGCCTTTTGATAGAAGAATTTCATATTTATAGTAAACATTTATAATCTTATATCATTGTATATTTTATATATTACTTTTTTAGTTCTATTGATTAAATTTCTTTTTCTTTCTTTGTGTACTCACTTATTCCAATTTTTGCTATTCATCTCCATTCTGCTACTCATAATTTCCCCAACTTAGTTATATTTACATTTTCATGTGAAAACTAAATAAATGTGACTTCCAATTTGTTTACTCCTTGACATATGCTTTTCAGTTCTGCTAGTAGTTGTCTTCCAGCTTCTAAGTGTCATAATTAAATCCATGTTTCTCTTTGTATGTCAAAATATATATAGCAGCTTTGACATTTGACTAGATTAATAATTCTATGTTTCACTTCTTCCAATGAAATGAGACCTTTAACACAGCCATATCCTCCCTATCACCCAGTTCTTGAGTTGGGACAAGATAATTATAGGATTTCAATCCTAGGCATAATTACAGGTTTTCAGTCTTTCACAGAATGTCTCTCTTGTTACACAATTCTTAAAAGAGTATAATTCCAAGTTAACTATCATCGTGCATTTGGATTAAACTATAAACACTATAAAATTGCTTATTCATCAATGTTTTTTTGAAGTTTTCCTCTTTATTACCATGACATTTTCACATGGTTTGACAATTTTCTCAGGAAAGTATAAGCAGGATATTTTCAGAGGTTTTGCAAGTTCCAAACCTTCTGTACTTTGCACTCACATGTGAATGATAGCTATCCTTGAAATGGAGATATCAATGTACAGTTTATGTAATAATTGCAAATTATTTGATTCGATTAGCATTAAAGAAAAGAAGTTTTCTTTTAGTTGAATTATTTCTCACTTGTGATTTACCTATGGAAGTTGCGTATTTATTTGCGTAGAAGCACAGTGAGACTTTCTACCATGCTGCAAACTGATACTTCCCAATCATCTCCCCTTCCACTTCTATCAGTTGGCCTTATAGTGAAAGGTAAAGCTGTCTGTTTTCTTATTCTTTTATTTTCATATGTTGGTATAAACTCATACATGTTTATTTCACTCATTTTAGCAATTTGTGTTTCTACTACTGTTTATTGATGGCCAAATTATCTCAGATGTAGGTAGGTCTTCAGAATGGATTTCACGATCTTTTGAAATATTGCCATCATTCTTTGAACAATTTTTTATTTTCCGACACACACAAATGTTACAGGCTTAGCTTGTGCATTTCCAATCCCATCCATTAAATCAGGTATTTATTCAAAGAACTCTGTAGCTTTGTGGTTGATGATGATGATGACGATGATGATGATGACGATGATGACGATGATGATGATGATGATGATGATGACGATGTGTGTGTGTTTTGCATAGAATGATACTTAGAAACCAAGATCTGGACTCTAGGTTAGATCTACATTACTGCAATGATAATTGCTTTCAGACTTTGTTAATGGAAGAAAAAAACCTAGGAAGTGTACATATTTTCCTATACATATATGTACACATGCAATCACAAACACATGTATTATAAAAAAGTGATATATCTGATTTTAATCTTACCCACTACAGATCTAAATATTTGTCCCACTTTTCTCCCTTCCCGTATTGATGACTCTCTTTTTGTAGCTGTGAGAAGTCTTATTCCCATTTCCTCAATGCATGTGTGGACCAGGCCTAGCACAACGTAATCAATCTCTTTCCGTCAGCGCTGCTCCCTGAGTGGGCATCCTTCTCACCTCCTTTTGCTGCCACCATGCCACGCTGGGTGACTGTCCATGTACCTGAATGCTTTCCCTATCTTTCTGGGTGTCCGCATACCAGGCTGCCACTACCATCTTCATTTCACAAAATGCCATGCTCTCCCCTCTCAGCTCTAATTCTTGTTTTGGATAATCCATCCCACTCCTCTGCATGAATGCTTAGCTTTGCTCTACATCTCCTATGGTTTTAGGACCAAGTTATTTAGGCAATTTCTTATTCCATTTTCTGATGCTGTAACAAAATACCCCAGGCTGTGTACTAGCCATGTACTTCATAAGGAGGTTTAGTTAGCTTACCTCTGCGGAGGAACGTCCAAGAGCATGATGCTGCTTTTGCTTCTGGTGAGAGTCTCAGAGCAGGTGGCGTAACATGTCAGGATCATCTAGAGAGGCCAAAATGTTATATGGTGAGCAAGCTGAGAAAACAGACTTCACTGTATCACAGCTTGCCTTTAGAGTAGACCATCCAGTCTCAGGACACTTACCCCATTTCCTTGAGATGGGCATTAATCCCTTCCAATCCTCGTGACCTCATATCCTCCCAGTAGTTCCCACCCTTTATAGGTTTCGCCTCCTCTCAGTGCCATCACATTGGTAAGCAAGTCTCCAGCACAAGAACCTCTGGGAGACAAAATGTTTCCAAACTATATGACATAAGAAGAAAAAGAAGAAGTTTATCGTAAGAAAAACGTTTATGTACATGTAAATGAGTATTGATATGTATAATTCCAAAATTTTTACCCTACTTGATGTTCTCTATGCTTTTCTATTATTTTTATTATCAATAAAGCAAGGCATACTAGCCAAAGAATACTGAGCCAGCTTCAAAGAGGTATGACTTAGGCATTTGCACAGGATGGTATGAAGGTGTAATACTCTGCTGTTGTCATCTTGAAATTCTTAATTTTGAACAAGGTTTTCCTCCATTTTCCACTTTCTTTTATATTCTTTCCTAGGAAGGAAAATACATATTTAAACAAAATCATATTGTACATATTTTGCCATCTGTTTTTTAGCTTAATTTTTTATATTAGTGTATCTTCATTCTTAGTGGATGCATATTCCATTATATAAGGTATCATTAATTTCTTCAGTTACTTCTTTTTGGATACATTGATTATTTCTATTATCTAGGAAACAACTAGGTTTGCTTTCAAGTTTTTCCTTCATCACATACTAGTTTTATCACCTTGAAACAAACTGACCTCTTAAAATCAATTTATTAGTAAATCCTTATAGGTATTTATAAAACAAGATACCACAAATAAAGCATTTGGTACTTAGTTTTTAGTTAATGTTTTGGTTTCCTCAGTTATAAATGGGAATACTTGTCCATTTCACAGATTTGCTGTGCAAATTAAATGTTATTACATGTATACTGAGTTTATTAAGCACTCTGTAAATTTTAATCTAATAAAGAATTATGAGCCCACTCTAAGTTGACTGACTGATAATGAATTATCAACTGAGAGACCATAAAGATGAAAATAAAACTCAACTCCATTTATAAACAGAGAAAAAGTTGTCTTAAAAAAGTTTTTGGAAGTTTCTTTGACCCAAATATCTAGAACTATGAGGAATTATGCGGCCTCGGTTTATTCTTGTTAGATTCTAGTGTACAAAGGATTATTGTACTTTTCATTTAAATGACAAATCCTGTTTTTAATCATGTGATTACTTATATTTATTAAACCATAATAATCTCATCTTAATCATAGTTTTCTAAAATGAAGAAAAATACCTTCCTTTTACCAGTTCCATATTACTCTTTTTTATTTAGTTGTCAGAGACATTTCGAACTAAATTCTTATGTCTTTGAGATTCCTAATAGCAGACTTTGGAGTTGTTTGTTGTTGTAGCTGGAACTAGGTCAATATTTCTACTGCCACATATTTTGAGTATCTTGAATAAATTTTAAGTAATTTCTTTCCATCCTATCCCCCTCTGGGTAGGATTCTACAAGCCCTGACATGCCCTCTGTCTTATGGGAAGTGATCTGGGGATTTCTCTAAAAAGCCTGAAATTGAGACCTTGAGACACCCATTTTCATTTTTTTTTCCAGAATATTTTCCATTTGCCTTCTGGAACATTTTCTCCTCTTCAGTAAACTTCCGTCCTTTAAGTGTCCTCAGGATGGGATCTGCACTTTTCCATGCCTCGCCTCCCTGTTCCTCCTGTCTGTGGCAGGGTGTATGCTCCCTTCTAAAGACCTCCTTGTTTCAGAGGCTCTGATCAGGACTTCATTGCCCCAGGGAGGATCAGAATTATTGAAGCAGGAATGCAAAAAGAAACAATTTTAATTTAGCTTTTGTGTTTCAACAATAGTTTTGAAATTCATAGCTGAGGCAATAGTAATGAAAAAATCAAGACAGTCAAGACAAGGATTTTTTGTTCCAGTAGTTTAAATATTAATAGAAAAATCCTCAGGCATGAGGATTAGCATAAGCAATATTACAATAAGCAGGCAGTGCCCTGTTCTATTACTCCATATTGGATAGGACAGTGGCCTTCAGGCTGTCCCTAACCCTGAGTGGCTCCATCTTATAAAGCAAAAATCTGCTTCATTTAGAGTGCAAGTATTAAGAAAAAATAACTCAATAACTTGTCTGTGCTATTAGGTAACATCCAGATGTTGGATATACCAATCTTAAAAGAACAACCCCCAACTGCACAGCACAATAATTAGGCACAAATGGATAAATAAATGAGCTGTGCTAGCAAAAAATTATACCTGTGGATTTTCAAATTCAGCCAGGGACTCATGGATCAAAGTCTTATCAGAGAGTGCCTGTGGGTTTACCAATGAATGATGCAACCCCTCACCAGAATCATTCCAAAAGAGAAGTGTCTAACAAAGAGGTATGGTGGTGTGCAAACTGGCGTGTCACCTAATCAGACCACCTGGTGAACATGTCACAGGCTGACAGGTGACACCCTCTGGCTTTTCATCCCACAGCTTCAGCTCAGCTCAGTTTCTCTATTTAACACTGTTAGGAAAAATAGAATAGAGAAAAGTCTAGAGGACCCAAAGAGGACATGTACGGGTCAAAAAGCATCTGCAACATGACAGAGATTGCATGGCTGACCATACAGAAGCACAACAGAAGAAAGGAATACTATAACTTGCAGTCAGCTCAGGCTACAAGAGCCAGGTCACACAGGAATGTAAAGGCCTCTACATTACAAGCCATAAAACAAGTAGATGAAGGGAGGTGAAGGGAGGAGAAGAAATTAACCTACATATCACTAAAAAAAAATTTAAAAAAACCTTTCATGGATAAATTTCACAGGCTTTCCTTGATAAGAGCTTAAAGATAGTAAGAGGCCAGTTGAGCTTCCCAGATCTGGTACCCCTCTCAATCACTTGAAGGCTTTGATCTCTACTTTCTCTGCAAATGAAGTTTTTCTGTTGCTTCGCTTTTCATTACATTCTGTTCACTTTTTTCTAAACTGGCACAAGGGTCCAGGACCTGGGATCTTGGACTGGTGGTTGTTGCTCACCCAAACAGAGGATGCAGTATTTTGGAGACACAGTGTGGGGTTGATAAGAAGACCCGAGACTCACAAGAAGACTCTCACAAGATCAAAACACTCAGCATTAACAGGGAGTGGATTTATAGGAAGTGACTGGGACTTCCCGGCCATCCTTGTCATCTTGCTGTCCGGGGGACTCTTCAACTATGCCTAGCAGGTTGCTTCTTGTGGCTGGGCCCCACAGAAAAGAATAGGCAAGGGCTGGTAACATTATTATGATTGGATGTACATATGGCTAAGTAGAAGAACTAAAGTCTCCAATACCTAATCAGGAATTATACTGATTTACCTAAGCAAAAAGACCTGTGAACTTGATGGGAGCAAGCATAGACTTTGTCCCTATATCCACTGGAGTTTTTTTTTTTTTTTTTTTTTTTTTTTTCAAACATGTAGGGAAGAAATAATGGGCCCTGGAACTCACCTAATAGTCACTTGGAACATAAAAACGAAAATTGTCCCTTTTGCCACTCCCTTTGATACCCCTGAACCTTCTTGTCTCTTAAACAGTCATGAGAAGAATGTATCACTTACTCTTCATATCCCTCCTCCCTGTTAGCAATTTAGGCTGCTTATGAGATTGCAAAAAAGGAAGAGATAGTTGTTTGGCTGGTGTTGATGTCTTTGGATAGACTGGGAGTGAAAATGGGACTAGATGCCAGCTGCTTTACAAAAGTACGGATTCTGGGACCTCATAACTGGTCAGAGACTGGCCGTCTATTCAAGAGATTTAGTCCATGGGGACTGTTGCTCCTGGTTGGAATGCAGCTGGCAGAGGCCTAAAAGAGTCACCCTTTCTCCATTTCTGAGAGATTTAAGGTGGCACATGATGGCTTTCTTTACATGAATCAATGAACAAGATAAAAGCCATAATGAAAAGAATCATTGCAGACCTGCACAAAGGTTCCTAATAGGGCAGAAAAACAGGGACAGAACATAACAGGGATTCCCTGGGTGAAGACAGACTGGGATTGGAGGCACCTGGGTATGAGTAAGGAGCCCTTGACAAAGGATGAAAGGGATCTTCAAGAATGAGCTCACAGCCTGAGTGTCGGCCATGGGCGGGGGACACTCTACCCACAAAAGGGCCTACAAAACTCAAAGACACCCATGTCTTCTCTCTCCTTTCAGACGGAAGGCACCCAATCTCACGTTCCTTTGCGTAGACCTAAAATGTCTCCTGACTCACCACAGGGAACTGGATCCCCAAAACCTAAAGAAGACGGCCTTAATCTTCTTTTGCATCCATGTCTGAATAAACTACCCATTGGGAGATTAGGGAAAATGGCCAAAGTGAGGGTGTCTTAATTTTAGCACCACCCCACAGCTACACTTGTCTTGTAAGAGGGAGGGAAAATAGATGGAGGCAACTTACATGCAGGTTTTCTTTGTTTTGAGGGAACATCTTGAATGGATAAAGGACTGTGATGTAGATCCCAAACCGTTGGCAGCAACTAGGGTCCCAGTCTTGATGAGTACAGACCAAAGAAAAAATAGATAAAAGGGAAAACAAAAAAGAGCTTGATACGGAACCTAAAGATACATTCCCTGAGCCTTCATGGTCGTATACCTGTCCCAGACCCATAATGCCTCAGGAAAACATCCTCGCTGTTTGTCCAGCCCTAGCAGGGAATGGGTGACCATTCCTTTCAATTTATTTGAGTTTAGATAAAGGAGTTAGGGAGCACCACCAATGATCCTGACAGATACTTACTTTGACCATTTGTGTTCCCTACATGATCTGGCATGGGAGGTACACTGCTCTGATTCTAACTGTGTGTGCTTTGCTCCATGGAAAGATATTTCTTTCACATGCTTGAGAAGACCTTCATTTTCAACATGTCTTCCTGACTGTCCTGAGACTCCAGCTCCATTACTGGGAAGAGTTCTCCTTGCCCTAGCTAGAGTTCAGCTACTACTACCCCCAGGCGTGAGTGGGATGTTTCTCTTTGAGAGAGCTTGAGAGAGCTAGAAGTTGAGCCACAGGAGTGGATGTACAACTATGAGCAAGGTGATTAGTGCCACCCAAGTAAGAATTTTCCTTGAAGGGCTCTTCTAAATACCCTCATCTAAAACAAAATCCCTTAGCCCAAAAATGTTAAATCCATAGATAATCTACAGCACCCAAGTACATGAGGCTTTTGGGAGACATTCCAGATCCAAACCACAACAACCCTTTCTTAGCCATGCTGTAACCTTTACGTGAAGTGCAATGTGTGACCAGATACAGGCTGTTAATATGGAAATAAAAGAACATGTGATTGTCCTGCTCATGGATGCCAAGTGAAATCTGGAGAACTTGGCAAATTGGGACTGACAAAATTGATGTGCCTTGTGAACTTAATACTATTCAATAAGTTCTGATACTGTGAAAGACAAACATATCTAGTCCGTGATAATGGCACAGCATGCTCACAAATGCACTGTCATGAAAGCAGACAAAGAATCATCAGCCCAGAGGAAAAAAGAAGCTTTGTCCAAGCAAAGGAGGAAAGGTGACTCAGGGAAAGTGGCTGACATGACAGTCTGAGAAGGACACATCCTGATTTAACATGGGATTGAAACTCCAGAGTGTACTTGAAGAGGATCTCTTGAAAAGTGTTCAGAATTCTCAGATTTCAGAAGCTCTGTGTTCCAAGGGTCAGTACAGAGATGGCTGCTAGCCTCAGAAGGCCCACACAGAGCCCAGTGTAGCCTCACTCATCTCATTTACCCAGCAAGGTACAGAAAAGGAGTCTGTTCTTTCCAGTTCTGAAAGGAAAGAGAAGGTTATCAGAGAGCACCTGACAGTGATGGCATAGGGTGAGGGGAAATAGACACTAGGATATGGAGACACAGTGGCACTGGGTACTCTGTGGATAGGTGGTTCTAAGTTAAGCCTCAGGTGATGATGGACCCCTGAGGACCAATGGAACCAGCGTTTCTACATAGCACCAGTGTAGGTGACTCTGATAAAGGAAGACTGCTGGGTCATAGAACGACAGAAGACCATACTGCAATGACACTGGCCCAATGCCTGGACATCCTGTAAGTTCCTTCTACTATCACTGTTGATCCCACTTTTTTCCCCCTTACTTGACCAGCACACCATCCTCAGCTCTTATGAATATTGGCTGATAATATCTCACAAGGCCACCTTTCTCCAGAGAAGTGCCTTCCATTGGAAGCTGCCCAGACTATCTGGGAATTTATATCAATCCAATCCTCTATGGGAATCAAAGACTGACTAAAATGCCAAAGTGTGGCTCTCTGCTTCTAGGAGAGAGAAGCTGAGAGATCAGCATTGTAGTGCCAATCTTGTTCCTTAGCAAGCTGATTTCAGTGGAAATCTCATGGTGTTGTACATCCCCCATTTGTCCACAGCTTTCCTCTAAGAACTCTTCCATAGTCAGTTTTGGGCACAAGAACCCCTGCCTCAGACTCTATTTCCAAAGGTCACCCCAAATCCTGGAGACATCTTCAGGAGAATGAGGAGGTACAGAAAATTCTGGAATGAATCAACAGGTTTAAATCTGAAATGAGCTAGGAAATACATTGAAATGATTGAATTTATCTACAGCCAACTTGTTTTAGAGACATCACATAAAAAATAAAGGCAAATATATGGAAAGGTTTTAAATGTTGCACTTCTCCTTACTGGGGTTCATGATCTTTTAATATTAGACCTGCTGCTTTTTCATCTTAACCTGCCAGAATTCTTTCTCATTTTTGAAAGACCAGATCAACTATTGACTTTTCTCAGCATCCACCTTATCAGCAATGTTTCTAGTGTCAAGACAAGGAGACTTGGCCAAAACAAACATACACACCCAAACTGAACATATCACTTGCCAAGAGAAGAACAATGATGTCACTAAAGAAATCACACCCAATCAGTCTCTACAAGCAGGACTTTGAAGGACTGGATATTCAGTCTGAAGACAGAAATTCACCAAAGGAAGGCAGAGTCTGAGTTCACATCTCTGCTTGTCAATTCTCCTGCCTAGCTAGTCATCACACTGACTGTAGGTATAGAAGAGAGGTCTAATTCCTGTGTTCTGCAGCTCTCACAGTTCACAGAAGGACAGAGTGTGGTACATAAAAACTCTCCCTCCCCATCTCTTTTTTTTCTCTGTCTCTCTTTTTTCTCAGTACCAAGGGCCTCATGCATGCTAGGTAAGCACTGTACCACTGATTACATTCCCAGCTCTACAATCTTGTCCTTTCAGGTATTCAGTCACCATTCTTGAAGTTACACTAAAATCATATTACATGAACATTGTATATTGTTCTACTTAGTGGAAGACTTATCAATACCAGAATTCCTTGGTTCTTGAACATTAGTAATTTCAGTGCCCACACATCCCCAAATAATGCCTCTACCTCTCATGTTTCAGCACTTTATACAAAGTTCATCTCTCCTCAGTGATAGATGACTTTAGTGGTCTATCATATCCTCTCTCTATACTTATTTTCCTGCTCTGTGTCCCTGAGGGCTGGTCTGCATGAGCTGTGCCTAAAGGATGTATCTTGCTTTCTGGATTCTGACTAGGTTTAGCCCATAGGAATCATTTGTAGGGCACCAGAGTATAGAAGCAGAAGGTCAGGCAGGGTTTTTGAAAGTTAGCTGTAGCCTCCTGCCCAGACCATACTCCTGCTGGCAGTTAGATCCAGGTTCTGTTAATTAACCTCCGTCAGACCTCTTTTTCCTTTAGGTCATGAGGTTGTAATTGCTACCACCTTTACTAACTCCAGGATGCGTGTTATGGGCTGGATCTTAAAGGTCCACCCTGAAAGAACTGTGTACTAGAAACTTGGTTTCTAGTTTGTGGTATTGTTGTGAAGTGGCAGGCTCTTTAGGAGGTCACTTAGGATGTGCCATTGACGAGGCCTTTGGGACCTGACTGTTCCCTAAATCCTAGCTTCACTCCTCTGCTATGGTAGGATGACCAGCTTTATTGTGCTACACATTCCCTGCCACACAGGCCCAGAGCAACTTAGCCACATGACCATGAACTGAAACTTCTCAAACTGTGAAGCAAAAAAAAAAAAAAAAAAAAAAAAAAAAAAAAGCTTTCCACTTTGTTATTTTTGATCTATTTTGTCAATAATGGAAAACTAACACAGTGTGACAGGATGCAGCTTCCTTAAACTCTACCCACACTTTTGTAAGTAGATTATTTATTAAACTCTTCAAGTTTCTTACTTGGAAGGGCTGTTATTTCCTGCAGGCCCTAACCTGCTCATATCGCCCCATGGCAGTAAGATTTTTAGCTCCATTCCAACTCTAATCAATTGATAAATGCTACACTTGTAATATTTTTTGGTGTTGAATTCTGGACCATATGGAGGGTTTTGTTGAATGACGAGTAGCAACTGAGCGCAGAATGAGGAAGAGTTGTCATGCCAGGTATTGGTAAAGCTTGCTCTAGATTTTCAAAAACATGATCATCCTATACCAGAATCCTCAGAAGATTTAAAACTAAATACAGAGAGATTTATTTCATACTAGGAACAGTCAAAGTGATGGTGGGGGGAGTAGCAGGAGAGTATAGAAAATAAATAACAAGAAGCAAAAACTACATTTTTAAATAACTAGAGTACAGCCCAATCTAGGGCAGGGCAGACACTGCAATTTGCCCAGATAGGGATGGTCTGGTCCAATAAAAATGTTTAGATATATTTGGCATATTGTCTCTGAAAAAGAAAGTATAATATACATCTTAGAAAGATTTTTCTTTTTTATATTTCAAAGGACTAAAATATTTTTATGTGAAGAGCTATTACATATCTTGCTGGACAGTTTTCATTCCAAATCAGCCAATTCTTCAGAATCTAGAAAGATTTTATAGAAGGTCAATTATCCATTCCCTGTCATTGTCAAAATTCCTCATTTTTTCTTTTCCACCATGAAAGGCAATGGCAGCTGGTGACTGAAGGGCCGTTAGGGTTGAAGAGCCAAGGATGCCAAACTGCTGACAGCAGCGGCCAGTGTCAGCACCCAGTGCCCTTGCCTAACTCTGCCTGCCAGATCTTTTTGCTACTATCTTTTTTTTTAACCCCATAGAAACTTATTCCTCAGGCCATACTTTGTATTTTAGATAGTACAACATTCTCCTAATTCTTTTGTGATTATTGAGAAAAGTCAAATGAGACTTCGTGGAATCCAAAAGAATAGAACCCCAATTTCACAGCACCCTTCTGTAGCTATGTTATGCAGCCTCTCACACTGCTGTTGGCCTGCAGTCCAAGGAGAAATATTTCTCTATCTTGGACCTAGAGGAGAGGAATTATTCAATTCTGCAAAATAATCTGAGATTTTGTTTATGTTAAACTCAAAGATCAGTACTGAACACGTATAACGCCATTTATCTTGGCTGTGGAAAACATTTTTGCTTCTTGGTTCTTGGCTCCTTTCTCCACAGGCAAGGCTGGAAGGGGGCAGGGCCCAGCTAGGCCTGCCTTCCCAGAGCTCCGCATCTGTGATTTGTGTGTATCTACGGCTGTCTCCCGAAGCCAAAGCAGCTTGGAGCTCCCAGATTGAAAAATACCTTCTCCTACCCTATTTCTCTTCTTTCTTTGACCCTAGTCCTCATCAAAATTTGCCCAAATCTGTGACTCTACTTCCTGGCCATTTATCTGCCAAAAAATTTAGTTCTTGACCAAGTTCTAAAGATTCTGTTTCTGAAATATCTCTGGCCTGGGTCCCTTTTTCCATTTCCACTGCTTCCTCTGTTTTTCTGGGCAGTACACACATCCGCCCATCAATCTCTGCAGCTACAGTTTAAATTGTGGTTTTAGTTCAAATAAAGGGTAATTTTCTACTGTGGGTTCCACTTAATTTCTCAGTCTTCTCCCCACCCTCCTGCCCTGTTGCTTACTTGTTATCTTTCCCACTGCAGCTGGATAGCAGGATTTGTTCTTAGTGCCTCCACACGTGGCTGCTTCTATACTACCGCCCATTCCAAATACACAAAGGGTCTCAGCTTTCCCACCATGTCTACAAAAGTCTCACCATTCTGTATGAGGCTTTTCTAGTTTCCCCGAAGGAAAATTTTAAAAGTACACCATTAACTGCCTCATTTACGTTGTTCTATCCTGTTTTCTGCTACAATTAGTTATACATACAATTTATTCCTTCCACTAGACTGTAAGTTTCCAAAGGACCTGTGTCTTAAACTGTTAGTTACCCAGATAACTACAAATGGGAGAAGCCGTTTAAAACATATATATTGAAGGTAACTGAATCAGGAAATAGCATTCTCTGGTAGAGAGAAGGGAGGAAGAGAGAGAGAGAGGAGAGAAAGAGAAAGGGGGGGGGACTATTATTTACAGTCTCATAACACACTTCACACATTATTTGAAGAACTGAATTAACTTCCACATCACATTAACTTCTTTGACCATGACACTAGTTTAGCCTTGAATTGCCCTTCTTTGGGTCATTCTGATAAAACAGATTTAATGCTTTTTCACTTTAGTTCATATTTAGTTCGTACGTACTTTTCTCCCAAGTTTCTATGTGGTTTATTTTTATTGTTATAGTTTTATAATTAAACTTTAACTTTCAAAATAATATACACCATATTTTTCTGGTGTACTATAAGTGGTTTTTTAAAAAAAATAAATAGAGGAAAATTGTGTTTTTAGTCAAAATCAATGGAAAGCTCCAAACCAAGTATTTCTTTCCTATTACTAGCCTGAATGCATATGTAACCTGAATTGCTCAACATGGCCAATATTGAATAGGAGTGTAGGGGTTTTATATTACATTAATCTTATTTATCTTTTCAAAAAATGTTTCTATTTCTCCTTTGTGGTATATTTCAAGATAAATTGATCATTTAAGTGACAATTAAAAAGAGTGAGAAAACATCAATAATTTGAAAAATTTTTAATAATTACACACACAAAAGCTTTGGCTTAAAGTATGGGTATTATGTGTTTGCAATTTCAGTTAAATATTGCTAATACTGTATTAAGAGAATAAACATTTGCATAAAAATATTAAGCAGATTATCATGAGCTACTAATTAAAATCCTGTACATCAAATTGTACAGTAACCATATGGGAAAATATACACATAATTCATTTTCTTGTAGTGTGTCCTTTATAAGTCTTCATCTCATTTCCTGATGAAGAACCATCTTCCTTAAAACTTACTGTCTTAGTGACTTTACTTTCTCATTACTATGATAGAATACCCAACATCCACAATTTAAGGGAAGAAAGATTGGTTTAACTCACAGTTTCAGAAGGTCTCACACAGTCCCATCTCAGGCAGCCAGCAAAGCACATGGCAGAGGCTGGACAGCTGCTCACCCAATTGCAGACAGAAAGCCAAGTGAAGCAAGAGCAAAGTGAAGCGAGGAGTGGGTTGATATCTAAGACTCAGGTAAGGTCAGAGCTTTCCTAGGAAATAGCTGTAACAATGTTTCTTCTTCCTTCTTTTACTGAGTTCAAGCTGCCAGTTGGGCACTAAAGTTGGCTCCCCCTCCCCACAAATCAACAACACACACCTAAAACTTCTGCCCTGGGCACCACCACCCCCCACCTCGAATCTCAACAAATTAACACAATTCCTCCAGGTCAAGCATCTGTCCCTTCCAGCCAGGCCCTATCTCCCAATAACACAAGGTTCTACAATTATTCCACTACATCCGAATTTATGAGGCTTTTGGGGGACATGCCCAGATCCAGATCCATAGCACTTGCCCAAGGCAAGAACCCAAGTAAAAACTAAGAGTTCAGAAAGTTGAGCAGAATCACCTGGAAGGTGATCTCTATGATCATTACAACTGCAGTCTTTGGAATACTCGCTCCCGATGGATTAGAAGAACAGCAAGATATAAAGGAAAATAATATAAAAGAATCACCATGCTAGTTACTCAGGAGGCTGAGGCAAGATGATCAAAAGTCTGAGTCTAATCTGGACAATTTGGCAAGACCCTGTATTTTAGTTAATTTCTAGTTGCTGGGTTATGTACAATTTAAGGGAGAAAAGGTTTCTTTTAGCTCATAGTTTCAGGAAATCTCAAGCCAGTCATGGTTGCTGGCTATGGTGGAAGGATCCAGCCAGTGGGGCCTAGGTGGAGAAACGCTGTTCATAGAAAGGCAACAGGAAGCAGAGTGAAAGAGAGGAAGGGCAGAACTAGATTATACCCTTCCAAGTCATGTCCCAGTGACCCACCCCTCATGACCAGGCCCCACCTCTTAAAAACAAAGGAAATCATTGGATTACCCCTAGGGTTGAATCACCTTACAAGCACAAGACTTATGGGGAACATCTCTGATCCAAACCATAACACCCTGTGTTTCAAAATAAAATAAAAACTCTTGGGATGTAAATTAGTGGTAGAGTACTTTCTTAGCATATTCAAGCCCCTGGGGTCAATTCCTAGTACCAAAAAACAAACAAACAAAACCAAACAAGGAAACTAAACCACGAAATAATAAGCCATTATATCATAGCAGCACTTGGTCTCAATGCAAATTCTACATTAAGTTCTCAAAGTTGAAGGGAACAAAATGACCAAGATCTGGGGAAGGAAAAAAGAATATTGCAAAAAATGTGAACCATTCATTTATTAACACTGTCTCTTTCATACTAGTTTCCTTCAGATAAGCAAAAACCAAGTGAAGATAAATCAAGAACTAAGAGTGAATTCAGTCTGGGGTATGTGTGTGTGTGCTTTGTTTAGTACTCTCTGACCTGAACATCCCCTTGTCATTACCCATCTTGAGACTTGAACTATAATTAACCCTCAGATATATTTTTTTGTATTCCTTTACCCTTTTAAAGCACAAATCTTTTTTTGCTTATTTTTACTTAGACTTATAGTAAAAATTGGGTTGTGGTACAATCATACTGAAAAAAGCAGTACAGGAGTAAGATGAATTTCCAGACTTATATGAAACATTTTTTGACAAGTCAGAAAAAAAATCATCAGCAGGCAGACTGTTGGAGGTAGTCTACACTTTAGACTTTGGCTTTTTCTTTTTGTATGTTTAAATCACAAACTGTGTGCTTGCTGCACTGTTTCTACTAAGAAGCCCCTGAGTACCACACAAGCCAAATGCAGAGCATACTCCCTGTGTGTGGCCATCTGATCTGTGTTATTATTATAATTTTTTAAAGCACATATCTTGTTTCTGACAGGAGAGCTTTATAACATAGTACAAAAATAAACAATTTATCATGGCCACTGATTTATTTTCTGTAAAATGACATTTGTAACAATTTGCATTTCTTGAAGTAAAAGATGGGATTTCTAAGGGACACATACTCCTCTCTGAATTTTACTTCCATGGCAGTTTTGAAGACAGTAAGAATAAAACAGGTGGATTATCACTGAAAACTGAGGAGAAAATGGGATCTTCAGACTGTGCTTTCCAGTAATTTTAAGCAAATCATCTGTAATCTAGGGTAAATATTTGTAATATAAAGTATTTTGTTAGTTTTGCTGAGAGTCAAAACCAGAAAAAAATGCTTTAAATACTTTAACCAAGCTGAATACTATAATTTCATCATAACACTTTTGGTCACTAAGAAAATAATGATGAATAAGAAAGAAAACTAAAAAGAGTTGAAATCTATATATCAAAAACTAGTTTTAATAATACTATTTGATCAAATTTATATGATTCTTTATATTTAAAAGCATTTTTATTTTTCTTTTGTGTATATGTAGTACTGGGGATCTAGTTCTGGGCTCTCATATTGAACTTTAACTCTAGTCTACTTTTTATTTTTGATTTTGAGACAAGATGGCACCAAGTTTCCCAGGCTGGGTTTGGTCCTCCTGCCTCTGCCTCTTGGAGTGCTGGGATTAAAGGCCTGTACTACAAAGCCTGGTTTACATTGTCTTTTGTATCTTTAAAAATAATAATGTTTACTAGAAACTGTTTCAAATATGAAACCTAGAGAAATAACTTGTTTATCTTTGTAATTGGACAGGATAAAAAATTAGGTAGGACGTAGCATATTTAGTGAAATGTTCATTTGTTAACTTGTTAATAGTTTTTGTTGACACTTTGTTTCACTGGATTGGGAAAAGATGTATTACATAACTTGAACTGGAATTGACCAGGTTGGCTAAGTTAGTAAAAGGCTTTTTTTCCCCCAGATAAATTCTGCTTTAATAGCTCTTTTTTTTTCCCATGTTTTTCACACAGTCTATCCTCAATTTCCCAAAAAGTCATTTCTCTTCACTTCATAAACAAATGATAAAGAAATCTTGAATTATGAAATCAATAGCTCTATAATATTCATGTGAGTTTTTTTAACCCTACAATTATCTCCCCGGGGTATTCTGATATGAAGTTTGAAACCCACAACTTTTTGAAAAATTCTTTAAATTTTCTTTTGTTATTTTAAAGGTATTTTTGGTGGGGGGAAGGTGTTTGATTTAGTCTGAAAGCAGGAACATGACCTGATGTTTGCTCCAAAAGTAGTCTCACAGAAATGCCATTTGCTTTCCAACTTTTAAAATTGCTTTTAAGTCCCATGTTCTCTTAAGCGGCCTATATTATAGCTTTATCAGATTGAAGAATCTTTTGAGCTTGAACAGTGTCCCTTTCTTTTTTCTTTTTCTTGTTTTTTCTTTATAACTTCACTTTTCCTTTTCTCCTCTCATTTCTTAAAGGTATAAAGGAAAAAAGAAAATGTCGCTGCCCTTTTTTTCTTTTTCCTAGTTTTCTTTGAATTCTAGACATTGCAGTCTTAATCAGATCAAAAACTATCCATAAGAATTCTTGGGGTCTGTACAAAAGATGACTTTAAACTTTAGAGAGAAAACACTGAACTGGTACAATTTCAAGTAGCACTACTCTTGAGGGCCAGAGAGCTCTTCATCCCCAACATAAGAAATGCAGTAGAAAAGTGAAGTAGTCAACTAGAAATGAAAAATGATGACTGGTGATTTTTGGGCACATTTTTAAAAGTTTATTTACTTATTCTTCTTCTTTTAGTAGTATGTATTTGCAATACAATAACCAAATTGAGAAATTGATATATTTACATATCACCTCTTGGTCATTTTTATTTACCTTTCCCATTCCTACCCCATGTTTATGTTTTAAAAAATGGCGAAAACATAGAGTTTTAAAGTAACAAAAACTAAGAAACTGAACAGTATTACCAGACAATTTGACAGTTAATACGATGTCACTCAAAAAATTCAGCACCTCAGTATTAAATTTTTGGCTGATTTTTTTTTTTTTTTTTTTTTTTTTTTTTTTGGTGCTGGGGACCGACCCTAAGTCTTACGCTTGGATGAAGTCATTTTTACTGACTTAAACTTTTTAACAGTGTCACTTTTTTCCCAGTGGAGCCCAACAACTGCATTCACTTGTAGTCAGTTTCTTTTCTATGTGCTTAAATAGACTGAAATACTTTCCTCTAAGTAAGATGAGGCAGCAAGTTCTCCAAATCATTTGTGTGGAAACTTTTAGTGAGTTCATTGTTTATATATGTCCTGTTCTCTCCTATTAATTATTTAATCAGTCTCCTATTATGTTTTGCAAATCAATAAACAGAAAATCATGTGTGTAAAATCTTCCTCTGGTCTGTGTCTCCTTGAAATGCGATATTTCAAAAGCATTTCCTAGTTGTCAGATGGCTAAATAAGCACCAGATTGAATAAATTAAAAGGATGGAACATAAGATTAAATCATTAGGTTAAAATACTCAGGAAACTTGGCCAACCAGGGCTCATTTTCTGCCCTGAAGCCTTTAGAAATTTCTAGTCTTTTGACAATACAAAGAAACAAGCATGCAAGTAAAGGCTCTAACTGGAGAAGCTGGAAGAAAAAGATTTCTCGTTTATACCCAGATGATACAGAAGACTCACACCACAAACTGCACTGGATTATGATCTGCAGTAGCAAAATGAACCAGACACAGATAGCTAAATATGTACTTTCTTTGAAATGAGAAAACCGAAGTATAAGTCAATAAAAGATCAAAATAAAAGAGTAGTTTTATGGAGAAAAACGGGAGTGTAGGGGAGACAAGAGGGTGGGAAGGGAAGAAAGGGAGTGAAGATGGCCAAGATCAATATGCGCATGCACTAATTCCTCAAATTGAATGTAGTTATTATGTATCACAAATTCATACTAATAAAAAACAAGCTTAGGTGAAAGATTGAAAATAAATTATAAGCAGTGGAGTATTTTATTGTTCTAACATGTTTAGGCATGTTTACAGGACTGTACTTGTTCCAAGCCATGCTTTCTGTGGACTCCTGGCAATATAATGGTAGAACAGGGTGGGAATTCTGAATAAAACTATTGGGCTATTAGCCAGACATGAAGGTACTTGCTTGTAATACCAGAATCCTGGGAGGCTGAGGCAAGAGGATTGCAAGTTTGAGCCTAGCCTGGACAACTTAGCGGTATAGTGAGAACCTGTCTTAAAGAAAGGAAAAAAAAAAAAAAAAAAACCTTGCCAAATTTTAAATTCAAACTGAGATCCCCACTGTACTCACATATAGAGAAGCTGCTATTATACCAACAGTTATTATTACAGCTACGTCGTCATTATAGTCTCACTGTAGGCAAACACATAACTATGTGACTGAGGGCATAGCTTAGTGGTACAGCATGTGCTTAGCACGTCCTATGCCCTTGGTTCAATACCCAGCATCAAAAAAATCTATCTATCTATCTATCTATCTATCTATCTATCTATCTATCTATCCATCCATCCATCTTCCTCCTTCTTTCCTCCCACCCTATCTAGACATGCGTAGAACCAGTAATAACAGAGTTTGTAGCTTCTACCATTGGCTTAACTGTCAATATGGTCTCTAGACAGGGATCTATATTCTTGAGAGGAAAAGTTGCTTTAACTTTTTATAATTTTATAAATGCTGCATTTAGGCACTAGTGTCTACCAACTGATACTCTATTCACGGAAGAGTATATGAATCTATCATCAGAAGTGCTACATGGGACACAGCCAATCAATGCACTATGAGAAGTTTGCATTTAACATTGGCTGCAATTATCTGTGCCCCTCATCATTAAGGTGATAAATATCTAATGGGATTATGTGCAGCCAATTCGTGTAATTTCATGCTGACTTGACACCCATTTTGAATGTAAGTTAGACTTTCTCAAAACAGAAAAAGGATTTATGCACCTTTGACAATTTCTAGTCCTCTGTTTTCTCCTAGTTTCCCAAGGTGGCCAATTCTGATTTTTGTCTTCTATAACCATCTTCCTATGGGTCAGCTAGACACAAATCTACTTGTTCTGAAGACCCCACATCTGGTATAGACTGCACACATAGGTCTCAGTGACTTTCGTGAGTGACACCACAGAACTCATACTCTTCTTTCTCTAAATCCACTTGTCAGAATTCTCTTTAAACATCTAGCTCAGGTAGAATGCCCTTGACCTCAGTAAGTACTTCGATTCACAATCAAGTCCTTTATGCATTCTCTTTCTCTCTCTCTGTTTCTCCCTCCCTCCTCTGTCCTGCCCACCTGCTAGTTGGGCATGCATATTTTGGACAACTGCTACCTTCCTGTTGGGCTCTGTGAGGTATGCTGCTCAATTTTTTTCTGGGACCTGTAAGAAATGCACCACTTCAGTTAATCTGGTGTGTTCTGTGATGTCACTTCCTCTGCTTCTCCCCTAAAACAGGCATATATTACCTAGCTCTTCTTTGTAGGAAGTCATAAGAGCCTCTTGTGAGAAATGCCCATCCTATTTCAAGAGGAAAGGGTCATCCTTATCTATGAAGACACATGCAGTCAGGCCTTGTTAAGTTTCCTACAGCTTATTACCATTGTGCCATACCACTTTGTGCAAATTATCCTGATGACAGCTTATCCATAATCAAAATTCAACATAAAAATACACAGGATTCGTTATTTCTTTGGTGATCAAATTCTTATAAATTTTCATTTTGTACAGAAAGTCTTCTGATGTATCACCGTAGAGTTTCTGTTTTCCTCAACTGTATTTATTGCTACACAGTTGGGATGCTCCCCCTGATGGGAGGAGGGCATATGTGAGATTTTGGAAATCACAGAAAAGAGGTGCACGATAGAGGTGACCATGTAGAGATCTTCTGGCTAGGCGCCCCACAGACACATGGGCATGCAACACACAGTTGTTAGGTGAATCTGCAGGTGCAACTCGCGGCGCACATACTTTACCGTGTGTGGAAGTCGTGCCTCAGAGACTTTTGTGCCCTAGGGTCACAAAGGGCAGTAGGTATTACAGCCTATGTAGATGAAGCAGTCGTCACGGTACAAGCGGTCACTGTACACCTATGCAGCAGGCACAGTTGCCATTACGGTCCTCTCTGTCCCTGCCACCATCTAGATAGCAAGAAGTCTTGAAAGCAAGACACAGAGAGAAAGAAGGAACCCAGCCACCCAAAAGAAATCCCTCCAGAGTGAGCAAAGAACTGGGCCACACTGAGAAGTCCCAAGAGCAAGACAGAAAATTACCAAGGAGAGAAAGAAGTGAGTCCTGAAGGAGAAGTGCTGCTGTCCACAAATGGAGAGTTTCTAGAAGAACAATGGCTGTCCAGGCAGACAAGTCCCCGGCAGCAGTATGCACTTTCCATATGGCATGGCCTGTGCTGGGCTGGGCCGCTCAGTAATGCAACTGCGTTCTGATACATTCACAGACTTGTGAGTGATTCCACCCCCATGCTCCCTTAGGCAGCTCTACATCTATGCTTCCGTAGGTAACCCCACACCCTGACTCCTATAAGCAACCCCAATCATTTCACTAGATCACCACATTGGACTTTAGTGCAATAGCGACTTTGGCCAGTCTGCTGTGCTCTCTCTGAGGTAAGGAGACATTGGTGTCCGTGCATGTTCCGAAGTTATTCCTGTAACATTCCTTGTACTAGTTTGGGTTCTACAAAAAGCAGAATTGACAGAAATTAAGAAAAAGGCATCTATTTGGAAGGCTTACAAGTCTGAGGACAGAGACAGTTGAAGATGGCAGCTTACACATGTGAGAGCTGGAGGGTCCAAGGGCTGCTCAGCCATGAGGTAGAACACCTATCTGGGACTGCAGGCAGCCAGTGAGGGTCTACTGCAGATCTCAGTTGTTCAAAGAACAATGACAAATTGTAGTCTCTTGAACAACCACATTTTTTTTTCACTCCAGAAGTTTTTTCATCTGTTTTCTCTGTCATTATCTCCTGTCTTTCACCATTGAGTTAGCTAAAAGCAGCAAACAGTACCCAGGTGGCAGCCTGAATAACGGGCTGTCTTGAGATTTCCTACACCAGATTAAGCAATCCACTGCCCTTAATCATAGTTTTAGGCAGCGTCTCTGGACAAAGGCAAAATGCCAACAAACTTTCTGCCAGAGCATAGCATACATGGTTTTTAGACCACTTTTCAATACAGTTCTCCTTCCCATCTGAAACTTCCTGAGCCTGGCCTTTTCAATCTATACTTAGATCAGCATTCTGGTCTTCTGAGCTCTGACCAGAAACTCCCATCAAGCTCAGCTCAGAGCACTCCAAGGCTTCTCCAACCAGCATCCTCAAATTTTTCCAATCTCCTCCCACAAACCAGTTCCAAAAGCTTCCAAGCCACATGGTCAGGTAAAGTGACAGCAACAAGCTCACTTCTCTGGTACCAATTTTTGTTTTAGTTACTTTTTCATTGCCGTGTCTCAATATCTGACATCCAAATTTAGGGGAGGAAGGGTTTATTTTAGCTCACAGTTTCAGAAGGTCACAGTCCACTCAAGGGTGGCTCGCAGTAGTGGAAGTACATGGTAGAGGCAGAGGTGGAGGCAGCTCCTCACGACATTACAAACAGGAAGTGCCATCAAGTCCAGTCTCTCCCCAGAGGAAGGTTGCAGAATATATATACTTCTGGGTCCCATCCCAGTGATCTGCCCCTTATGAATCCAGCTTCAGTGTTCCACTGCTTTCAGGTGTGGAAGGTGAGGTAAGCCCCCACTACACACCTGTAATCCAAGTTACATGCCTGTAATCCACCTCTCCAGACCAGACCCCAATCTCTCAACAGCACATGGGTCCATAGACAATCCACAACATTCAAATACATGAGACTTTTGGAGGACATTCCAGATCCAAAGCCCAATATTCCTCTTTTGGATAAAACTTATTTTCTGTGTGCTTTTCTTTTGCTAACATGTGTTGTTGTAGAAGTCACTGCCATGAACCTAAGAGTGGAGAGAAAATGTATCTCTTTTTCCCCTGCACAGTGATCCTGGAAGAGAGGAAGTCAGTGCCTGAATGAGATTTTCAATACTAACACGTAGTTAGAAGAGCAGCAGCAATGTTCAATTATATACATTCTTATGTAGGACCCAGAAGTCAATCTTGAGAAATACTTGGAAGGTCGTAAGAATAAAGATTCTTGCCATACTGTGTGTGAAGAGAGTGCCACAGACAGCAAAGTGGACATTAATGACCTGCAATCAGAGTTTTACTAACTAGCTAGCTAAGCAATAGACATCAAGGTGAAGCCTAAACACGAGGCTTGGAGGTAATGGTGATGGGGTTTGCAAATTTTTCATAAAATAATGCTTTCTAAGAAAACTACTGCTAATAAATGTTAGAAAATGTAGATTCTGCTTAGCATTTTTTATTTCTCCTTTGGTTTATACTTACTTTCTGTGGATTGTGCTAGTTCCTCCCAAAGGTGAAATTGACTTCCACAGACTTAAGTGAGAGTTGCAGTATGCTGGTTCTGAATTATGGACTCCATAATTTTACTTTTTAAGTTTTACACCGTCATCAGAAGATTCTTCCTATCGGTCCAGAGATGTTTGCCATGGGTAGCTGCTGCTCCTTCTGTCTGACTCTCAGAATACAAATGCTCTTCAATTTAATAATAGTGCTACACCTAGATAAAACCATTATAAATTGAAAGTATCATTGAATTGAAAAGTTCTCTCAACCTATTGAACATTATGTATTAGGTCTATAAGTACCTATAAGTTATCACTTGTTTTTTCTCATCATAACTGACTGACTAGGAGCTGCAGCCTGTTGCTGCTGCCCAGCAAGAAAAGAGTACAGTACTACACTTTTCTAGTCTAGGAAAAGATTATAAAATGATTAAAATTCAAAATAAGGTTTCTACTCACTGCATATTGCTTTTGTATCCTCATAAAGTTGAAACATTGTCAAGGTGAATCATTGCTAAATCAGAGACCTTGTGTACATGTTGAACATAATTTTTCAAACCTACACCAAGACTTGCAGCCTGAAGCAAAGCCAACCAGGTGCCACAGAACTGCCTGGACCACTTCACAAACCTTAGTTAATTGACACTGAGCTTCCTGTGATGATTGTTTTTATGCAGCAATAGCCAAATGTTGTAACTGTTGTGAGTTAGTTTTCATCATTTAGACAAGTAGACAATGGGTAGTCCAAGTGTTACCCCACAGAATATGGTAATAATAATTTTAGCTTGGAAAGTTTTTAAAGCAAGTTAATAAGCACTCTTTTGAAACACAGAAGTAAATGTATTAATCAACAACCAGAGAGAATGTTTATCACTGAATCATAAAATTCAGCGGGGAAAGCTCATTGAAACAACAGTAGCAACTTTAATTTTAGGGGCAAAAGTAAGCAACTATTACATTATTCGTATTACTTGAATAAGCACAATTAACTTTCATCGGTTATGCAAGGTAAAAGGTAATAAAAACGCAAATTTCTGTCAGTGAATGTGGGCAAAATGATGGTTACTTAAGAGAGTTAATTGGTAAATTCCCTTTTAAGTAACAAAATCTTTGGCTGGTGTTCTCTGTTCTATTATTAACTGAGGAGACTTGGAACCAAACTGGCATAACTCTCTGAGGTTTGGAAAACATACTTGTCAGATCACTTTGCCTCAGAAATAGGACTCAATACTCCCCCTTTCTTTTGCAAATGTTTTCTGGGAAAAGTTTTAGTATTCTTTCTCTATTCCTGTGAGTGTATAATGTTGTAATTTCACTGTAGTGCCTAGAAGTGAAGATATTTAGTCTATGGGCAGTCTTACCTGAGTGAGAAGGAAAGTTAGACTTTATTTAGGCTTCAATGAATGTATTCACTTCAACACACTTAACTTTACCTAGAGTGTTTTTTCTCTTTTTACACTGTTGTAGATTGAAAATTACGAGCACACTTTTTTTGCAACTTGTTCTGTCACAAAGAGGAGTCTATTCCCCACAACTTGAGTCTGGCTTAAGATTTGTTTCATGCTTAGATGAAAAGAATGCAGCTTATTCCTTTGTTTTCTGGGAATTCTGCCCTGAGACTGACATATAAGGCAAGAGTCAGTCGAGTTCTCTGAAGATGAAGAGAGGCTGGCTACCTGAAGGAGAACCTAAGGCCTCTGACTGGTAGCCATCACCAACTGCCAGATGCGTTCCCAGGCCATCTTGGACCTCCCAGTGGTGTGGGAAGGCAAACCCAACGGAGGATATTCAGCCAACTCAAAGTCATGCGGAATGGTTGTTGCTTTATGCACAGTGTAGGATGATTTATTAGACAACAATATACAACTCATACTTTTTCTTGATATTCCTGGTAGCATAATGGAAAACATAGACAATTCGGAAAAAACACAGCGAAGTAAGTAGAACAGGCAGGGAGTTCTTTGAAGATGGATCACACAGCTTTATGTCTAAAACAGGATGGGGGGAATATTTTTGCAGGCTAGAATACATGGAACTCTGAAATTCAGGAAAGCAGCCGGTAAGTATCAAGGACATTAATCTTGCTTGGTCCCCTGTTGCCCTTGCCTCTTGGAAAGATTCACATAAGCGTCATAGGAAAGGTTTGAGCTGTAGTCTGTCCTGTGTCTTGCCAGATCCTCTCTGTAGTCCTCCTGGAGTATTAAAAGCTTGCATGGCTTGAAAGGAGCTGTTATAAAGACATTCTCCGTTGTCTCCTTTCTGTCAGGGAGACTGGCATGAGGGGGTTTCTCATTGACTCCCAGGTTCAGAAGAGCCACGAGGCTTCCTGGCTCTCCCTTTAGATAGTTGATGGCTGTAGAACTGCCCAATTGCAATCTAGAACTCCCTCCTTGGTGACTAAATGTACCACAGCTTGCTTTGGCTTCATCCTGACTTTTTGTTCTGGTGTCATCACTTTGGCTGAGTCCAACATGTTGAACAAGGAAAGAGATTAGCAAGTACCTTTGGTTATTCCTCTTTTTGTTGCTCTGTTTTGCCATCTACATAAATAATAAATTATCTAAAATTAAAAGAGCTCATTGTGTCTTTATTGGCCAAATCTGGCAGTCTTTGGGACTGGCTCTAGCCTTGCCTCCTACGTGTTTGACACAAGTTGATAATGACAGCAAAAGATTTTGTCATAAAGAATTGAAAAAGAGAAACCATAATTCTACAGTTAAAATAGGAAGAAGAATTATATACATTTTCTGAAAAGAAATTACATATTCTTTCATTTTTTTCCAAGTTGCAGGGAACATCATGTTCCTGTTCTTATTCCTAATTAACTAATTTGATAACAAAGTTAAAGAGGAACTACCAGTATACATTTTATGAATGAATTTAGACTTAAGTTATTGATTAGTTGTTATTAGCTCTTTATCTAGTAAAGTTACTGGGACACATTACTCAATATCCACTATTTCAGACAGAAAAGATTTATTTTAGTTCACAGTTTCAGAAGGTCACAGTCCATTCATGGGTGAATGGCAATGGCAAGAAAGGTCTGGCAGAGAGCAGCTGCTCACAGTTTGGCAAGAGGGAGAATCAGGAGCCTCCAGAAGAAGCTGGGGAAGGAGTTTACATCCTTCCAGGCCACATGCCTATAATCTAATCTGTCACACACCCGTCTTTCACACACATGTAATCCACGCTTCCTGAGCAATCTCCATCTCTCAGCAGCATGCAGAATCCATAAGTAATCCACAACATCCAAATACATGAGGCTTTGGGGGGACATTCCAGATCCAAACCACAACACTGCTACCACAATCAAATTCCACTTCCTTAAAAAAGTTTCTCATGCTATCCTTTGTTTTTATGATTTTGCTTTGTTTTGAAGTGCTGGGGATCAGATCCAAGGCCTTAGCATTCTAGGTAGGAGCTCTACAGCAGAGGTACCTCGAAAGCAGTCAAACAGTTCCTCCATAATTTTACAAGTTGTTACAGTCAAACGGTTCCTCCATAATTTTACAACTTTTGTTTTGAGACCATAATTCATGTGCCATGTAATCTTCTCACTCAAAATGGACATTCTAATGGTTTTTAACGTATTCAAAGTTTTATAATTATTATAATTGATTTAGAACATTTTATTTACACAAACAAAACCCTAATAGCCACTTGTCATTTCACCACAGACTCCACAACCCAAAAGCAACCACTAATTATTCTGCCCTATAGATTTGGCAGGACATTTTACATAAAAGGAATAACACTTTGCGTGTGGCTGTCTTCTTTCATATAGCCTATTATTTTTAAGGTTCATCCATTGAGCTAGCTGTATGTTCTTGTGACAAAAATACCTAAGATAATTAAAAGAAGGAAAGATTTGTTTTTGACTCACAGTTTCCGAGGTTCCAGTTCATGGTCAACTGGCTTTTTTTACTTTGGGCCCAATGTGACAAAGAACATCATGACAGCAGGAGCATGTGGAGAAGGAGGCTGCTCACCTCGTGCTGGCCAGGAAGCTACGGAGAGAGAGCAGGCTTGGTGGGTGTGACTGCTGAAAGCATCACATCAACGTGAATGGATTAAAGCACATCCATTCTGCAGTGTGGAGCTTTGGGTGTGATTGGCCATCAGATGAGGGAAGAAAACTCACCCTAAGTGTGGATGGCCCAACCAACAGACTGGCAGCTCATACTAAATGAGAAATAAGAAAAAAGGTATTACAGTTTCACTAATTACCTAGGCTTTTCTTAAAACAATCAAGTTGAAAATCAAGATCAATCATGTATCAATGTATTAGTATTTCATTTTTAATTACCAAATAATATTCATTGTACTGATAATTTTTTTGAGACAGGGTTTTGCTCTATAACCCAGGCTGGTCCTGAACTCACTAATGAAGGCCAGGCTAGCCTTATACTCAAGGCAATCCTCCTCCCTCAGTCTCCCGAACGCTGGTATTACAGGTGTGCACCACCATGCCTGGCTTATGCAGGGCTGGGGAATTGAACTCCAGTACTTAGTACTTGACGTAGCACTTGCTAGTTAAGTGCTTCAAACACTGACCATTCCTCCAGCCATTGATAAAATTTTATTTATTCACTAATCAGTTGATGGACATTTGAATTGTTTTCACTTTCGGCTATCATAATGTTATGAATACTCATATACAAGTTTTTGCCTGAACATATATACTTTCAGTGTCTAGTAGTGGAACTGCTGAGTCACATGGTAACACCATATTTAACTTTTTAAGGAATTGCCAGATTTATTTACAGGTACCATATCTTACTGTACCATTTCACATTCCTTTCTTCAATGTGTGATTCTTACTATTTTAATCTCTGGGCAACCACTGATCTGATCTCCTTTCTTATAGTCATATTTTTTCAGGAGACCATATGAATAGAACCGTACAGCAGGTAGACTTTTAAATATGGTTTCTTTTATATCACAGAATACATATGAGATTCAATCAGGTGTGTATATCAACGTTTCTTTCCTTTTTATTGGCAAGTTGTATTCCATGATGTACCATAGCTTATTACACAGCTGAGGGACATTTGTATTATTTCCAGTGTGTGGTTATGTATTAGTTTGCTTTCCTGTTATTGGGACATGAATGCTCTTTCCCTTAACATTCCATAGCACAATCTGTACAGTTATGCCAACTTCTGTTTCTTGGTGTTCTTGTCCTCACCCTTACCTCTGTGATTCTAGCATTTGCACGCGATAATAGGCAAAAATGCTTATTGGATAGATCAGAAACATTAAGATACATGTGAGAACAGTATAAGCTCAGATACTGGGAATATCTAATATAGTGAAGATGAGAATAATTCTTCAAAGAATATGTCTGCTTGAAAAAATGCCATAGAGGTTAATTTTTCAAAAGCCAATTATATTTATAATGAGAGTACAATGCCACACGCACAGTTCGTAGAAGACCAGAGCCTGTGCCTGAGGGGTATATTAAAGGAGAGTGTGGCCTTACAAATAAAGGCAGGAAAACCCAGAGGGATAAGTAAACCTTGGCTTTTATAAATCATCTAAGACCTTAGTGCTTTACTTTGCCTTGATGTTAGGCTTGGGAAAATAAAAAGGAATTAAAAAATTATACCGACATGTAATTACTCAATGCAGAAACAAGGCTAAAGCTTCTGCATTACATAAACCAACTGTACAATCAGCAACAGACAGAAAAGAACAGAAAATATATGCTAAAAACAGCATCTCAAATTTTATTTAGGACAGGAGAACTTGACTGATATTCTATGAATCAGATAGGAGTCCAGAAATAACTAAGAAATAAGGATTTCAGAAAGAAAAAAGCACCATAAAAATAATATTGGACTTATGGAAGTTCTGAACTGAAATACGCCTTTTTTTCTCACAACAATGGTGTGGGCTAGACATTATATCCTCTCTGCTTGCTTCCAAGCAAAAAAGTTAATAAAGAGTCTGAGGATATAAGAATTTCAGCTAATATGGCAGACCGGCCCAATACTACAGATTCACAAAACTTTTATATAGAATTTTTAAATTGAATTAAACATTTTTTCTTGGAGGAGTTATCTCTAGAAAATACTGTAAAAAGTAGAGGAAATAAAATTATTATTATTATGGTATTCCAACATTAAAACTCACCAACAACAAAGGAAGGCACTTTGCCTTGAGGAAGTTCTTAAAAGTTGTACTACATACCAATGTACTGAATGTTGCTTAGTTATCTTCAACAGCTGGTATTAAACAGGAACCAAATAATTTAAAGTTCAAAAGAAAGCTAAAAAAACCTAAAATGCTTTCACGTAATAATGATAAATATATTGGTTACATGTTAAAAATATTGCTTAGAAAAAAGACATTAATTAAGTACAACGAAGTAACAGATATAAAAAATGGCTTCATAGTTAACTATGAGGATTTCTCTGGGCCTTAGTTTCTTATTCAAAAAAATGAGATTAAAAGAGAAAATCTATAAAATTCTAGGTAAGAAATTATCTACTGCTATCTCAGGTATTTAAATAAACAAACAAGTAAATAAATTTTATATCAATACATGAATATTAATGAAAACATTGGAAAATTTAGGAACAAAAAATCATTTTCTTTGAATCTGGCTAATGTTATGAGTATTTATAATATGGTGATGACCTCAGAGAAATTAAAAACAAATCAAATTTAAAATTTTTGTATTTATAAAAGAAAAAAACCTCACAGGTAAAAAATAAGGCAAGTCCACAAATAGCTAATAGAATAAGGAGGAATTCTGGAAATGCATGAAAAGATTCCAAAGGGAGCAAACTGATGCAAACAGGTTATGAAACCAATGGCAATGCTAAACTGATGCAATTCTAAAGATGTAATCCTGAAGTCAGAGGGGTCATTGTTGAACAATTTTGAACCACATAGTTTTAGTCCACAAACACGATTGCAAAAGGAAGTAGACATTTCCCAGAACATCACAATAGCATAGTCATATTTGGAAACTGAATGTCTTGGAAATATGAGCGAACTAAAGAAATATGAAAGGCAATAATAAGGTCATGAAACTCTGGAGCATAAGAAGAGAGAAAAATTAATAAAATTCATAGTTTTACAGAACCTAAAGACACAATAAGGAAGAAAGCAAAGCCTTGGATAGAGAGACAGCATTTTAGCAGCCAGTTAAGACAAACAGGTTGCCAACAATATAAAAGAAATTTTAAAAATAATTTGAGCTTAAGGGAATTCAGCTTGGTGAATAGTTTATTATATCAGAGTTTTCTGTAACTAAAGCTGTATTGAATTACCAAGCCTCTATGGCAAGGTGTATGAAAATTCACAGATCTCTAAGTTCTTGTGTCATCTTATTTTGGATACCTAGAATACAAAGTAGATATAAAATGAAGGTATACTGGATTAGGTCTCCAGCTTTATCTAGCCAATTTCCAAAAAATTACATTCCAAACCAGAATGCTACAACTTTCTTTGGTAGGCAATCCAATATTACATGACATTTACTGTCCAGTTATCTTCATGACCTGGAAAACTTGCTCTGATTGTAGATTAAGACAGAACCTTACTCATTCTTTCCTGAATTTTCCAGTGAAAGAGCCTGAGTATCTTTCAACCTTACCTTGATGACTCAGAGTTTTCCCAAAGCACAAATCATGAATGTACAGCTCAAAAAAATCACAAAATGAATTTGCTCTTGTACATGCCTCCTACTCAAAGAGTAAAATAAGTAGACAAATAACTTAAGTTAAATTACAAAAACAGTCTGCAGAGCTCTGCGGTGCTTTTAGTCCCAACCAGTAATGAACCACGCGCACCCATCCCTTCCACCAGAAGTTGCCAGACTGTCAGCCCCAGTTGCAAAATTCTGATTACAGAATAACACAGACTACACTATTTTTAATCAAATTCTCTTCTTTCCTGCATCCTGTATCCCAGTGACTGATACAGGCTGCCTGACTGCTGTAGTCCCCACTCTTCCCCAGCACGAGCCCAGGCTTGAATTTATGTCTCTGCTTCTTAGAATGGACTTTCTGGTGTCTCTCTGTAGCAGATGCTGTCAATGACCTGTCCACAACTCTTTTGGTTCCTGCCAGTGGCATCCTTCTCTAAGGGCAGGTAGCTCTCTGCCAGAAGCTTTCTTTTAATCTGTAAGTCTACAAGAAAGGCCAGAAATACTGACATTCCATGTGCCCAAGAGAGACCACCAGCTTACAGTCATCAGTAGGATGATTTTGAGGAACTGCATGGTCTAAGTCTCCTTAGCAGGGAGAGCTTAAAAAAAAAAATAACACTGATGTGTCAAACATACTCTAAAACAAGAAATGAAAATTGAGGATATGAAGAGTATCCTGGAGTGTTAGTAGCTTTAAAAGCCCTTGAGGAGCTGAGCATTGTCACATGCCTGGAATCCCAGTAATTCTGGGAAGCTTAGGCAAGGGGATCCCAAGTTCAATTCCAGTTCCTTAGTTGACTTAGTGAAATTCTGGCTCAAAATAAAAAAAGGGACTAGAGATGAAACTCAGTGTGAAGGCCCTGAATTTAATCCTGACTACCAAAAACAAACAAAAAAACAAACCAAACTAACAATAGCAGCAACACTCCCGACACCTCCCCCTCCCCGCACACACACACACACACACACACACACACACACACACACACACACACACCCGCCACCACCACCACCACCACCACCACCACCACATAGGTAATTCTATTGTGGAGCCAGGGTTAAGGGTTAATTAAGTACCACCACCACCACCACCACCACCACCACCACCACATAGGTAATTCTATTGTGGAGCCAGGGTTAAGGGTTAATTAAGTACTACTTACCTGATAAGAAGAGTCTCATTTAAAAGACTAAGTCTGGGTCTGGGAATGTACATTTTATCAAGTGTGTGATCCTTATAAGCAGTTTCATAAATACTTCTGTAAACCAATGAATATTTGTAGAAAAATAAGTGGCATCATCAACGGAAGTTTCTACAGTTTTCAAAAAAATAAGCACTGATGCTAATTTAACATTAACAAGAAACTAATGAATAAGTAAAGTAAGCAGTGAGGGAAAGATGTATTATACATCTGCTTCAGTTCTTTTAATCTGATGTTAGTTCAAAGCAGAAACATACTGGGAAGTAGTCTTTTCCATCTTCCTGGTTTGAGGTTAATACTGGAAACAGGTTGACTTTTTTTGGACATCAAACCAGTGCTCAATATTGTCAACGGGCTGTGAGCTTCCCAATTTGCTTTCATTCACAGTAGACAGTATACAAAGAATTTTCTTCACATCATCAGATAAACTATTGGGAAATTTTTAGTGTGGTTGCCAAGAAAAATGGCAAAAGAAATAGAAACAGAAAACAAATTAGAAAAGAAACATCTAACTAGTCTGAAGTAAACGTCATTAAATATTGTGTTATAATAATAGCAACCTTATATGTTAATAAATGAGAACATTTTATAGAAGTTAGCATTGGCATTCTGCCCTTGGAAAGTATTCCTAGCTTCTGTTTGTGTTGGAGATGACTTCTGTATACCTGGGCCCACGATTAGTTCTTTGTATAATACAGTCCTCAATTTACAATGGTATACCTCTCAGTAAGTCCACTGCAAACTGAAAATATTGTAAGCTGAAGACATACTTACTGTACTAACCTACTAAACATCATTGCTCAGTTTCAGCCTAACTTAGATGCTTTCATTTTATCAGCTGGGCACCAATGTCTGTTATTATATTAATTTCAGTATATTAAGTGGTGTTATAGTTATCTAAATACACTAATATATTTTAAAAATAAATTTATTTCTTTAAAATACTTTTTGATTTACAGAAAAGTTGTGAAAATAGCCAGAGAATTCCTACATGCTCTATGTCATAATTCACTTTTTGCCACTGTAACAGAGTATCATAGATATCACAGATTGAGTAATTTATAAAGAATAGGAGTTAATTTCTCATAGTTCTGAAGGCTGGAAGTCTATGATCAAAGTGCTGGCACCTGGCTTTTTGCTGAATCCTCAGATGGCAGAAAGTGAAACGGGCCAAAAGAGGAAACAGCTTCTCACGCTGTCAGAGCAGATGAACCCAGTCCTACAACCATTTTAACAGCAGCAGTAAGTCACTCATGAGACTGGAGCCCCCTGGTCTAAACACTCCCAACAGGCCCCACTTCTCAACAGTACAGAATTGGAGACTAAGTTTCTTACACATGCATTTGGAAGAACACATTCAGACCCTGGAATGCCACATCTGTTTTCTCTTATTATTAACATGGTAAAAACTGTCACAATTAAAGAGCCAGTAGGACATGTAATTAACGGAAGTCCATACTTTCCTCAGATTTTCTTAGCTGATGCTCTTTCTTGCTGCTCTACAATCCCATCTAGATACCACGTCACCCTCTACCATCCTGGCTCCGCTTGCCCCTCGTGGTTGCGACCATTTCTTAGGCTTTCCTCTGCTTTTGAACCCAGGGACTTCACACTGAGCTATATCACTAACTTGGTCAGGCTGAGCTCCAACTTGGGATCCTCCTGCCTCAGCATCCCAAGAGTGCTGGAATTACAGGTTTTGCTTTCATGCTTGGCCCTAGCCAGGTATTTTGTAAAATGTCATATAGAAACAAACTTTTAAAGATATCTAATTTGTTCCTATATTCATTTGATACAGAATGTTGTGGTTTGGGTCTGGAATGTTCTCCAAAAGCCGCATGTATTTGGATGTTATGGATTCTCTATGAAACCACGTGCTGTTAGGAGACAGCCTGGTCTGGAGGGGTGGATTATGGGTTTGTGGTAGAACAGAGATATGTGGTAGAAGACAAGCATGTGACAGATTACAGATTACAGGTGTGTGGTGGATTAGGGGTTTAAATCTCTAAAGGACTGGACACTGAGCTGGGACCCAGAAGGGGCAAATCACTGGGACAGGACGTAGAAGAGAACATGCAACGTCTTCCCTTCCTTCTGGAGGACCTGGCTTCCTGTCTGCAATGTTGTGAGGACCTGCCTCCACTTACGCCTCCGTCATGTTTTTTCTCGGTTGCCAGCTGCCCATGAATGGACTGAGATCTTTTGAACCTGTGAGCTAAAATAAACTTATCCTCCCCTAAGTTGTGCATATCAGGTATTTAATAACTGTGACAATAAAGTAACTAAAACACATAGGAAAAGCTTGGTTTAAAGTAATTCTGGAAGGAAAAACAATCTTTTGAAGATGGTTAAGACTATTAGAATCAGGTCAAACAGACTTAGTTCTTATAAAATACAACATTAGACTGAATAATTTTGATGAGTAGTTAAAATTGTCATTTCTAAAAATAAAAACTTTAGAAATTTAAGAGGAATTTACATTATGTACATTCCCAAATGTTCCAGTATTTGTTTTTACATAGCCATAAAGTTAATATTGAGTTATTTTAAATTTATTACTGTTTATGAATATTTTAATGGGATGAAATGTATGTATAATACATACCTGGCATTTTAAAATAATTACATAGTATTCATTCCATCATATTAAAATATCTTATTTGTCTAAATATTCCTCATTGTAAAACATTTGAGGTGTTTTCATATTTTTTGTAACATTACTATAAATGGTTCTGCACATGAATAATTTTTACTGTTTGCCAGTGGGGGACTGAGTCTAGGGCCTTGTGCATGATAGACAATGGCTCTATCATTAACCCTAACTCACAAGAACAATATTAAATTGGACCAATATGTATTTTCTCCAAGAATGTGTGCAAATGTGTGTTTTTCCACTTGCCCACTGAGTTTTATCTTTCAGGTATATTCTCCTCTAACTAGCATATGCTACTTCAAAGTGCTTTCCTGCATGTAGGAACAAAGATACACATTTTTCCATGTCTCCTCCTGTAAACTGTTTCTTTTTTTTCAGTAGAACTTAAATGCCAATTGTCGTGGTTTGGATATGGAGTGTTCCCCCAAAGCCTCATATTTCTATGGATACTGTATAGAGTTGGGAGGTGGGGCCTGGAGGGAATGGGGCGGGTACTTGAGGCTTGGCCTGGAGGAGCATGTGCTGATTCTGCCCTTCCTCCCCTGGTCTCTCCTCTGTACCACCATGTTGTGAGGATCTCTGCCACTGGAGCTCTGGCTCTGGTCCTGCCCCACTATGTGCTTCCATCATTTCCCAGCTGCCCACCTATGAATGGACTGTGACCTTGTGAAACTGGAAACTATGATAAACTGTCCTCCCTAAGTTATGGATGTCAGGTATTAAGTTACAGTGATGAGAAAGTAATTAACACAGAAATTGTTACTGAGAGTGGGGTCTTTGCTGTGTTTTACTTGACCATGTGGTTTGGAAGCCTTTCAAACCAGCTTGCAGGAAGAATATGGAAAGGTTTCAGGAGTGCTCTGAGCCAAGCTTGATGGGAGAGTCTGGTCAGAGCTCAGAATGCTGATGCAAGTATGGACTGGAAAGGTCAGGCTCAAGAAGTTTCAGATGGGAAGGAGGATTGTACCAACAAGTGGCCTAAAACTGAGATTAAGGGTGTGGACTGCTTACGTGGGTGGAAGAAATCTCAAGTCAGACTGATGTTCAAACTGTTACATGGCTGCTGTTAGCAGCTTTTAGCCAGCTCTATGATGAAAGACAAGATAAAATGGCAAAGAAAAATTATATCAAAGGCTTGCAGTGCCAGGTCAAAATGGTCTGCAGTGGTGGGACCGAGAAGCACAGGGAAGTTAAAGATATCAGAATTTAAAGGAAGCCAAGTACTTATACTCAGAATAAGAAAGACGCCTGTAGGGTACTTCCAAAGTCAGCAAGACCACTCCCTTCACCCGCTCAGGGGTGAAGAGGCAGAAGACTCTGCTCTGAGACCACAGGGCCAAAAGAAAAAATGCCTTTTAGATTTCAGCGGTCTGGAGTTCAGTCATCTAAGAACTTGGAGACTTCTACAGCATCTGTCCAGGGGGCCAGGCTACTGCTCAAGCCAGTGGCAGGCCTTGGAGATGTCTGCGCGGTCCTGGCTTTAGAGGCTTACAGAGTGCTGGAGCTGTGGGTTCATGGAAGCTACAGTCCAATTTCAGAGGAAGGCCTTGGAGGCCGGGCAATGTGCCCCTGGGAGGGCAATGTGGGAAGTCGTAAAGGAGAAGCCACAGGTGCAGTGGAGAACTCCGAGTTGCAGTGGAGAGCCCAGAAATTTGGAGAAACCAGGATCATGGATCACCTGCTGAGAAAAGCTGCAGGTGTGAGTGGATCCAACCCAAAGGAGAGAAGATGGAGATTACAGCCAGCTGGAGGGGTAGGGCCACCCAAGCAAGCCCTTTGGAGTTCCTATCTTGCTGCAGTTTATCCCAGGCGCTGAACATGGGACTACAGGAATTAATCTTTGCTCTGCTAGGCTTAGGAATTGTTTTGGTCCTGTTACCTTTTATCCTCCTATTCCTCCCTTTTGGAATGGAAATGTTCAACCTACACCATTTTATGTTGGAAGTGCTTAACTCTTTGGTTGTAACAGGAGCTCACAGCTGAGAGTTTGCCTTAAGTCTCAGAGGAGACTGTGGACTTGGACTTTTTAGCAGTGCTGGAACTGTTGGGACTTTGGCAATTTTTTTAAGGGACTAAATACATTTTGTATATGGAGGGGGCCGTGAGTCCTTTGGGGGCCAGGGGTGGAATGTCACTGTTTGGATCTGGAGGACCCCCCTGTGGTGGTTTGGATCTGGTGTCCCCCAAAACTCTCATGTTCCTATGGATACTGTATAGAGGTGGGAGGTGGGGCCTGGCTGGATTAAGTCACAGCAAGGAGAAAGTAACTAACACACCAATCTTACAGATAAAGTCAGATAGAGAAAATTTTATTTACTACTATGTCTCCTAAGTAGGGGGGCCTCCCATCCTTCTGAAAAATAGGAGTCTGTGATAGACGGCGAGTGCAAGAACAGCCCTTCTTGAGACTCGGGATGACTCTATCAATTAGGAAACAGGGAAGAGAGGAAAAAATATTAAAAAGCAAGAAAGGAGGATGTAATGAGAGCTCAGTGAAAGGTCAACACCTATGTTTTGAAATATAATCCTTCATATAATTTACTCAAATCTTTACTACTTCAAAAACTCCGAGGGTTTGATATGAATGATTATAGTAGCTGCAGACAGTAAAAATGGAGAAAAATAAAGGGTGATAGGAGGAAACCAATAAAAGTGCCAAAACTGTAAAGACCTGGATTTGATTCCCAGCACTGCCAGAAAAAAATCCCAATAGAATACCGAAGCAAAAGTATGGGAGAGTGCAGCTGTTGTTGCATGTGTACACTTGCATGTGTTTAATGGGTACAATAACATTTTGAGCAGGGCTTTTGATTGTTGCAGATACTGGATTTAAGATTTGAGTGAGGTATAATATGAGATCCAGGGAGACTTCAGTTGATATATATTTATATATTTAAAACAGGAAACTTTTTACAATGTCACATTTAGTTTTTATCATTCAAAAAATTTTATGATGGTAATATGAAAGAAAATATTTCATATGAATAACCTTAAAAAAGAAATCAATTAATCTCACATATGAAAGGAATAAATATGTGCCGTTTTCTCTGAGTTTTACAATTTATATTCTGGTTCCTAGATACTTGCATTTTATATTTCACTTGTAATTGAAGCTATTATAGTTTACTGGTATGGCTGCAATTTCAAAAGTTTATTTTGCTCATCATTGTATTAATTCTGGCTTACCGTAAGTCATTAAAATGGATTAACTTGATAATTGGTCAATTTTTGAAATTCCAAGGTTACTTACAGTATAATAAATTTTTGGTAATAAAATGTATTACTTAAAATCATTAAATTTTAATATATATATGTATATATACATATACATAAAAACTCACCATCTCAATTTTCAATACAGTTCAGTAGCATGAAGTACATTCACTTTGTTTAGTAGGCACTAAGCTTTCAAGTCCAGCCTTACAATGCTGTAAGGTATAATTATGGTAGTTGACAGTTTTGCTCCCTTTTAAATGGGTTTTACTATCTCTCAAAGTCTATCAGGGACATAAGTTGGCAACGAGCATAAATAGACTTTAGATTCTATCAATAGAAATGACTTCAACTTTGTGATTTAAAGGAGGAGGTAACAAACAGACCAAGAAGAACACAGAACCACTTTCCTAAGTGACCACCGGTTAACAGTGGATCCCAGACTCTAATCTTTGTCTAAAGTAAAGAGCTAAAATTGTATTGTTTTTAAAAGGAACTTTCAAAGAGGTCCCCTTATTTAAAATTTTCATACTTCTAGACTTCCACTAACCTGCATTGAAATAGTCTCCTCTTTCATTTCGTGGACTTTAAATCTGCTGGCCAAAATTCTGAAAGCATGGGGTGGAAGTTTGCCACCTACAGGTCAAAGGGAAAAAAGATATCTTTAGTTTTTTTCAGAGTAAAATTTTGAATAAATGAAGCAAATGTGTATTTCAAAACACTTCTTTAGAAGAGTGACTACCAATATAACACACAAAAAATGACAGAAATATTGCAACAAGAAGTTAGAAGCCAGAACTGTAGGTGCCAATGAATAGCTAAAAGCAAGATGCATCTGAGTGCTTTTATGTTATGTTTTATTTTATCTTATTACATCAAAACTTCGGGACACATCCCTGTTCAACACTACATGTAGGCATGCTAATCACTCAAGGAGTGTCTATATTTTAAGATTTATTAGCCCAGAATTTTCCTAGCATATTTCATCCTCCTTTAAGAGACTAAGGACACTAAGGGTAAACAAAATAATTTTCCAGACCTCACAGAAACAGTCTTGAGGTATCATTGGCTACAGCAGGAATTGATAGGGTCACCTACTCTGTCAGCTCTGCAAACCTCAGCTCCGTAACACCTTCATCCTTGGCCTTTCTTCCTTTTCTACAAACCCCCAACATTCTAGCAGCCTCTCAGATCTAAATCTCCATCTGTCTTTCCAGCACGGTCCTTCGGATTAAAGGTCCTTCCCTGCCCTTTGTCACAGTTCATCAACTTGACTAATCTTTTGGGATCCATGCACTGGGCCTTTTGGGACCCTTGAGCAGAGGCTGCAGCCCTAAATCTCCTGTAACCTTACTGCCTTCATACCCAGTTCTTTAAAACAAGTTTCTACTATATTCTGTTTTTCATCAGGGTACAATACTATGATGAGAAAAAAAAGATAAAATTCTGAACAGTATTAAACTATAATGAAACAGGCAGGGGAGGCATGGAACTGTATCTTAGCAACAGAGACATGTGATTACTCGTTCTATTGCTGTTTCCTCCCACTAAGAATTATCTGAGTGGGCAACTAAAACTAATGATGTTGGGACAACTGGAAAACTACTTGGAAAAAGTGTAGAGTTTTAACTCATACAGTCTATCCAAATAAATTCCAGATGTATTAAACTTATAAATGCGAAAGATAAATACAATCATAAAAGTAGTAATAGTCTGTACAGAAGATTGCAACAAAATCTTACAGTTAGAAAGACCTTTTAAAACACACTGAAAGAAAATACATATATTTTACAAATATTGAAAAATAAAGAAAAATCAGTTTTCTTTTTCACAATCAATGAAGAAAGTTTAATTAAAATGAGATAGCATTTTCACCCTAATCAATCAAACAAAACTACCTAATGCTCAAAAAGGTTGGTGAAAGAATTTTTCTTTTTGGTGGAGCCCTTTGAAGAAAAAAGGGCAAAAATACATCAGAAATGCTTAAATATATCCCATCTACCTGTCAACCCATAACTTATTTTTTAAGAATTTATCCAAAGGAAATATCATAAATGACAGGAAAAATTAAGTTACAAATATGAGAACCTTGTTTTTAATATCTTTCAACCTGGAATTGACCTAAATGTCAGATAGGACATACAGCAAATAAACTAGAGTTGGTTATTGTGCTGGAATAATATACACTGAAATTATTTCAGGTAAATTATTTTAGTATTGGGGAAATTTCTTAATATATTAATTTACAGAAATAGATTACAGGAAACTAAGTTTGGTGATCCTAATCTTGGATTGTGGGAAAAAATATCTATATCCAACACACAGAAGGAAACTTGAAAAGTCACACTCCTAATATTAATAATTCTTACATTGGTATATGGGGGATAAAAAGAAGTGGTCAAAAGTTTCCGCTAAAATTTTTCTTGGGCTGGAGGCTCAGTTGTTACAATGCTTGCCTGGCATGTGCAAGGCTCTCAATTCAGTTCCCCAGCACCACATAAAAATTAGCTGGGCATGGTGGCACATGTTTGTAATCCCAGCAGGGAGCTGAAGCAGGAGGACTGTCATAATTTCGAGGCCAGTCTGGGCTACATAGGAAGCTCAGGACCAGTATGGACTATTGAGCAAGACCTTGTCTTAAAAGCAAATGACATTTAAAAATAAAATTATCCTGAAGAGTAATGGAAAGGATTAAAAAAAGAATGTATTCAAGTATCCCAAGATGGAAATGTAAATTAAGAGAAAAAATAAGGTAGCTACCTATTAGAAGAGTTTGTGAAAGATGAAACACGTTTACTATGTTTCTGTACATAAAACTTAGCTCTCTCTATTCACCATGGAGCCCATTGTTTCTCTACTAATTGTTATTGAGTCTAAAAGCATTTCTTGCCAACGTTGCCACCCTTTTCTGGGTTGCATGAACTCTCATCTTATAATGAGCTTTTTGCCATATTGTTTCTGGTACCATTTTTAACTTTGACGATTTTTCAAAAAAATTTAAGCTAAACAATTTAACTCTTCAAACATAATTTTTACCTGCTGTGAGGCTACTTTTTCTGATGACATTTTCAGTTTCTGCTGGAATATTACTGTTGTGGCACTATTGGGAATTGAACGCAGTTTTCACACTGAGCAACATCTCCAGCCCCACCCTATTTCTTCCTTTTGCTTTTCTGAGACAGGTCTAACTCCTTAAAATATTCCAGTTGGGTTCAAACTTGTTATCCTCTTGTCTCAACCTCCTAGAGTGTGCATGATCACATCTGGCTTGGAATATTTAGTTTGTGCTTTAGTTGGAATGTTCTTATCCCTCCAAAAATTTGTGCTGGAAAGTTAGTCCCCATGGTAACGGTGTTGGGAGACAGTGGTGCCTTTTGGGAGTTGTTTAGGAATGATTGTCACCAAAAGAAGGACTCACACACTTGGCTTTCTACCTCCCACCACATGTGAATGTAAGAAGGCTAGGACTCGAAGGTGGCACCTAGGTTCCAGCACTGGGACATAAGAAATCTGTGTCCTTTTTAAAATTACCCAGTTGGCAGTATTCTTTCAGAGCAGCACAGAAGAACTAAGGCAGTCTGTTTAATCTTTTCTTTTAATAAGGTCATTTAATAGTAAATGGCTTCTCCTCTCTCCCCTATGTTCAAATCACATATGCGTTTTTTTGTAGATCCCCTTAGAGGGAACTCCTAGGGAGATGGAGATACACCAGTGTGAGTTTCATGACTCCATTGCCCTCTCCTGTTATTAATGAAGGACTAAAAATATAGCCTTTCTCTGCTTATCAGAGTCAAGTCTGGATGGAAAGATCTTCTATGTTTAGTTCTGTTTCCTAAAAGTCAGGGGATCTCGTATTTAAGATTAAATTTTTTTTCAGTGAACTTATCACCCTGGATTATTCCACTGGGTCTCCCTGTCAACCCTGGCCTAATAAAAAAAAATGATATGGATTTCTGGAACAGGCTATCTACTCTGAGCTCTGGGCATTCTTACATGTCTCTTGGGTATACAAAGAATGCAAGGACATGAGCATCTTTATCTAGTCCCTGTCCAAGGCTTGTGTTTACACTACACCACTCAGAAGTATGTGATAACAACTCCTTCTGGACAAAGCATCAGGACTATTTCTGCTTATTATAAAGGCAGGACGATCCAAGCTCAGTGTTCCTTTCCCATGACACAACTTACTGTGTGCAGGTTCCTGCCAGTGGCTATTTGCGTTGGCCCTGTGAGAGCCAGAAAAACAGGGAACTGACAAAAACCAACATAAAGCTCTGGACAAAGTTTTAGCTGTGAATAATAAAAAGCATTTCCTTCTCACCCAGATGTCTTATTTCCCTTGTTGAATCCCATGAAACATCAACAGGCTAATTTGTTATCTTACAAGTAAGGTAAAATTTCATACCTTTACAATTATTGACAAACATCAATTATCTTCTTCTTGGTAAATAACCAGCATTTTAGACTCTGCAACTTTAGTAATAATAAGTTTATTATTAGCACGATAAATACAAAAGATCATTTTCCAAAGACACAACCAGTAATATTATAAAAATAAAAAGCCATCTAATTTCTGTGAATTTATCTTTGTGTGCCCAAGTCCAGTAATAATTTCACTGTCTGTCTGCAGCACTAAGAGAACTAAAACTAATGCTTGGCGCCATGCCTCAATTTTTGGTGTAACAGTGTCATAAACTGTTGGAATCCACTCTGGTTCATTTGAAATACCTGAATTAAAAACTCCACTACTTAGATTACAATATTCTTTCAAGATATATGACAAAGGAGAGCCAGAGTCTACGGCATTTTGAAGATGACGCCGAATGAATGTTCTAGCTTCCAATTCTGATGAGTAACTGGCAGTGTTACACATGACAGCTGAGAGGTATTTGTGCCATCCACTGGCCAGGGCCTTAAGTACGGTTGGTCTGTATATTGCCAGAGATGAGGCTAGCCATGAGGAGGTATTATGCAGCCATCCTGAATAGGTATGGTTTTCTTTCTGCAGAGATTGTGCAGCAAGAATTTGAAGATGGCTAAGACACAAAAATTCAACTGCCCCACCCCCAAGGAGAACCTTTCCCTCTTTTAGAGCATAATATAAGCGATGTGCACAAGTCCAGAACCTATCTTCTCTGGCTTGCATCTGTGCAGTGACTGGGGTAGTGAGCACTGCTGTAATCATATTAATTTGTTCCGTTTTTAACAAGATTGCCATTATATTGCTTTTAGTTACAATATCCGAGGGACTTTTCCAGAAGGTCACAGAGACCCCACTGCCCACACAGTCTTCATTTACTTGTGAAATATAGGCCACCTGCACTGCTCCGGTAGCTTCTGCGAAAGCCTGCATCACACTGCCATTTACTGACCCAACAACCAGCTGCTTATTGTGCATGCATTTTTCAATCAAGTGTTCAGATACATTTCCTTGTACCAGGATGAGATTCACATTGAACTGGACTAAGACCTGTAATACATGATTTGCCCACAGTTCTTCTGGGCTATCTTCTTGAGGCTTCACACTGTCTAGTACTGTTTTAATATTTGTAGACTTAATAAATCCCAGGTGGCGATAACTCTCTGTGAGGTCCCCTTCAATGAGAAGAACCTGGACAGGATGATTTTGCAACTCTTCTATCAAAGAAATACTAGATATTGACACTACAGTGACATATCCTGGACAAACACAAGAGAAGGTTTCAGGAAAGCCTGGTAGACAGCAAGTGAAGATTCTTGAAATGTCAAATGTAAATGGCACTGTACAGTTGCCTTGTTGCATGCATGCATTCTGATACTGCAGTTTTACTGCTGCTTCTACTAATTTCATGCTGCTGTGATCACCATGTTTCAAGCCCAATGCCAATTCAATCAAATCATTACATCTGTAGGTTGGGAAAGTAGTTGCTCTAGATTGTTCTAGATACCCATCTGGTTTGCTTAGCCACTGATTATTATCTTTCCCATTAAAATGCCTACTGTGGCTTAGTATTGACTTTCTGAAGCAGCTGTGTGTACACAGAATATTTTTCAGAGTCTGTGATGTGTTTTCATCTGATTTTTTTTTAGTCTGAGTTTTGAAGACATTAGGTGATTTAACAGGGCTCCCAGAAAGATTGTAAGTGGCTAATGAATGTGAGGCAACCTCTTCGAGATCATGCTCTTCCTGTAGCAAACTAGTGGTTGAAGGGACCTGGGGAAAAGGACACAAACTGGCATTGACTGTTTCAAGTCCAGAAACTGTTTTTGTGTTGTTGATCTGGTCAACTATATTGTGGACAGGTACTTGAAGGGAAACAACTTCTTCAATACAAGCATTCAAGCCTTCTGACATTACTGACACTATTATCGAAATGGGGACACCCAGATGGAGACATTCTTCGACAGCACTGCTCCATGCACCAACTAGAAACAAAAAAGAGCTGGTTCCAGTTCTGTACGTGTCATTGTGTGTTTGAATTGCTTCACTGAGAAGCTGTCCCACAGCACTGGTTAAATCCAAGCTTTCGAGAAGTCTTACTGCTGAACTGATTAATACGCTTTCATGAGACTCTTCATCAATTATAAATTTGGATGACTTTACTGGGCCTAGAAATGTTCTTCCAGTTTCTGCAAATGAACAAAGTTGCTGAAGTCCCACGTGCCTTCTTTTGTTTATGACCCTGCAAGCCATCACCATGAATCATCATCTGTGAACAGAATAAAAACTTAAAACTTTACTCAGTGTGATTTATGGATCTATATGACATATAGAAAGAAAAATAAGATATGGTCCCAGCCTTTGAAATACATAGTTTCCTTTAATGTGGTCAGTGCAATGATGCAGTATAATATTATGCTAAAGGTACAAGGGCACAAAGGATGCCCATTTTATCCAATAGGGGAAATGAAGCATGTAAGTACCAGGCAATGTTTCCAGAAGGCTATTCCTGAAATGAGCTCTAAAGGAAAATTTGAAACTAATGTGCTAACTCGGAAGAGTTACCAAGTTGAAGGACATAGTAGTGACTGCACACATATGTGAAAAACCACAGGTACCAGGAGTAATACAAGCAGTTTGTTGCTATGGGAATATAAAGAACACAGTGGGGAAGAATAGAAGAAGCTCGGAAGAGGAGAAGAGTTGGATTATAAAGGGCTTAACTATTATGCCAAGAAGCTTAAACTTGATCCAGTAATGGAGACCACAAAGTAAAGAAGAGTAACAGAAAACTTGGAAATTTATCCATCTGAGGCTAGTCCTTGGTTTTATTGTTTACTAGCTCGGCAGCCTTCAGTAAGTCATTTACTATTCTGCCCCTTAATTTCCTCATCTGAAAAATTGGAAAAATAAAACAGATTTAAACAATTATTATTAAGAGCGAGTATAACGCTTAGAATAATGCCTGGTACATACTGTCTATGATTGCTTGCTTTAATAATGATAATGATGACCATGACAATGTTTTGGGTGGATTATCATTCTGATAACAAATTCAGTAGACTAACTGGCTGAGTGCCAAACTTGAGGTAGTAGGTTAGTGAAGAATCTTCTGTGATTACCTAGATAAGAAATGTGGGAGATGGAAGGAAGGAGAGGGAGCTGGTTATTGGTTATACTACAAAGAACAAGATGTTGCTATTTAAAGGGAGGTTCAAGAGCAATTGGATTTTTTCCCATGATCTTTTAGAACTCACATTAAAAAATGATAGGATGTTATTAAAAAAGACTAGCTCAGTTTGAAGAAGTATTACACAAGGTTATCCTTAATTAAAATTGTCTGCCTTGTGAGGTATAAGCTCCACGTAAAGTACTGAAGCTAAGATTAGAGATTCTTCAACTATTAGCCTTTCTTTAAGTAATATCTTTTAATCATGATCTTTGAAATCTGAAATATCAAAAAGCAATCAATTCATAATTGTTATCGCCATAGAAGAGGCCACAGCACTGGCAAAATTGTTTCAGTAATACCCAAGTTAAGGGGCTAAGAATGTAGCTCAGTGGTTAAAGCTTTGAATCCTTAGCACCACATAAAAATTAGCTGGGTGTGGTCTTGTATGTCTGTAATCCCATAACCCTATAATCCATAATCCCAGAACTCTGGAGACTGAGGTAGGAGGATTGCCTTGAGTTCAAGGCCAACCTAGGCTACATAGTGAGTTCAGGACCAGCCTGGGCTACAGACTAAGACCCTCTCTCAGACAAACAAATAAACCACAAAACCCTAAATTCAACTTTGAAACTAAAAAACACTATAATTCATGATATCTCTAAGATCAACACCAGGCACTATTCCTCTAGGTTAGCTTCCTACAGGTTTCCACAACTACAGAGGAAATCCAGTACAGCAGAGTAAACTATGCAGTAGATTGGACTGTTTCAAATCCTCTTATGCAAAAATTTCATTATTATATAATAAAAACTTATAATACACTTAGGTATAATCTTAGCATCAAAATATACTCTAGGACTCTAAGTTCAGGAATGCCAAGACACTAGCTGATGTTGCCACATCTTACTATCCTTCACCCCTTCTGTGTTTCAATTCCCTACTGGATCTAGTTTAAATTCCTCTGTCAATTTTTACAATCATTTCTTTGCAAAATGTTCATTTTTAAATTCCTTGCCCTTCTTTTATTTCCTCTTACCTTGCAAAACTAAATCTACTAGTTTCTATTTTTTATTTAGTTTTTAATTTTTAATTTTGGTGGCATGGGAGATTGAGCCCATGGCCTTCCCATTGAGCTACATCCCCACACCATCATTTAATTTTTATTTTCAGACAGAATCTCACTAAGTTGCTTAACTGCCCAGGCTGAGCTTAAACTTGGGATCTTCTTGCCTCAGCCTTCCATGCCACTGTAGTAACAGGGCCGTATCACCTCTGTCTACTCCATGTTTACCCTGGCACAGCTGAAAATGCACACACTCACCCCGAGGAGTGTTAGTGTCATTCTAGGTTCATGATCCCAAACTTCAAGTGGCCCTTAATAATGCCTGGCAATTTATTTTATTTCCCTAAGCCATTTACTGTTTTTATGATTATTGTTACCATTTTTTTTATTTAGCAGTTTTGCATACTTCTAAGTAGAAAGTTCATTCTATATTTTTTCTAAAGCTTTATAGTTTTAGTCTTTTAAAAATTGAGGTGATGTTAATTTAACATGAACTAGACCATTTAAAGTGTTCAATTTAGTGGCATTTAGTACATTCACAAAGTTGTACAACTACCATCTCTATCTAGTTCCGAAACTTTCCTTCACTCCAGAGGAAACTCAGTAGCTAGCTACTAAGCGCTCCCTCTTTGTTCCCTTTTCTGCCAGTCGTTGGCGACTGTCAATTTGCTTTCAGTCTTTATGGCTTAACTATTCTTGGCATTTTATATAAATGGCTTACCTAACATGTGATCTTTCGTCTTTTACTTAGCATAACACTTTGGAGGTTCCTCCACACTGTGATCAGTATCAATACATCCTTTCCTTTTATGGCTGACTCTCTCCTGGATGTACCATACTGTAGGCCCACTCACCCAACAGGAGGCTGGTAGGCCATTTCCACCTTTTGGTTTGAGTACCTGTTTTCAATTTTTTTAGTTACAAACCTCCAACGTGTAAAATTACTGGATCACATGGTAATTCTATGTTTAACATTTGAAGTAACTTACCAAATTGTTTTCCACACAACCACAACATTCCCACCAGCAATGTACAAGAATTTCAAATTTTCCACTCCCTCACTACATCTGTTTCTTACGGCAGTCACAATAAATTACCACAAAGTTTTGGGAGACTCAAAACAATACACATTTATGATCTCCTGGTTCCGAAGTCTAGATTCTAAAATGAAGATGTTGGCAGGGAAGTTTTCCCTCTCAAGGTTCTAAGGAAGAATCCTTCCTTGCCTTTTCATTTCTAGATGCTCCTGGGATTCCCTTGATTTTGACTGCATAGCTTAAATCAATTCTATTTCAAATGTTCTTTTATAGAGTAATGGCATTAGATTTTGGGTTTAGGGCCTACCCTAATTCAGTGTGACCTTAACTACAAACTTTATATTTTCAAATTAAGATCACATTCTGAAATTCTGGGAGGGTGTGAACTGTGTGTAGGGGGCATTAATCAGTCACTAGTGCTCAAAGGCACTTTTGGGTTTATGTAAAATTATAGACATTCTAGTGGGTATGAAGTGATGTCTCAATGTGATTTTGATGTGCATATGGCTAATATTAATGGTGACCTTTACCTTTTCATGTGCTTGGTGACCATTTATTTATATCTTGCTTGGAAAAATGTGTCTCCAAGTAATTTGCCCATTTTTAAAATAGGCTGCTAATTTTTTGGTTGTTGTTGAATTATAAGAGTTCTTTATATATTGTGAACATTAGACAATTACCAAACAACAGTCAGCTCTTTGTATCAGTGCTTTCCTCATTTGTGAATCTGGCCAATTATGGATAGAAAAAATCTGGAGAAAAAATGTGAACATGTACAGGCCATGTATGAACTTCTTCTGCTATTATTCTTTAAACAACAGAGTGTAACAACTACCTACATTGTATTAGTTTTGAGTAATTCTAGAGGTTTTTTAAGTACGTGGGAGGTTATAAGTTATATTCAAATGCTATACCTTTTTATAAGGAGCTTATGCATCCATGGATTTTGGTAAACATAACGTGTTCCTGGAACAAATCATCCATGGTTTCTGTGCATGATACACAAATATAGTCTCATTCTATAGATTGTATTTTCTGCCTTTTTGATACTGTACTTTAATGTACAAAATTTTTAATTTCAATGGCATTTATTTTGCTACTGTTGCTTATGCTCAGTGTCACCTAAGAATCTACTCCCAAATCCAAGGTCATATATATTTAACCCAATGTTGTAAAAGAATTTGATAAATTCATCTCTAATTTTGGTTTATTGATCAATTTGGGGTAATCTTTATATATGGTTTGAGGCAGAGCTCCAACTTCAATTTTTTTTTTTTTTGCCTGCGGGTGGCCAATTGTCCCAGTATCATTTGTTTAAGAGATTTATTCTTTTTCTTTCTTTCTGTGTATGAGGCACTTTACATGTACTATATGACACAGCCTTCATAATAATCTGAGAAGTACTCCAATTAGTGTATTTTAGTGAAGCAGATGATGAAGCACAACAATTAAATAACATACAGCTTCATACACTGAAGCCTGGTTTACCTAACACCAAAGTCTAATTACCACACAACACTACCTCCTGGTTGCCTCTCTACCCTGTATGTCATCATTCTACTCTTTATTTCTTAAACTATTTTCATTTTTCAAACCCTCTGCCTTCTTCTAAGACTTGCTCATACTCTTAACATGCGTATGTCTCTGCTATGGTCTCCTGTCTACATTATATTGAGACCAGACGATATTATCAAATGAGTGAGAAAGAATTTACAGCAAAATGAAAAAATCATGAGCTATTTCAAAGTTAGTCTTTATGTGAAAAAGGCTTCTGAGACAGAAAAAGCATGAAAATATTTAACACTAATCTACAAGCAAAAATTCTCACAAACCAACATAAAAATAAATATCTCAAAGGTATCTGTTTCAGCATTTGAAGAAGCTATTTCAAAACTGAGTAATAATGTTCTTAAATAAAAGTATTCCAAACTTTGGAAGAGCTCTTAAATTATTTTGATGAGGTTGCAATGGGATACAATGAACACAAAATAAAAGCTGAAAACAAGAACTCCTTATCTTCTAAGAGGATGAATTTGTAAAGGCAGAGAGTGGAGGAGAATATGAAATTGGATAATTCTGAAGATGATAAGTACCTTTGGCAACTTTTCTTGGCATTGCACTGACAATCTAATTCTTGTCCTGCTAAGCATCAGTGCCAATGTTTTTCCATCAACAGTTCTGTTTTCACTCTTTGCTAGCTTAATAGTGCTTTAACTTTCAAGTGTGTAATGGAAGACCAGAGTCAGACTACTGGGATTTTGAGACCAAAAGTTTTCTTTTCATAAGATCATGTCTAGTCTTGTCTAAGGTACTTGGTTTAGACTACTAACACATGATTTTTAGGAGACACAGTTAAAATAATATTTTCTGATGGGTATGATTAGCCTTTTCATCATCCAAATCAACAGTCTGCTCATCTCCAGTCTACTTCCAACATGGTAATCTAATTATGTCATCCTACTATTAAGTAAACTCACAGAAGATAGTATTGACTCCTTTGTTTAATACAAGAGTGTCCCCTTCAAAAATGAACTCAAATCCTAGACTCTAGTTCTCAAAACCTTGCAAAGCTTCCCTGATTTACTACAAGTGAAAACCAGAGACCTTACAATGCCACAAATGTCCACCTTTCTTCTTACCCCATGACTTTACTTCCTACTATTCAACCCTTCCTTGCTCTGGCCTCCTTTCTGTTCCGGGAATAGACAAGGCATACACTTTATGATCGCTTCTGTTCTAGTTGTTCCCTCTTTGTGAAATGCTCGTCTCCAAAAAATCTATTGCCTCACTACTTTTCAATATTTTCTCAAATTTTCTTTCCAGTGAAGCCAACCCTGAGTATCCTAACAATATCACAAACTCCTCTCTCCCATGTAGACTCTGGGTACCCTTTATCTGCTTCATTTTTCTGTAACACCCATCATCTTATAAAATAGTATACAATTTATGAATTATTTATGGGCAATCTATCTCTGTTGGTATAAAATTTTGGGAGAGCAATCTTATGCACTGAAGTACCCAAGAACCAACGTTATTACCTGAAACACTACTGTAGGCACTCGATAAATATTTGGTAAGTAAATGAATCAATGTTTCCCACCACACTTTTTATCCCAAATTTGAGTACAAAATTGAAGAACAGGAGACAGAAGCCACTCTTAATATTCCTTCCGCATGGATCTTAATTTAGCTACCTCCAGGAATGACATAATTCTTATGTGTCTCTGTCTTACCTGAGGTTCTGTAACTGCTTCTAAAGAGGCTTAATCCTTCATGTGGTTGCCAGAATTATCTCAGAGAAAATATAATCAGAAAACCCACTGTCAAAAACCATTATTTATCATAGAAAATAGTCTACTTCTTACTGTAACCTAGATGTTCTATTACCTAACCTCAACCTTATTTATAAGACTTATCTCCCATCTTTCCTTAAAACATAAACTTGCCACAGTAGAGCATGCCACTGATTTTCACTTTGTACATACTAACCTGATTTAAATAGCTTATCCTTTTTTCACATCCTTAAATACATTTTTCATAATCTACGGCAAATGCTATACTTTTATATAGTTTTTTTTTTTTTTACAATACCTAAGGGGAATGGTTGCTCCTTTCTGTGCTCCCAAAGCACTTGGCAATCTGTGTGTAAAACACTGCATTTATGTTTGTATCTACCTCTCCCACTAATTTGTGGATTCCTGGTTTTTAGTCATCTTTTATACTTTGTCTACCCAATCCTTTCCAACTCACCTATTAGTTGGCATAGTGTTTGATAGATATATAGAAAGCATCAAATGAATTTGGTAGATTCAAGAGTTCCTTCAGATTGAATATTTTCCTAAATTATTATTAATACAATCAGCTTAGTAACAGCTATTTTTCAAGACACTAGATTCCAAGGAAGTCAAAATCTGAGGGTCTGAGTCTACCATTAAACACATACATATATACACACATACAAGTGCCAAAATCTTAGAATAATGTAAAAACAAGTTAACATTAACTGTCCAACCTTTTGATTGCCCCTAGATAAAACTAGATCCAGGGAGGCCTAGAAATTGGAATTGTGTGTATATTTGGCCAATATTCATTTCTAGATCTCAGAAATCCCTTCAGAATTAATGTTAAGGTGAAGCATAAGATTGAAATTGATCAAGAGCAACTTTTCAGTGAGATAAATGGACTGAAAAACCAGTACAGTTCAGTAGCTTGACATTTCCTTCATTTCCACTGAAGAAACTTCACACACACAAAGCACATGCGTGCACGTGTGAGCGTGCGCATGCGTGTGCACACACACACACAGAGACAGACAGAGAGAGAGAGAGAGAGAGAGAGAATCACTTCTAGTGTTAGGATAACCTTACCTATTCCCCTGAAGTCTGAGATTTAATGATCACAACGTGTGGGTATCTGTCTGAGACATAATGGGAACAAGACCACCGGCTGGAAGGTGTGTCATGCATTATTTACTAACATATCAAGTGATTTGGAGACTGCTTTAAAAATATGCTTTGTACATTTTTCCTGCCCTACCTTCAAAGAGATGAGTGAGGCACAAGGAAAAAAAAAGACTAGCCAACAGTTAATATTCTCCTTAAACCCAATGTTGGAGAATCTAGTATGATTTGTATATAGTTACTCGAGAGAAGGCACTGCAGAAGGCAGAAAGGGTTCCTGATATGCAAGCAATCAAGGGTTAGACGTTCTAAGCGTCTATCGCCTCTTCCTCCCTACCAGCGATCTCTCTGAAGCTCTTACTCCTTTGACCAAGGCCCTGGCTATGTTCCGAAGGGCGGAATCGGCAAGTGTGGCTCTGCACAAGTTTGATTTGACTTACAGCAGAAAGACGAGCGTCTACATCTCCATCTCTGAGTCAAATAGATCATCAGGCTACTGTGTCCCACTCAGGAGTGCGGATCTGTACTTTGGCTGGATAAGCCTCGGAATTCAGGAAAAAAAAGAGGCATGGCTGGGCAAGTGGCGTCTGACAGTGATGACTGTTGGTTGGCGCCAAAGTCCTACCTTCCACGCCACGATATATGAAAAAGCTTGTCCTGCTCAGATTAGTTTCCCGTGAATTCCAAGCCCTCTTAGCCCCATGCCCACTTCCTTCCATTCATTGTGCTGCCCTGCGCCCCCTCTACACAGGACACTTGGCGCCTACCATGCCCAAATCCCTGCTCGAGCCAGGGAGCAGGGAAACGGGTAAAGGCCTAGGCACGGGAGAGCCTGCGGAACGTCTAACCGAGCAAACCCGGGGCAACTCTTCCAGCTGCGGGGTGCTGGACCAAAACCCAGGCCACCAACTCCAGATTCTCATTCTTCTGGGAACGGAAGAATTAATGAACACAAGGTCTCCCCACGCTTTCACCCGTTAGCAGTAGGTGGAAGCACCTCGCTACTAACCTCAGGGCTTTCTCCACTGCCAGCGTAGTACCCACCCGCAAGCGAGGTTCTGGCTGGGCCAGGGACCCAAAACGCCCGAGAAACTCCGTCTCTTTCCCGGCCCGCAGCGGGTTGTACGTTTGAACCGAACGGTGGACGGGCCCCGGGTCCGGCGGATCAAGAAATTCAGCCTCAGAGGAAACTTCCGCTCAGCGGAGGGCAGAGAAAGAAAGGAGGGTAACGCCATTGGTAGAAAGTAGACAAGGGGCGGGCCGAAAGGCGCTACCTGCTCCTACCACTGGATGGGAGAGCCGTCAATCAATAGCTGGGCCCTGTGACGTTCCGGGAGTTGTCTTAGCAACAGTTGCGGAGCGTGCGAGCCAGGATTGCCCCGTACTGCAGCAGGTGACGCTGGGCGTCCCTGGCTGAGCGCGTCGGTTGAGGCCATGGTGAGTGTGGTGCTGTAGCCTCCTGCTTGTGGCTCTGATGAGGCTGAAGTTTTTCCTCAGAGCAAGCAAGGGATTCTGCGTATTCTATGACATGTGTTTTTTCCCCTTCGTTTCCTGATCCTCGGATGTCATGTTGTCTCTTCATGTAGCTAACGGAGACCATATTTTCTGTGACTGTAGCAACAGATGAACAGGTCTCCATTTCATTTTTCTCTTCGCATCATCCCTGTTAACCTCAAATGCCAACAGTCTTTAATAGATTGTGTTGGAAATAGAAACCGATTCTTAGCTAGAAAGACCTTAAATATAGAAAAGATGCTCAAAACCGTTGGTGGACTTGGCAGAGCGGGATGTAGGCCACTGACTGGCTAGAAAAACTACTGTCTGTCCTCCGTTGGAAAACTGAGGATTCAGAAAGTTGCCTCTGGAACTATGAAGACCACATCAATACTGCCAGCAGTCCAGGAATCAGCTCTTAACACACTTAAAGGTAGTAACTTAGATCCACAGCAACCTGGAGTCCAGTTGCTGCTTCTCCGCCACCACCACCCCTCAACCGAAAGCTAGAGCCCAGGATGCCACAAGGCTGCAGAGGGTCTTAAGGAATGCCTGTGTGATCTGGCTGGCTGGCAGAAAGTAGAAAGTGCCAAAATAACCCCCACCTTCTCCTTACTAGGTGGATATTGATAATTGGTCCAACATACCTTACAGTTTTCTGGAGCCATTTTTCACCTGGAAACTGTGGCTTTTCACATTTTCCACCTCTGTAATACAGGTCAGCATGCTAGAAGAAAACAGACAAGGACACTGTGTTCCAATCAAGCACCCACAAAAATAAACAAATTTTATGTAAAACATATAGATACATATGGAAGTATATATTCCTTAAACGAATTCCTTTCAGATACAACCAACAGGCTGAATGGATTCTGACACAACACCATCCATGGGTGTAGCATGCATATCCCTTGCCGCTCCCTCTCAGAAGGCACTAATTTTGAGGAATGATCTAAGTCGTTAAAAAAAAAAAAACAGGGTTTTCACCAAGATAATAACCCAAACCACAAATGTTAGCAAAGAGAAAAGGGACCATAACATAAGAGGCGACAGGACATGGGAGTATGTTCACTGATTAGGTTTTAATCGGTTCATTCTGAAAACGTCTCTGACTTTGATTACTGAAGCTGTTCAGTTTGTCTTTCATCCTTATGTCTGTTACAGGCATCTAAATACCACACACGTTCACAGCAACGGAAGAAAAAAGCAATGAAAGTTGAACTGAATGAAACCCAAAAGCAAGAAATTAAGGAAGCCTTTGATATATTTGATGTTGATGGGTCTGGAACGATAGATGCAAAAGAATTGAAGGTTCTGATATCATTTCTAATTGCAAAATATTTAAAAAGCCTTATCATTTACTTGTGGGAATATTTAATACTTTAACAATAACCTTTTGACAGCTGGGTATATAGTCTCCTCAGTATATTTACCTGCTTTGTATTAACAAAATAACATCTTGTGAAATCCTTTGTGTTTTATAAGTATATACCGAAGTCCATGGTATCTACACTATGGCATCTTGGATTCTCAGGCCATGGGGGAGGGCTATAGAGGCTATTAGTAAACAAAAATCTCAGAGTGAAATCTGACAAAATTTATTTTCTTCCTATTTCAGACTGCAATGTGGGCCTTAGGATTTGAACCAAAGAAAGAAGAAATTAAGCATATGATAGCTGAAATTGACAAAGAGGGAACTGGCACCATTAGTTTTGAAGATTTTTTTGCCATTATGAGTGTAAAAATGGTATAGCCATGATTTTAGTTTTTAAAGAACTGTAAGCAGTAGCCCAGTAGCCCTCCACACTTTGGGACCACAGCAATCAGATGCTTCGTAGAAGAAGAATTGGAACTGGGTCCTTTAACATGGATTGTTTGTAAACAGAAATAGCAGTGAAAAGACTGTGTGGTGTGGAGAGGCTCCTGTGAGGAAATAATGGGGCAGGCTAGAGAGAATGGGGCCAGGATCTCAAAGCCTTGTGTTTGGCCAACGTATGTTGAGTGCTGAGGCACCATTTAAGGAGGCTTAAGGAAGAAACTTCCCTGCTCTCTTGAATCTTAGAATTTTTTGGTGATGGGTCTGGATTGCTAGCAGCACACTTTCTCTATTACCCCGTGCCTAATCCTTCCATCAAAGTACCTTGAAGGCAAGTGTGAGTTCACTGGGAAATTGTTAGAAGGCAGAGTGGCAAAGTCAGAATTGAGCTTGTCTGCATACTGCAGATTGAGGACTCAAAGATCTAGTAAGTCCAGTTTGACAGAATAATGAAAAGATCAGTGACAGCGTTTTTTGTTTGTTTGTTTGTTTTTTTGCTTTTAAAGAATGAAAAAGATGAAAACGAAGAACTATCAAAGGCTTTCAAATTATTTGATGATGATAATACTGGCAGCATAACATTAAAGAATATCAAGAGAGTTGCAAAAGAGCTAGGGGAAAAATTAACAGATGATGAGTTGCAGGTAAATCTTGCTTACTTTTATCATTATATTTTACATAAAATTTTATGTGATGATTTTACTCAGATACTGAAAACAAAATTTGATTTTGGGTATTTGGATATTCACTTGTTTTGTTTTTAACAGATTTCATAGATAATTTCACATTTTGTTTTGCAGGAAATGCTTGATGAAGCTGATCGTGATAGAGATGGGGAAATAAATGAGGAAGAATTTTTGAGAATAATGAAAAAGAGTACTCTCTATTAATACTGTCTGTATGCCTTCTGGAAAGTGGTTAACAAACTTAGATTTGTTATATGTTTCAATATGGAACTATCTGGATGGATTCATTTTCAATTTTACACAAATTAAAATCTTGATGTTTACATTTTTAAACCTACAGCATTGAGGCACAAAGAAAATTATTCAAACTATAAATCCAAGGACAGTATTAATTATAAATACTTGTAGCCCCCCTTTAAGCCACCAGTTTTCAAAGAATTAGAATTTTTAAAAAAGTTTAAAGACATTGGCCTCACATCCAAATTGATCTTGGCAAGCAAACCACTGATTCCCTATTATCTTCCTTTTGTGAGACTTCAAAGGAGTTGATGAACATTTGCTTTGTAATCAACTTTTCAAATATGTCAAGTATTAAATAAAACTTGGTGTCTACATTATTTATAAATTTTCCTATTGCTATAGTTTGAATAAATGCCCTCTAAAATTCAGGTGTGGCCAGTATTGTAGAGTAAGAGGTGGGGCCTTGAGGAGGGGATGAGGCTACTAAGACTGCTTCTTCCTTCCTAGAATTAAGGCCCTTCAGAGAGGCTTCACATAACACCCAGAAGCTTGCCCTGTGTCTTCTGCCACAGGAGAACAAAGAAAGGGCCCTGCACCACAGCAAAGGCTGGAACCTTGATCTTGGGCTTCCTGGCCTTTGAATTATGAGAAATAAATACATATTGTTTATAAATTATCCAGTCTCTACTTCATTTGCAGGTTCCTAAGCAAAATAAGGATGTGAGTTAAACGAGCTCATTTTGAGTGATTAATAAAGCAAAAATAGGATGCATCCCTGACTTGTGTATTTGGCCTCTAATCACTACTTCTAACAGTTCCCTAAAAAAATTTTTTTACAGTAGTTAACATCATTCTTCTCTCTTGTGCTAAGTTCATGTATTTTACTTCTATCAATTTTCAAATTTCTATATTACATGGTTAGATTTTTTTGTCTTTTATAAGCCAGTCTATATTCATTTAGATTACATATTTCTTCCTAGTGTTCTTCATTCTTTCATGGCAGCTATGATTCCATGTAGGATGATTTTCTCCAGCCCAAATACTCTTTAGTATTTGTTGTGGTGAAGATTTTCAGGTGACAAACTCTTTCAGCTTTTGTTGGTTTGGGAAGACCCTAAGTTTTTTCTTCTTTATTGAATAATGCTTTTGCTGTGGTTAAAATTCTTGGTGGGAACATAGGAAGGATTTTTGTTTTGTTTAGCATTTTTATGCTATTTCATTATGTTCTGATTTCTCTAATATTTGTTGCAAAGTTAGCTAATAGCTTTATTGTTGCTTCTTTGTAAGTATCATCATGTGTGGGGAGGTTCTCACTGCTTTAAAGATTTTTCTATTTGTCTTAGTTATTAGTAACCTAATTATGTCATACCCAGGTGAGGTTTTCTTCATACTTCTATAATACACAGAATGTTCACGGAATGTTTTAATTTTCTGATTTGATGTTTTTCAGAAACTTTGGAACATTTTTAGCAGGTATATTACTTGAAATATTTCTGAACCAACGTCTGTACCAATTTTTTTTTTCCGTTTTCTCTTATTTTCTTGTGCTTCAAACTGGATATAGTCCACTGAATTGTTTTCCAGCTTATAGAAATTCTCCCTGGTGCTGTATCTAATAAAATCAATGTCTTTAGTGAAATTATTAATATTTTTCTGTGTGTGTGTGTGTGTGTGTGTGTGTGTGTGTGTGTGCATGTTTTGAGACAAGGTCGCACTTTATCCTGAACTTACTGTAACCCAGGCTAGCCTCAAATGGCAATCCTGGGGCCTCAGCCTCCTGAGCGCTGGGATTACAGGTATGTGTTATTACACCCAGCTATTATGTGGATGCCACCATGCACAGCTACTATGTCGTGCTGGTGGAATCGAACTTGGGGCCTCACACTTCCTAGGCAAGTACTCTAAATACTGAGCTGTGCCCCTAGCTCCTTTTTCTGTGTTCCATTGGGCACAACTAATTATACTTACTTTCAAGTCTCTATCTTTTTTTTTTTTTATATTGAAGTTTGAGCCCAGTGCTTTCATGCTGAGCTACATCCACAGCCAATGCAGGCTGGGCTAAAACTTAGAATCCTTTTGGTTCAGCTCCCCAGAGTGCTGGTATTACATGCCTGTGTCACTGGGCCCAGCTCCAGTCTCTATCTGAGTATTTCATTATCTTAATTCTCTCCTAGTATATTTTTATTGTTTTATTTTTTGAATTGTAGCTTTAGTTATTTGATCCTGGTTTTTAAGAAGGTATTGTGAATGAAAAATGAGGAAGTCTATGAACATTATTCTCTTCCTCTAAAAGAAAGTTAAATTTTTCTTCCAGCAACAAATAAAATACAAGAGGATAATTTTTTGTCCTTTAGGGGGATACAGTCATTATTGGAGCTTCCCAATTTCAGCTTTTCTCTTCCTCCTAGAATACAATCCTTCCGCGCCTCAGCTGGAAGCCCAGGGTGTTGCTGACACTCCCCCGACTGTTGCCACTGCTTCTTACCTGGCACGGCTCAGGCTTCCATCTCTGCAGCACTGCACAGCTGTGGAAACTTTTGTTTTTTCTTCCCTCCAATCCTGTTTTTTGTTTTGCGGTTTTTGGAGCCTCATCCTGGGTATATGTATGAAGGAGCTGGCCAGCAACTGGGGAAAAAAGGAAGTGGATGAGTTTTGACAATTTGTTGTGGGTCACTGCTCTCTATAATTTCCCTCTCAAGTCCTAGCCATTTGGCAGCCCCAAATTCCAATATTTCTCTTCATTGAGAGAGATTTTTCCTGAGGAGTTATGAACACTAATGTTTATTCACCACAGACGGGGCACAGCAAACAGGAAATAATGACCACACCAAAGTGCTGCTTGGTGAATCAATGAGTTTATTGGTATCAAGAGAGCATGGCGGCTCCAAGGGCAATCCCAACACTGAAAAACTCACCCCAGCAGAGATGGTGACTACCGGGACTCACCTGCAGTTGTTCCCTCTTAGGACCCACTCAAAGCTTGCTTCTAGTTCTTTATTCTGCAGTTCTTCTTCCTCCTTCTCTCCCACTTACTTCCTCCTGTCCCTCTCACCCTGGGTCCCCAGTGCCTTTATCCTAGGCATAATGTCTGTGCACAGGCCTGCTCCACATGCCGACGGCATGTCCCTGGCACTGGAAGGTGCATGCCAGGCGTCACACCAAGGATGACAACCGCGTGCCCTCAAACTCAGGCACGTGCGGGGATCCTGGTCTTGAGGCTGCTCCTGTGTGCACCTGGCAGTTGTCCTGCTTTGCTCCAGCTGGGTTGGAAGACTTACTCTGCACTGCACTTCTCAACCCAGAAAGTTCTCTGTTGGGTCTGTTTCTGTTTTGCAAAGTGGGTAACACCTGCAGGGAGCAAGGCCCCGTGAGACAGCACAGCCCTGCTCCTGTGCTTCTCTTGGGGACTGAGGCCTTCCTTTTGGAGTCTTGCCTGCAGTGTGTTTTCCAAGCTTTCCACACAATTGGTTTATGTATTAGCATTTATAGCTGTTTTTAGCAGGAAGACTTGTGCATCATATCCTAAACTGGAAAGAAATGTGACCATTATTTTTAAGTAAATAAATTGGTCTGGAATTGGGAGAAATGGCTGGGTGAAGGCCGGTTAGAAGGCAACTGTAATTCTTTACCCAAAAGATGGTGAAGGTCAGGCAAGTGAATAGCCGCATATGGCCTTGAAAGGAGGGGTTCCATTCAAATCTGCCATTCCTGATGTCTCACTGTAATGCAGTATCACCTTGGAGCAGCTTTTGTGCCCAGTACAGAGTCGCCATCTCCTTTACGTGTCCTTTTCCGTATAAGCCCTATGTTCTATGGACACTATTATCACTATTCTTATTTTGCAGATGGCAAAACTGAGATCAGTGGATTTAAATGAGTGGCACATCATCATCACATGGACTGTAAATGGCCTTCCTGGGCTTTGAAGCCAGGCCTGTGGATTCACCTCCTAGTCTCTTAACCACTGTTTCCCAATGCCTCTCACCAAAGCCTAGAATAGGGGTTTTCTTTTAAATGGGTGAGGCTGATAGCCCACATTCTCAGAGGAGAAAAAAAAAACAAAATTTGTTGTTTGCAGGCATTGTGAAAGTAATGCCTAAGAAACATCAGAGAAGTGAAATTGAAGTAAAAAAAATTTTTTTTTAAAATAGAAGAATAGATTTGAGTCCTTAAAAATTTAGTAGGAGAGAGTTATGATGTGGCCAAGAATAGGAATCAGACAGGTAGATGCCTGGAAGGAGGGTGGGTGAGTCTGTATAGTGATAAAGTTGCTACTTGTTATTTTACATTCAAATATTACTCCTCAAATATTTTTTCCTGCTTTTTTGGTGATGATTCATTTTTACTCATTTTCTTTTTTTTAAAGCAAGTTAAATATTTGTTAAAGGAGTGAAAGAGGGAGGACAATTCCGACCGTGATGAGTTATAATCTCAGCTTCATTAAGTGCTTACATGGTGTCATTTTACCTCACGTGAGTGATGGGTCCCACCCAACAGCACAGAGGCTGCCCCACTAGAGGGCGTTGAGGGCTCTCATTTTGGTGAATGAGGATGTGTTTTGATTTTTTTTTTTTTTCTCTTACCAGTTTGCCAAGATTTTCAAGAAAAGAACAAAGCTAAAGTTATAACTTACCAAGCACACATTTTGGGAAAAAATGTCAAAAAGTTATGTGATTCTTATAACACAGTTTCTTGATAACTAATTATTTACATTGATGAAATGTCAAGAGTTTTACTTAAAAGTTTATCTGGCACTATTCAAATTGTAGCCACTGAATTATCAAGGGGAAATCTGTTACTTGAAAAAAAAATCAAGTTTTTTCCTGTCTAATTAAAATTTGAAGATATTTGATGTTTTCCTCCTAACTATATGAAATTGGATCTGAGTTACTTTCTGTAAAAGTGACTTAAAGAGAAAGTCCCCAAGAACTGACAATGCTGACGGAGGAAAGTGTGATTTGAGAGAGGGTAACGTTGTTTATTTTTATTATAAATCAATACCTCCGTGTTATTTGTGTTCATATGAATGTATATTTTCTAATTTAAGTAAATAAAAAGTTAAAATCTGCTGCATGTAAAAGTGAGTTTAGGAAGCTAGTGATAGAAATGGTTTTGAAATATAGTGTACATTTTTTGCCTAAATATAAAAATACAGTATTTGCATGGTATAAATATTTATTATACATCAATAAGTAAGTTATATTTTTAGCATTTATTGGAATTTGGAATAAATAGTTACATTCAGCTTCTGAGAAAGACTTCAGAAAAGAAATTTATCTGCTTTGATTTAACCCAAAATATACCCATTTACTTGACAATAAAACATTTTTTCTTTACACTTAAAAGAGTTAATATCATAAACCTAGTGAATGCCTTTTGGAGAAATCTGACATATATAAAATAAGTAATCATATATAAATAAACGGTCAAATAATGTTCTGGATAAAGATCTTTATATTAACTTAAAGATGAAAAAATATATAGGTGCACTCTTACACTGTTTTTTTATTAGAAACATATGAGTATCTTTTACTTCTCTTGTAAATATACCAAATATGTAAATCAAATGTCAAGCCACATAATATAATGAAGTAAGAGTTTCTCCTTACAAGTATTGCCTCTATACTATCACAAAACACCCCTGAGGACTATTTAATGGTAATCACACAAAGTCAGATGTCCTTGGTGTTTTCATTGCTAACCCAATTAAAACATTGCTCTTCCTGCCCAAACAAGTAGAGCTGAGCTATCCTACCATCAACCCTCTAGGGGAATATCATAGGGGCCTCCAGGCAGGGGACACACAGCATGTTGGAAAGAGAGGAAATTTTTAAGACAAGGCTGTTCAAGATGAAATTTAAATTTAAGATTGAACACTCAGGTAAGTAGGAAGCTGAGGTCTTCTTATTTTCCTTCTCTCTATTCTTTCTTTCTTTCTTTCTTTCTTTCTTTCTTTCTTTCTTTCTTTCCTTTCTTTCTATTTTCTCCCCTGAAAATAGAGTCTAGAGGCTCTAACAATGGAAGCAATCCAAGAGAATAGTTTGGGCTCTATTAGAGAATCAAAAAGACCTGGATAAGGAAAACAGATAGCAATCTAAACTGAGCAAGATATCATTTTCTTACCCACATTGGCTAAGCATTAGAGGTGTGTTGTGCACCTGTGTGTGATGTCTTATATCATCCCCTAATTATGTATTCTTGGTAAATTTATAGTTTTGTATTATGTATAAATTGTGTATTTAGATGCTATTACTCAGAATAATGTGTAATTCTCCTTGAGGTTTTTATTCATATATGTTTTCCATGACATATAGGCTACATATTACTACCAAATGTCTGAGGGGGTGATTCTGATTAACAGCAAAATTCAGTTGTGTCAATTATGCTAAACATAACAGACATACATTATTGTAAGTGGGTGTTTAAATGCTTCTCTTCACTTATATAAATACATCTCCAAAATTATAAACTTCTGCTTTATATGTTTACATGATAGCTTCTGTAGGCAGCCTTTTAATTTTTGCTTTTTTCAATTTATGTTTTCTTTCTTTCTTTCTTTCTTTCTTTCTTTCTTTCTTTCTTTCTTTCTTTCTTTTTTTGCACTTGGGATTGAATACAAGGCCTTCACTTCAAGCTACAACCCCAGTCCTTTTGTTTTTTTTTTCTAATTGTTTACTTGAGAGGTCTTGCTAAGTTGCCCAAGCTGGGCTTGAACTTGCGATTTGTCTGCCTCCGCCTCCCAAAGTGCCAAGTAACAGGCCTGTATCACCGGGCCTAGCTCTATTGTATTTCTGAGATTTATTTATAGCAAGATATACTATTAGAGTTCACTCATTTCAAATGCTGTGCAAAATTGTAGTATGTGAATAAGCTTATTTAATGGCATTTGATCCTTTCTGTCTCACTCACTGGGCTGTCCTCTCCCCCACTCGGCCTTTGACTTTCTCATTTCATCAAGATGCAAGCACCTTATTTTCCTTTTGCTAATGTGATTCTTCTCCATGGCAACACAAAGAAATTTTATTTTCCCCCTGAGATACTTTTATGTGAATTGAGAAAAGCTCATAGAGAAAGAGATACATTTTATATTTCTCATGTAGACATCTATGAATCAAAAGGGATTTTTCAGAGTGAGTTTAACAGTCTATTTTCATTGTTGTATGTGTCACCATTTTCCTGGAAACTTACTGTCAGGTAAAACTTTACCTAGGGAGGGTCTCTGACAGCTCACTCATCCTCTGCACTGGATCCCATAGCAAGCCAGCAAGCCGAAAGTGTTGCTCTCATTTCCACGGTAACTGTCTGAGGGGCCAATATGGGATCACTGATTCACTGTAGGACCTGACAGAGAAAGAACTGAGTGGTAAGGAAAACCCCTCTTAGTCAGAAATTTTTCATTAGGTCAAGACCTTTGAAAAATTAATGGAAAAATACCAAACAATTCCTTTACATATTTTTTTGTTTTAAACAAGTGCTGCATTGTTCTTAACTAGGGAATTTTACATTTGAGTGTCATAACGAATCCATTTCCCCTCTGCTTCCCCTGCCCGCTTCCCTTTCCAGTCTGTCAGCCTGTCCTTGCCTCTTTTTTTCTACTGGAACATGATACATCTCTAATCCAGTAGGAGCTGGAACAGTGTGTAACAACTAAAATGTGCAGCTAAATAGAAATAGTTCCATACTTATATGTGGTTCTCTGAGGCACCAGCAAATACTGTCCAAGTAGTACTACACAGATTCATTGCATTGGCCAGAGGAAAAATAAGTTTCCTGAGTAGGAGTCAATTTGGGGAAGTTGACCAACTTTCCAGTTCCTCCTGCCTGAACCCTTTATAATTCCATCTCAAAATCTGAAATTTTGGAGTACTTCTTTTATAGTCAAAAGTAATTGTGAAAACATTAAGAAGTGAAATAAGTTTGTTTTAATATTGGATAACCTACTATCATCATCATTAAAAAAATCAAGAAGTCATTGTAACAATCACCTTTTTAAGGGAGAAGAAGGACATAGCACACTGTTGGGCCTTCTACCAAATTCTGGCAAAAATGTCTTGAATTTAAAGTTCATGAAGGTCTCCAAGGGAAAATGGACAAACTCTTCAATATTGCTATATATCAAGCTATTTAGCTATTGATGGCCACACCTTAATTTCTATTCTGTAGGGGTTAAACTATATAAAAAAGGAGCTTAGCAGTTTGAGAAAAATGCATAAATAGCAAATAAACATCATTTTAGAGCTAGTAATTATATTGAGACATTACTTTTGTTATGATCATTATTAAGTTATTTCTTTTGAAGTCACTAAGCAATCTGTTAGAGTTAATACTACTTATGAATTTCTTTATCAAGTGAGATGGGGAATTAATCTAGTACTCCAGAGAGAGCAAAACTATTTTTATTATTACAACTCAGCTGTCCTATGAGCTAGATAGTGCCCTCCATTTATTGTTCTTTAGTGTTTCTTTATCACATTTGTTATGAGTTACAAGAATTTGTTAGAAACACTGAGGAAACTCTGACTTTGTAAGTCCCAAAGGGAAATTCCTACATATGTGTACCCAAATTACCAAGCTTCATAGGTAGTTAGGCAAAATTCTTACTTATTAACAAAGCAAGATCCACTTATCTTAAGGACTGAAACACTTTCAGGGGATTGTATGTTCGTAGATATTATCCTTATACTACATTTTTGCTGATGAGTGTGGATAATAGTGTATGTATGTCTATATTTATGTATGCATGCACACACACATTCATGAAACAAACTCTATCTTTAGTTTCTTAGTGGTGTTTTACTTCATTAGAAGGCCAAAGAGCCAAGTGTTTTACTAGTCTTACTATTATTTATTAATATTGGTTGATAGTAATGATAAAATCTTAGTTTAATGTATTAGTTAACAATTAATATTACATCCCAATTCTATATGACAATAAAAGGAGATTGTACCATGATTTGCAAACTACTTCTACTACTTCTTAGCAAGAGCCATGACTGTTGGAGACACGCCTCTGGCTTGTACCTAACCAGGACTACACAGAAAAGAGAACGATATAGCAATCGGAATGGCAATTATATTCAACTTTTGTTTGGGGTGTATAAATACAGACATTTTATACTGTTTTATAATCTTTAGCTATCGTGTTAAGTGAGCTCATCAACCTTTTCCTCTAGTATTAAATTCTCTAATCAGCAGTATTCCTCTTCCTTTGGAAGGGAGAAGGGCATGATGGGAGAAGAAAGCAAGTGGGGGGAAATAACCTGGTCTCTAGCGTGCTGCAGCATTATTAGTATCATTCAGTCACCTAATGGGGTTAAATGGGGTTTTGTGAAACATCATAATATTTTCTATATAGGAGAAGATGTTCTGAGTTTAATAAGTGACTCATAGTGAAGGCTTGACTCTCAACACATCAAACAGATTTAGCAGCCTTTTCAAATTAACTGTACCTTTCATTCCATGGGTTGTGGTAACATATATGAGCATGTGCTTTGTCAGCAGCGACTGGCTGGTCTTTTCCAGAGTTCTAAAGAATAAAAGTGTAGATACATTATCCTCTTGGGCAGTGACAGGAAATATTTACACTTCAGCAAATAAAACAAACTGAAACACCTGTTGAGCTAGGAAATGTTAAGCAATCCTTCTAGAAAGAATGATACATTTGTTAGTTTAAATTATATCACAGTTATTCAATATACTGGAGAAATGATTGTTATCAGTTAAATTGAGTGCATCTAAATAATTTAGTCCATCTAAAAATTTGGTGGCCTAAATAAAAACTATGTTCATGGGTCATGGGTGTGTGGATTGACTGAAAGAGGCTGGATCACTGTTTTTTTCACGTTATCTATCAGCTGGGCTTGTGGGCAAATGGCAGTTGAGCAGAAGGGGTGACAATGTCTGGGGGAAGTGCCTCTCAGTGTGGTAGCAGACGTGCAGGAGGACAAGGCAAATTTAAGACACCTCAAGGCCTCAGCTTATTGTGGCACATTGTCATTTTTGCTTTATTTTGTTGCCCAAAGTGAGTCCCAAAGTCAAGATGTGGGTAATGTATTCTGTCCTGTTAATGGGCGGCAAGAACTGTAAGATCTATGGCAAAGGGCCCAGACACTGGAAAAGACTGAGTTCATGGCGGAAATTCCAGGTTTCCTTGGAATTGGAGCTAGTGATGTAGTCACCATATGATCCTTAGCTCAATGAACTTAAACTAAGTCTATACTTTGAAGATTCAAGTGTCTATGTATGTGGAGACTGGGAATCTGGGAAAGAGTAGAAGGGCATGCTTTTGAATGGTATGCCTTGCAAAGGCACAGGGCCCAAACCTGCTACATAAAGAGTCAAGATTTCCTTGACACTGAGAGGATTTTGTAAGTTTGACCCACTGGTCCTTCAGAATTTACTGAGGTGCTTAATGTCTATCTCCGAGCTAAAGCATAAAGACACCTTCCTCATCAAGTTATATTAACAGGAAGCGGGTGCCCAACAGAAGCAGGGAAACCTAGGGTGGAAACCAGGGGACCAGCTGTGAGGAATCCCAGTCAACTGAGGAATTCTTAGCAAGAGCCATGACTGTTGGAGACATACCTCTGGCTTGCTACCTAGTCAGGACTACACAGAAGAGAGAATGATATAGCAATTGGAATGGTGATTATATTCGATTTTTGTTGGGGATGTACAAATATAAACATTTTATATCATTTTATAATTTTTTGGCTATTGTGTTAAGTGAGCTCATCAACCTTTTCCTCTAGTATTAACTTCTCCAACAATGACTTGCTGGGTTCTTGCAAGGGTTTTTTTTTTTTTTTTTTGCCTGTTAGGGTTATTAGAACAGTTTAATTCTGGCATTCAGATTCAGTTTTGGTCCCAAATACACTTCACCATTTGCCTTCTCCATTCTCCAGCCCAACTGACAGCTGTCTTATGGGACTGTGTCTTGTTCTGACTCTATCATCTCCTCCCTTCTCTACCAACTGCATTTTTGTGTGGGTGAGGAGAAATGGCAGACTCCCAGACTTCTTGGTTGGCCATGCCTTTTGGTTAATATCTATCTACTCACTAGTTAGAAGGTGCCAACATCCTTTGCCAAAGAGGGACCAACTAACTCAGCTGAAGCTCCCTGCGGTACTGGCTATCCTTTGCCAGGTTTGGTCATCTGCCTAGGTGACCTCTAATCAATGGTATGTGCCTTGCATTGTCTGTGCTTCCTTGCCAGCATCCTCTTTTACAATATGCATATATACATACATTGCAGACATGGCCTTTAGACAATAGCCCCAATTTTCATTCTTTAGGAAACAGATCAGCAGGCACAGGAAGGATCCACCTTCCAAAAAACAGAACAGAACAGAACAGAGCAGAACAGAACCAACCAACCAACAAGCAAACATGGCACGTTGTGGCCTACCTGTTCCCTTTAGGAGCCTTGCATCTCTTCCCCACTCAGGTCTCCCTCAGTCTAAGCAACATGTCCGCTATGAAGCAAATCTTCATCCTGCAGATAAGGTTAGTCTGGTCTTCTTGTAGACACCCAGTCTTTAGGAGAAATTCAAATCATTTTTCTTTCTCTTTCCATTAGTTCTAGGGAGGAAAAAGTTATATCTCATTCTTTCTCAGCCCTCTCAGCAGTGAGGAGTTCAGGGAAGCATAGGATTGTGGTGGGGGCAGTACTGAGGCTTCAAGGTCTGGATGTATGTGGTGGGCAGGTCTGTATGTTTAAAATGTGGGAGTACTTGCTGGTTTTACCTGGATTTTGGGATCCTAGCTGCAGTTGCAAAATAACATTAAAAGTTTTATGATCTTTCCTAGTAGCTCTGGAGTCAGGCTAAATGTGACTTAAAATGGGGCTCTGCTACTTACTAATGAGCCTTACTTTCTTCATTTGTAAAATAGGATCACTAGTACCTGCTTCTCAGGGTTACTTCCATGATAAGCTGAATAGATGAGTATCATTCTGCTTTCTCATTAGAGCTATTAGTCACATTAATTTCCTTTTCTCACCAACCTACCAATCAGGTAAGTCTCCTGTATGTTACTTGTACCACTTCTGTGCAGATGCACATGTAGGTAGACACAAAGGTGTACATATGTACAAAATCTAGGCCTTTGATATTTCCCTCCTTGAATCCATAATTTGCATTACTGGTACAGGGAAGATATACTTGGGACATAAATCTTTAATATTCAGTAACAACACCCCTAAATTCTTCTATGACTCATCAAGTTATAAGTTACCACGGACACCAGGTATGGACTTGTATTTCCTGCAGCATGTTGTGTAGGTGTATTATTACCAGAAATCCTCCATAACGCAACTAGTCATTTTAGTCTCTGCTTCTATAGAAATGACTAGGATGAAAGAAAAGAAAGACTGAAACAAAGAAATGTGATTGTTTTTGTGTTTCATCATCAAGAATACCTTTTTAGTTAAAATGAAATGATTCAAATGAGAATAAACAAATTTAAATAAAACAAAGTTTTGATGCTGACTTCTCAACCCAACTGGGTTTTGCCTGATAAAATCTGCAATGCAGAATATTTACCTACAAACATTATCAACTATACCTAATCATGACTCATGCTTTCACACCTTCAAATAAGGTACATTTCCTAAAACTTTAACATATTGACAGCTTCATAGGTTACATCAACCCTAAAGAAAGGATCAATAATGTCAACCATTCATTCAATAAACATGTGTTAACCTTAATTATGCAGCTGAAGAACCGGTTTTTGTATAGTTTGAAAGTTTAGAAGTTAACAGTCTATGAAGTAAACAGGCAAAAATTACACTTCACTATTCCCCTATTCTCCTCCACATACTCTGATCTCCACTACACCCAATGTCAGTTTTTATGTCCTGCACTGTGAAGCAGGTTCTCTGTGCACTGGTCCCTAACTTGTCTGATCCCAGGACCAGGACCCCACACCCCACACCACAAGTTACGGAAAGTGGGTTTATTACTTTGAGGGGATCAGCAAAGGAAAACAGAAGGCTGGGACTCCTTGTGAGCTGGTCCCTGAATCCCTGAAGCTGGATCAATTCTCAATTGCCTGTGCACCACTTGCATCACAGCTTGGGGCCACCAAAAGCAGCATGCCTGAGATTACATACCTCAGGTCACTTGATTCACTGAGCTGAAGTGTTGAGGACGTCTGTTCTGAGGAAGGCTGGAACAGAGCTTGAGCCCCTAGCTCAGGACATTGCAGCCCTGGCACTTTCTTCAGTTACTCTTGAGAACTACAAGCAAAAAATGAGGCGTTATTGATCAGTTCAAGATTATCCAGAGAGCTGTTCTGCACTAACATTGCCCTGAACACTCCCTCTTACAAACAAACATTAGAAAGATCTGCTGCCTGTTGACCTGCACGGAAAAATCCACAAGAACAAGAAATATCTTGATTCATTGCTCCCCAAATTTCACCAGCTGCAAAATCTACACAAGATGTCCCTGGCTTGCTATAGTAACCAGGTGACCAGGGTTTTTTTGTAGACAGAATTTGGAAAACAAATATTTCACTAATATTTTCACTAATATTCTATTTCCATTTACATGTAGCCCACTCTCACATACGAAGAGAATGAGAAAGCATGACACAGTAAGAGAAAAAGAGCTTAAAAGTAATTAGTCAGGAGGCAGAATTTTGATTTTATTTTTAGATGAGGAGAGCATGAAGATACTCCCATAGTTAGGGCTGATTCCACAAATTCCATGAGCTTCTGCAATACATAGAATTGGCCAAGGAATCCAAATAGTACAATACCATGTTGGAACTAAAGGAATCTCAGTAATCACTAGTCCAACGTTCTTATGTTACTAATAAAAGTTTAGCTATTTTTATACAGAAAAATTATAAAAGATATGAAAATGGAGGAAAAGATTACTGGGTATCCTGTCTAGGTTACCTTTCCAGGTTATATGATTTCATAGGGACCCTGAGGCTTCAGTCTTCGAGCTGTCTTCTAATTTACTAATTTGTAGAACAGTTTTCCATCTGTTTGCAAATTCATCTTGCAATTTTGTGATTGTGATTTCAGACCAATGAACTTGAAATTACTATAACTAGGCTCAAACACATCTTTATTAAAACCAAAATAGAAATCACTTTAACAAAAGCATTTTTACCAACAAGAAATAAGTTTGTTTATTCCTGCAGCATAAAAACCTATGCTCCATTTTATTTCCTCCCTAGCAACATCAACTTTCTTCATATTTGTTAATAAAAAAAGAAAATCCTGGGAGAAGAGAAAGTTAAACAAAGACAAAAAGATTTTTTTGCTGCAAATAATTTTGGAATCTTTATATATGAATATCCCCTAGGTATTACAAGAAAGAAGACATAGAGATTTTCTCAAATATATTTTGTTATTTTATCAGTTAGGGTTATATAAAATTCTAAAAATACAACAAAATTCTAAAATACTGCTGTCTTAATGTCTTCAACTAGGTAGCTTTTTATTTCTTAAACACAGGCTTTTGTTATGAAGATGTCCTTATGGCTTCTACATTCTGAGAGGAAACAGAAACACAAAAAGAAGAATTGATATTATTCTTTTGGAACTTAGCCATTGCATTAGTGTACATGAAAGCTCAAAAAAAGAAAAGAAACAAATCCAACACTATAAACTTAAATCAAACATGGCATTTGTTGTAAGAGTAAATATGAATAAAATAAGTACTAATTTTCTCCTTTCCAAGAAAAAGGCTCCCCTCACCCACCCAACCCATTTCCAGAGGAGGGGGTCGTCAACCTGATCCATGGCCTGTTAGAAACCAGGTCACACAGCAGGAGGTGAGCAGCAGGCCAGCATGCAAAGCTTCACCCACATTTATAGCTGCTCCCCACCACTGACATTACCGCCTGAACTCCACCTCCTATCTGATCAACTGTGACATTAGAATCTAGTAAGAGCATAAACCCCAACTGTGAACCATGCATGCAAGGGGTATAGACTGCAGGTTCCTCGTAAGAATTTAATGCTTGATGCTCTGAGGTAAAAAGGTAAGACAGTGATGTGACCACTTCCTCCTCCCCACCCCAGGTTACTGCCATCACTAATTAGTGGAGCAGCAAGAGTAAAACAAACAAAAGATGTGAACAAGAGAGGCCACTTGGATTTGTCACTGACCCGAATAAGTCTCTGAACATTCACTTTCAAATCCTGGGCAAGCCGTCTGCATGAAATCTTATATGAAACTCTTACCAAGTTCTGGAAGATGCTAGTGGTAAAACTGACAATTTTGAGATCTTCCTGAGTTCCAACATTTAAAAAATGCAGTGAAATTAAAAAACCTGGGAACAACATTTACAATAAAACTATATAACTAGATATCCCAAATCTCCAAAATATAAACCACCAAATGGCACACAGGACCCCCTAGGGAGATGCAGGGAGCCGGTGTGACAGCAGCTCCGAGAGCAGGAGGGGAAGGTGCCCCCTGCAGAGTGAAGGGCCTGTCACAAGCCAGCCAGCACTGGCTTCCCCTGTCCTGCCTTCCGGGTCAGGCACCACACTCAGACAAAGTAGGAGGAGCGAATCAAAAGTGACTTCAAAGTGAAGTAGAGAGACGGTTCAAGTAAAAAAGGGGCAGGAGAAAAGAACAAAACCTTTTTCCAATAATTAGGAAAACTAGTCACATAGAAGCGAGTGATAGACAAGTGTCAGGGCTAAAGCAAATGTGCTATGTTTTCAATAAAAATACAATATGGGAATTTTTTACATTTTATAAAGATTTAAATTATTTTTGCAATCTTCAAATTTCATTAGGAGAGAAAAATTTTAAATCTTGATATCTTCTAATTCTGACGTGGAAAATAGATTACATTGTTAGAAACAAATAGAAGCATTTAATGTATATTTTAATTTCCCTAATCAAATTTCAAAAATGTTTCTACTAAAACGAAAATTGCTGCAATAACTTTTTAAAGTTTTACTTTTTTCAGATTGATTCTTAATTCTTAGGAGTTTTTCTTTAATGGCAATATTTGGGTTTAGCCTTGGCTTCACCTAAATATTTGCTTTAACGCTCAACCTCTTTAGCAATTGGATAAAATAACCAATTAGTGCATTACTAGAAATGCACTGCAAATGAGCTGGGTGTGGTGGCGCATGCCTGCAGACCCAGCACTTAGGAAGCTGAGCCAGGAGGATTGCTGTGATTTTGAGGCCATTCTGGGCTACATAATGAGTTCAGAACCAGCCTGGACTACAGAGCAAGACCCTGTCTCAAAAAAAAAAAAAAAAATTAAAATAAAGGAAATACACTCTAAGTTTATGTTCTGCAGGAGGAAGAAAGAACATGTATTCTTGGACTCTTGGTAGGCTGCTGCCTGATGAAAGCAGACCAACAGAAGGGGTTAAGTTGTGTAGCCTCCACCTCTTTAAACTTGTCAATCAGAGTAGACCATAACTATTTCCTGTTTAAAATTACCAGAAAACTTGGTAGTTTAAAAAACCTACCATCTCATCATGTCACACTTGTGTGAGCAACCTGTATAGGCCCCGTTGGGAGTGCTTTCAGGAGGTCTCGCCTGGTCACACCTGAGGCTGCAGTCATTCGTAGCCCACCTGGGGCTGGAAGGTCCAGACAGGTGCTCCTGTAGGTCCTGCGGTGAAGTCTGGTCCTTGGCTGAGCCCATCCCTCAGTGGCCTCACTGTTAGGAAGTCTACGCCAAGCTTCTCTGCACACCACCACCGGGTGAAAGCGGAAGTTGCAAGTCCTCTAAGGCTGAAGGGTTCTATTTAGGGAAAGATGGGGAGGGGGAGAAAGTAATTCTAACTTGCTGAGGGCTGGCATGAGGAGGCAAAGACACACTGTAAAGAGTAGGGAAGAATTACTGGAGCCAGCTTTGCAAACAATCTTCCTCAAAGTGCATCTTCTTTTAGGGAAAAATAAGTAAATGGGGAGAGGGGCTGGCAGTGTCAGGGAAATCGGGCCTTCTTCTCATGGGAGGAACCGAAGTTCCTGAGCCAGGCTTTAAAGTAGAGGATTCTTATTAAACAACTGAAATCTCCCTGTGCACAGCATTTCAAGACCAGAGGAACAAAACAAAATAAAATAACCTCACCTGTGTAGACATTTGGAAAAAGTTAACATTAAATATAGTAATGTTCTCAGCTTATATCTTCTTTTCAACCTCAATTATTTTTTCTAACATGTAATAAATGCACCCACTTATGGGTATGATGTGATATTTCAATACCTGCATGCGGCGTGTACTGATTAAATAAAGGTAATTGGCATTTGTATTTCCTAATCATTTCTTTAAAACTTTAAAAAGAGCTTCTCTCTTCAGGTCTTCATGAAACACACAGTACTAGATCATTATGAGCCCTCGTGCCCCTTGGCTCTGCAGAATACTAGACCTTCTTGCTCCTCTTACCTATATCTGTTTTGGTTCCCATTATCTAACCTTCCTTTATCCCCTCCTCCCACTCCCATTCTTAGCCTCTACTCATTACTGTTCTACTCTAAGATCAAAATGCTAACTTCCATATACAAGACAAAGCGTGCACTGCTTGTATTTCCATGCCTGCCTTCTTTAACTTAGCACAATGTCCTCCAGTTCCATCCATGTTGCTGCAAATGACAGAACTTCATTCTTGTTTAATGGCTGAATAATATTCTATTATATCATATATATCACATTTTCTTTGTCTATTCATTCGCCATTGGAAGCTTACAATGAGTCTACACCTTGGCTCTTGTGAACAAAGCTGAAATAAATGTGGCATTGCAGGGATCTCTTAGATATGCTGATTGGATTCCCTCTAGCTATACAGCCAACAGTAAGATTGCTGGATCAAGTGTTAATTTGATTTTTTTTTTTTTTTGAGGAACTTCCATGCTGCTGGTCATAATGGCTGTACTACTTTGCATTTCTGCCAATAGTATGCAAGATTTCCCTTTTCTCCATATCCTTACAAGCATTTTATATCTTCTAATCTTTAAAATATATAATCAACATACTGGCGAGTAGTTATCCTAGATGTTTAGATTACATGTATTTTTGTTAGACCTTAACATAATCCAAAAAAAAGTTTAAGGACATTTGTTATGATTTGGATCTTAAATGTCCTCCAAAAGCCCATGTGTTCAAGACTTGGTCCCCAGCCCAAAGCACTTTGGGAGGTGTTGCAACCTTTAAGAGGTGAGATCTATTTGCAAAAAGATGGGTGATTGAGGGTAACTGTCCTTGAAGGGAATATTAAGATCCTAACCCTTTCCTCTTTCTCTTTTTACTTCCTGACCACCAAGAAGTGAACAGATATCCTCTGCCACAAGCTCTGTCATAACGCCTCTACTATGATACACTGTGCTAGGTAGGCCTCAAGCAACAGGGCCAAACCACCACACACCGAAACCTCCAAAATCGCGAGCCAGAATAATTATTTCCTCCTTGTTAGCTGCTTATCTCAAGCATTTTGTCACAGTGATGGAAAGCTGACGAACACAACGTTTTTCTCTTAATATAAGAAAGTCAAAAAATGTACGGGGCAACTGAGATTTTCCTATTAAAAAGTATATTGTTGAATAATTAAGGGGTATTTTGAACTCAGTATTTCCATTTAGAACTTTGCAAATTGGATAGATTCCTCTCAGTTTTCAGATAGATCAATGATGGCATCATGTCCAGGAAAGGAAGAGATAGGTACTTCTGACCATGAGTCATTTTGCCTCCACAGTGACACAAGTAACCAGCCTCCTCTGCCTCCTCCTCCTCCTTCTTCCTCTTCTTCCAAGACAAGGTCTCCCTGTTGTCCAGGCTAGTTCTGAACTCACTATGGAGCTCAAATTGGCCTCAAACTCATGGCAATTCTTTTGCCTCAGTCTCGTGCGTGAGTGCTGGGATTACAGGCATGAGCCACAATGGCCAGCTAGTATGTGCTGCTAGGGGATCGAGTCTGGGGTCTTACACTTCCTAAGAAAGTACTCTAATCACTGAGCTATACCCTAGCATCTATCTAACTTCTTGTTAATAAGAAAAGCTGCCAACCTGTCACTACCTCATGGATCTGGCTTCTGATGAGTAAAAGTAATGACTGTGTCATATATAACAGCTAATGAGTCAGAGGAACCCATAGAAGTGAAGGTAAGAACAGCTTGTGAGTTTACACTAGAGAATACAAACCTTCTATTTAAAAAATGCTCACTCTTTCCCTTTGGGAAAGCCCAGTACTCAGGGAACGAAACAGGACCCAGGAATTGAAATAATGACTGGGCTTCAGTCTCGTGCACTGTGTATTTTTACCATCTCTCTTGGGATCAAGATAATTACCACGGAGGGAAAACAAATCCCAAGAGAGGGAATGGAAGAGCTAGCTTTCTGCGTGCCCTTCTTGCCCTCCCTTACCGTCCTAGCAGTGAGTCAGCCACCTGCCAGCTAGAGTGCCTGAGGGAGCTTCTGTGACTGGGGGAAGCTCCTATACAGGAATGCCCTGCAAAGACCAACCCAACCTACACTTTCTGTTTCTTTTCACTAATGGTGATTATTGACAACCAATTGCTCCCTTACTCTCTTTCCTCAATCTCCTTTTTGTCTTTCTTTCAAGGTTTTGTCATTAGTCTTCACTGTGAAACTTGGTAAGAATGACTTGTACTTCTGACCAGCTGGCTGTAAACAGGTTTTCAATGTCCTTTCTCTTTCCACCTAGTAATCTGAATACTTTACAAGAACAATGCACAGAACTCAGGGCTTTATTTACTACAAGTGATTTATTACAGAGGATATTTTAAAGGACAAAAATAAGCAGGCACAAAGAGATGCACAGGGTGGCAGCCTCCTGCACCCCTTAAATGACTCAACAAGTTGGAAGCTCTCCAAGTCCCTTTGGTTAGGGTTTCTGGAAGTTTTGTGATCTTCGTGTGATGGAGTAAATCATCAGCCATTGCTGACTGACTTCAATCTCCACCTCCTCTGCCATTCGCACAGGTGGGCAGAAGTGCTGAAAGTCCCAACCCTGAAGCACTCGGTTGTTTCCTATGACAGCCACTTCCATTCTAATTCTATACGGGGGCTTTCAGTCATTAATCATCTCCCTAACAGTCAAAAAACCCCACTTTTATCACTCCAGAGATCCCAATAGTCTTAGCAGCTCTTATGAGAACTTTGCAAGAACAAATACTATAAGGGACGATGTTCCTACACCTCCAATCAGTCAGAAAGTCACAAAAGTTTTAGGAGCTCTGTGCAAAGAACCAAGGGCAGAGATAAAACAGATTTCTTACTATGTTATAGGAATATTCACAAACTCCATTTAAAGCATGAGAAGTGTTGATTATGACTCAAAGTACGGGGTAAAATAAAAATGTGGCAAATATTTAAATTTTAAAACTTTATGGGTGAGAGCATAGCTCAGGGGTTAAAGCACTTGCCCAGCAAGCATAAGGCCCTGGGTTTGATTCCCGGCACCATACAATAGCTGGGTATGGTGGTGCATGCCTATCATCCCAGCACTTGGGAGGTAGAAGCAGGGAGACTGCTGTGAGTTCAAGGCCAGCCTAGGCTACATAGTGGGTCAGAATCATCCTGAACTACACAGTGAGACCTTGTCTCAAAAACAAAACAAAACAAAACTTTATAAAGAAAAGATTGCCTTTAGTTGGGTTGCTATGACTACTTCTGTGAGTGTCCTGCCTGTCTACCTCACTGTCATTAATTGATTCAAAACATTGCACCACATAAGCTGGGCATGGTGGCCCACGCCTGTTATCCCAACACTCAGGAGGCTGAGATAGGAGGATTGCCTGTGAGTCCGAGGCCGGCCTAGGCTCCACAGTGAGTTCAAAACCAGCCTGGGCTACAGAGCAAGACCCTGTCTCAAAAAAAAAAAAAAATTACCTTTCATGGTCATTTTGACTTTGGGGAATAGCCTGAAGTCACATGGTGCCCGATCTAGTGAATAAGGTAGATTAGGACATACTCTCAAGTTTTTATGAGCCTGCCTTTCTGTTGGTGGCACTTGGCATCAGCATTCACTGAAGTTTTGACCACACTTTATAACAGACACTGACAAAGAAGACTTCCTGCACTGCTTTAGAAATGAACAAGAAGAATGGGATAAGTGTGTGTGAAGTAAGGGAAGGTATTTTGGGGGAATTATTGGCGATGTGTCATATAGTAAGAAAAATAATTTAAACTGGAAACATACACTAATTTTTTATCATCTCTTATATGTTCTTAAGGGTGTGCAGAATTCTGAATTTTGCATGTTATTTATTCTGGGTATGGTGATGCACTTGTGTAAGCATGTACACACATGCACACATACAAACCTTTTCATAGCAAGACTGAGTCTGCACAAGAATCAGTATTTAGATAGATTGCATTTTATCTTTACTGAAGATATATTTGATATTCAATCTGTCTTATAAAAACCTTTAGTGCAGCAGAAAACTTTTGTCTTAATGTTTCAGTCTGGAGATATTTTAATAACTGCTTTTGATTTATTAAATACTTTCTTCTTAGGCTGAAATTTGTGTGGTCCACCTGCATCTAAATACCACTAGAGAGAAAACTGGCCTCAGTGTGAGATGCTCAGGGAAGGCTGAGAGTCCATCCTGGGGGAGGCTCCCAATTGGCTGAGTCATTCTCACGTGTGAACAGGTGTGTAGAGGAGCTGAGAACTGGACAGGGCAGTAAATATTTACCAGGAGAAAATGTAGTCATTCTATGAGTTTCAAAGTTCACTTTTTAAGGTTATTTTCTAATGATATTTTTTAAACATATTGGGTGAATTCACAAAATCTTTTTCCTCCTGAATAAGGAGTATTCTGCACTCTTGGTTCTCTGACATGTCGGTGATCTCTGCCCCAGTCTCATTACATCCTCCCTTGTCCAGAACCCTCTTCACTGGGCTCATGATACAATTGTCCACACCTCTGCTGTGTCACAAGAAAGCTATGGACAAATGAAATTCAGTGTTTCTTGGGTAGACAGAGCCTCTTCCGGGGTGGAGGTCTGTGATGCTTTGCTCCCATGTTTAGGCTAGTTTTGCATATGAAATTTGTCCAGGAATATTATTTTTGGTAGTATCAAAGGGAGCTGAAAGCAGAGGTACCAAACTTAAATTTCTTTAATAATAATAATGATGATGATGATGTATACCTCATCCCTCTTAGGTAGTTTCTATTCTTATTCTTCTTTAATTCACAAGAAATGGAAGGCAGAGAGGCCAACCAATTTGCCCAAAGCCTCAACCTGGTAGCCAATCTAGTCATAGCTTGTCGTCATAGTTGGCCTCCAGCACCCAGCAGTTACCCACAACATCATATAGCCTCACACCTCGATGCCAAATCAAGTTGTGGAGGGAATTCTATTTAAATTATTCTTAAAGTTCATATATGTTCCTTTTTGAGCTCTTTTTTCTAAGTTATGTGGAATCAGTAGTAAATGAATTTCTAACACAAACTTATAAAAATAAAATTAATAAAAATGTTAATGTAAGTGTAGTGAAACAGTTCATGTTAAACACATTAAATGTTTAAGTAGAAACAAATTTCAATGTAGTTATCTTGATTATATCACTTTCCTACTTCAAAATCTCCAGAGGCTCCAATTTTCCTATAGAGAATGATTCACTGAACTAGTCAATTAGAACAAGGAACCATGTAAATCAAGAAATGCTGCATGCACCCTCTAATCTTTTATGCTTGTCATGAAGCATGGGCAGTCACATATGCCTGGACCACTGCCTTGTCTCTAGCAGGGATCCTTGGTGGAATCGTCTAACCCTTGGACTGTATCATCATAATCAGACATGTCAATTTCTTTAGCGGGAATAAACCTTACAGATACCTGTGTAGCAACTGAAGCCCAGAATCCTTCTGGAATTTCACATATCTTCTCCAAATTGTTTATATGACTTTCTCTCTCACAACTAATTTACTATTAATTATTACAGGTACTTATTTTGATCAACTCTTTCATGATCCAGCATTTTATAACTTAGCTGTCATTGAAAGAATTTTCTTATCACTACTTATTTCTACTACTATGCTTTCTTATCACTGCTGTTCTTACAAATTCCTGTTTTAAGAAGTTATACATCATTTAATTAAATACTTAATTAGATGATGTAATTGCAGTTACAAATACAGAAGTTACAGGAGTTGGGGGAATAGCACAGCAGTTAGAGCACTTACCTAGCAAACAGCGTCAGGAGTTCCATTCCCCAGCACTACGTAACAGCTGGGCATGGTGGTGCACACCTATAACCCCAGCACTCAGGAGGCAGAGGCAGGAGGACTGCTGTGAGTTTGTGGCCATCATAGGATACATGGTGAGTTCAGGACCGGCCTGGGCTACAGAGGGAAACTGTCTCAAAAAAACCAAAACACACCAAAATAAAACAAAAACAAACAAACAAACAAAGCAAATCAGAAGGCATGCAGCAAAAACATCTTAACGTAAAGAATTCATTCTGAATGTCAGTGGCACCTGTCCTTGCGTTCTGAAATTCCCAGGCTGCTTTGCATCTGTGCTGTTTCTCCCCCTGCAACATTTTTTCACCAGCTGCATTCCTACTGAAAACCTACCTCTCCTCCACATCCTTCCAGAAACAACAGCCAATGAATGACATGTGCAACACAGATTCAGACTGTCCCAAAAGATCCTCAAGGAACTTGAACAAATCCACACAATAAAGCAACATAGATGAGAGAAAAGCTGTCGATTAATACATTTGTTTAAGTATTGTGGCTGGTATCTTACTTGAGTACTTAATTTGGTGCTTGGTTTTTCGTAGTTTAAAAGGTAAAAGAACTATATAATTTTTAACTGATAAAAGAAAACATGCTTGCTTACTTTGAGACTGATTCTTTCCTGATACAGATTTCAAGCCAGAACTCCCTCTATCCCATCACCATTAGTATATGGCACACAAGGGAAGTGCCCAGTGTAGGATTTGGACTGTTCTATTCAGATAAATTCGTGGAGGCCTTGTTAGAAATTCATGAGGGTTTTTTGAAATTATATCCAGGATTTTATATCACCTATCACTCTCTAAGAACTTTCTGATCAAGACAGCAAGTGAATTCACATCGAATACGTTTGTTTCTCTGTTCTGCTACTTAACAGATGACCAGGTTTGTCACGGTGTTAACTTCCCCCTAGTTTTCATTGCCCCATCTATAAAATGGGGACAATAATTCAAAAATATAAACAAAAACTGTCGATTGCACTGACAGACATATATTAGGTGGCAATAAATGATATTATTATTACTAGCTTTCTGAAAAAGAAGTAAAACAAAAATTAAAAAGCCAAAAAATAGAGAACAATGTGGAGGATGGTAACACACACCTGCAGTTTCACTCTGGGCAATTGAAGCAGGAGGAACTCAAGTCTGAGCCCAGCCTGGCAACTTGGCAAGATCTTGTCTGAAAATAAATTAAACAAGGGGATGTAGCTCAATAGGAAAGCCCTGGGCACAACTCTAAGTGTTGAGAATACAGCATTGAGGCGGTACCTATAGCAGAATGTAGATTCTGTATCAGGGCCAGCTTTGTAAGTGTGCGACAGAGCACCCCAGTTTCTCCCCTGCTCTACTGCTGCTGCCATCTTTGAATTCTTGATTTTTGAACAAGTATCCTGTGTTTCATACTGATCCCTGCAAACTACACAGCTAGGTCTTTTGTTATGATGTATAAAGTTTATTTAGAGAATAACCTAAAAATTTTTTTCTACTTTCCAGAAGATGAGTTAAGAAGAAATTGAGATGATTTCTGGAGGTGTACATCAATTCTACGTGTTGAGAATACAGCAAATGAAGAAAAGAAGTAAATATTCTTTTTTAAGAAACATGCATCCAGTAGCGTGTTGGTAAGTGCTTGGTGACAGGTGTGCTTGAGAGAGCCTATGCTGCTTAGTACTTGACCATCTTATGCTGTAAATCTCCTCCTCCTGGCTGCTTTCAAGTTACCAATGTGTCATCACTAACTGTGGAGTTCAGAAAGAGGGTGCAGTTACTATTTTTCAAAATGGTTCTGGCTTGTTGCAGCCCACCAACACCTACATGTGTGATAAAACTATGGGGAATATGTGTGCATACATGTGCACTGTCACCTCTATCTAAGGGAGGAAGTCAGGCATGAGCACACACACCTGTACTCCTCACCCTGTAGAGGGTTTCCCAGACTCCCCAGATTCCCCTCTTGGGGACTCTGCTCATCCCTCTAAGAGAGAGAGATCAAATTTCTTGTAGATGAAGACAAAAGGTGGGGCAGAATGGAGCACAAGTTTAGTTTGGATGTAAGTTCCTGCGTTGGGGTGGTTTCATGCTGTTCACCATAAAAAAGCCAATCAAGAAAAGAAAAACATATATTGAACCTAATAATAATAATAATACTTTATGAACCAAAAGTTCTGATTGACCCAATTTTGTGCAAATAAGACCTACATAATGAAAGAGAGGTATGATACAGAAAATGTCAAAAGTCTCAAAAATATTTTTTATTTAGAGGAATGACGGAAATGAGAAGGTTCAGAAGCTGCGGGACCAGAAAAGCTGGACATGTTCTTGCATCTCTCTTAAAAACATAACCTGTGATGCATTAGAAACATTTGGTCATATATGAAATAGCCCAAGAGCATGATGGCTGCCTTTTCAAATGACACAGAGAGGAGGCGCACCAATCCCCAGGTGACTGTGATTCATATGGGAGGTGGGAGAGACGGGCTTTCATAGTGTCTTAATATAATGTGAATTTCAACAACTGGACATTGCTAGAGAGCTTTAGTGAGAAACTACAGAAAGACTAAATGAGTTGGTACACTGGCTAAGCCCAGGGCCAACACAAAAAGACTGCCCTGGCTAAGTCTGTGACATTGAGGAAAAGAGGAGGGAATCGTGAGTTTCAGCATGTGGGCCACCACTTTACCCTCAAAACTAGACAAGCTAATTTCACTACCAATGCAGGAAGCCCCAAAACTAGGTGCTTCATGATACAAATCAGCAAGGTCGTGAAGGCACTTCTGGGAACGGCATCTTGTTTCCCACCATCTACCTGCGGAGGAATATCCAGTAGGAGAAGAAATATGATGTAATGAGCACGTAAAAAAAACAGAGGCGGTACCAGAGGCAGGACCTATAGCAGAATGCAGATCTTTTATCAGGGCCAGCTTTGTAAGCATGCAACAGAACACCCCAATTGCTCCCCTGCTCTACTGCTGCCATCTTGGAATTCTTGATTTTTGAACAAATACCCTGTGTTGCATATTGGTCCTTGGGAACTATACAGCTAGCTCTTTTTATTATGATGTATAAAGTTTATTTAGAGAATAACCTAAAATTTAATTTTTTCCCTACTCTCCAGAAGATGAATTAAGAAGTTGAGATGATTTCTGGAGGTGTACAGAAATATTTCTTTGTCCAGTTGGAGTGTGGTGGGAGCCATTTCATCTTGACCTGGTGTACAATGGGTTCTTGCCCTTTCACAGATCTTTTGACTCTTGGGTCTCCAGTTCTTCACTGGCTCTTGTCCTTGACCTTCACTGCCCTAGCAGAGCTGCAGCTTATATGCTTGTCCTCTCCATGGGCCTCATTCTGAATCTCAGGATTTACACTGCATCATAAGCTACAGCCTGGTTAACACATGCCTTTCCAAAGTCCCTCTATGCACAGAGCTTGCTCTTCCGCCGAAACCGCTAGTCATTCAGATTCAATCACCAGCTCACTCTCAATCATGATATGTCCACATCAGTCTGGCCTTGATGGGGAGCAGTCAAGGCTCAACCGTCACAGTGAAGCCCGAGATCAAGACTGACTTGCACCACGAGCTCATTTACTCGTTTTCTTGTATTGCTTTTATATCACATCGTTTTCTGAAAGCCTGCTTCTTGAGAAGGAGAGCTAAGCGTATTGATCTTTCATTCCTGTCACCTAACATTGTGGCAGTCCAGAGGAAAGCCCCCAGATATTTGCGGCATTGTACCGAGCACACTTCCTTCATGCCTTTTAGCATCATCACCTCTAACTTCAGGGAGAAAAGGGAGGCTGGGGTCAGATATACACACCTTTACTCTCCTCAGACTCTATAAGTAGAGGTTTTCCCAAGTCTCCTCCTTGGTCCTCTGTTCATTCCTCCTCATGCCAGCCCTCCTTCCAACCTATCTCTACTCTTCACAGCACCGTTGTGACAAGTCTTACACTGGGGGCCTTCCAAGACCCTCTGGAAGGCACTTTTATGCTTCTTACCCTCATCTCTTGCTGCCTTCCACTCTGGCCACACCGTGTCCCGTGAGTTCTCAGCACTCCACTCGACGTGTGCCTCGGGTGTCTTTTCCTCTTCTACTTCATCTTTTCTATCTCATGTTTCTTGGCACCAGCACAATGCCAACCTTGATGGAAGAAGATTTAAAAGAAAGTGAGTATCTCTCTTGAAAGTTCCACCATACTGGGGCTGGGGGAATAGCACAGTTGTTAGAGGCTCTGGGCTTGATTCCCAAGCACCCCGTAAGCCAGGCGTTGTGGTGCACACATGTAATCTCAGCTCTTGGGAGGCTGAGGCAGGAGGACTGTCATGAGTTTTAGGCCTGCAGACTTTAAGTAAAACAAGTTATCCTCAATAATGAAATTGCCTCATACACAAAGTCAAAAGCTTTAATAGAAACAGACTAACATTCTCCAAAAATGATGGACTTCTGCCAGTAGCTTGTTTCAGATTTGAGCACAGATTCCCTGGTTCTGATGACCTATCCTGCAGGTTTTAAATCTGCCAGCCTCACAGTCATATATGAGGCAATTATTTAAAATCTGTCATTGATCTATTTATCTATCTATCTATCAATCTCTTTATCTATCTTCCTCAACCTCCCTACTTCCTTTTAATTTTGTTTCTCTGTAGAACCTTGATATAAGTCTTACATAAGCTTGGAAACTTCTGGGGAGAGAATTCATAGCATCTCAACATGACATCGCAACTTGAACGCACTTCTGTTCTACCTTTTGTGGCAAACTGCTCTAATAACTTCCCCTTTGGAGAAAACAATAGCATCATCTGTAGACAAGGAGAAAGAATGAATTAAACCAAACACAGAACTCTATTTTAATATATCTTAATTCTGTAGTAGAATATGCAATTTATCATATGAAGTAATTTTAATGTTCTCCCCAAATGAAATAAAGACTAGGGAGGACGAACAGAGGAGGAGGAAAGGAATGAAAAAAAGCAGTAGAAGGAGGAGGAGAAGTGAAATTATGCAAATGAACAATGTCTTTTTTAAAAAAACAATCTAAACCAGACAGCATCTGTCTAGGATGAATCAATATGCTGACCAAACCCTTCTTCAGTAAAATGATCTGCACTTATAAGAAAAGCAACCACAAACAGTTTTTTCTTTTCATTCTGTCGCTTTATAACTTATGATTCGTACATAGTTCATCTCAAGTCTTATTTAAACTTTCTATGATTAATCTTCCTCAGTGATAAGAGTGAATTACTCACTCCTGTATTTTATGTTTCTTAGAAATCAATGTTAAATTTGCTAACTTCTATTATTTGGGAATAGTACTAAGTACCCTTACAAGACAAACATTTTTCCATAGACTTGAGTGAATATTTATTTATTTAGTTAGTTAGTTAGTTAGCTAGTTAGAGACAGGGTCTTGTTCTGTAGTCCAGAGTGGCCTTGCACTCACTATGTCACCCAGGTTGGCCACAAACCACATAGCTATCTTTCTGCCTCAGCCTCCCAGGTGCTGGGATTTAAGGTGTGCACCACAACCCTCAGCTATTATGCGGTACTGGGGGATCAGCCTAGGCCTTGGTGCTTCCTAAGCCAACCCTCTAATCTCTCACTGATTTATACCCCCAGCCCTTGAATGAATATATTTTATGTAATTAATAAAAAATACTATCAGATTTTGAAATTTCTCGAGATTACATTAATAATTAATAATTAATAAGATCAAGAAGCAGAGTAGCATGGTACACAAATTCCATAGAATTCTCATAGACGTTGAAGTCAAAATATCCATTACCTGGATCATCTCAGGCAGAGCTACTTGTTACCTCTGAAGCTCATTCATCAGCTGATCACCTATAAATGTTTGTATGAGGATGAAAGAGATTCTTTTATGAGAGGGGACCTGTCACAGAGATATGCATTAGCCTTGGTGTGACTTAAGAAGGTGTGGTCTTATTACAAGTGTAGAGAAAATACACTCACCACAAGGCCCTGATGGCAGCTGGCAGAATTGATCTCTGCACTGTGGGGATAAGCCTCTGGACTGCACAACCAGGCGTCCAGGAAGCTGGCCTCTAAGGAGTCCCAGCTTTTCATGAAGGTTGCCTTGGAAGAGGGGCTCTATTGGGAAGAAGACATGAGCAAATAAAAATATACTCTCGGAACTGTTGGAAGGACAGCACATATAAACGTCTTAACACGGGATTGGGCCCTCACTAAACAACAACTGTCACTATGGCTACAGTCACTATTACAATTACTAAACGGGTGAAGGAAGTGAGGGAAAGTAAAGCCAGTGACAATGGAGAATGCTCGGTGGATGATTTCTGAATGACTGTAGAGAGGATTTTAAAACACTCGGCTTTCTGTGGCTGAGGAGAGAATAATTATAATCCCCGGTAGCTCAGAGAACTCATCTGAATTCTCTGTTATGGCAGGGTGGGCAAAGAAGGCAGGAGACAAAAGGTTTCTAGATCTGCCCATGAGTGGAGGGCACTAATGACACTCCACAGGCCCAGGGACACCCAGCGCACTGGAGAGGCTCAAGTGCATCTTGCACATTGGAGATGATTACTTCAAAACACTTAATTAGCATACACACATGCATCAGTCTTACCCGCTGGCGGTGCTAGGCAATGGCACTAGAGCCCCTCTGATAATCACTGGCCTCTTTTCACTGCTTTATTATTTGTCACAACCTAAGAAGTATGTAGCCTTCCTCCCACTGCACGTAAGAGAAGCCAGAGGTGCCGAGAACAGAAGTGGCTTCCTGAGATGGAAACTCAGCGCCGTCAATCCCCCAAATCCTGGGTTTCCCCTCACACGCGATAGTTTGCGCTGTATACTCCGGGTGTGCTGTGTCCTCCTTGGGAGCATCATATCCTAATCCCTTGTCTGGAGGCAGTTTTCACTCCACAATGTGCTTGGCACTGAACTGTCCCCTGGCGAGCGCTGGCCCAGGCTTCTGAAGTGGTTTCCTCCTGAGTGTTTGCCCTTGCTGAGGCGCCTGCTGCTCGGCAGGGGGCTGGTGCACATCCACAGTGGCACAGAACCGAGCCGCCTGCATTTCCTATGCTGCAAACCGCTGTGCCACCAAAGAAGCAAAAAGAAGTCATGTGTTCATTAAAGGTACAGGTCCAAATGTCAAAAGTCGAAATGTCTTGTTTTACTGGATGGAGGGATATTCTTTTAAAACACGTACCCACTAGCACGACGCCTATTCCCCTTTGACCAAGTAGTACTAATTTATTTTTCGTTTAGAATAATGCATATAAACTTCATATGATATTCAACGACAGTGCTGAGAATTTCTCCAGCTCTGTGTATTACAAAATGCAACGAAGCAGGAAAAGGTTTCATTTAAATTGGTAAGATTTATATTCTTTTTTATGAAGAAGAAAGTTAATTTTGGGCCTTCATATTACTGTTTTTCATAACTTCTTGTTTAACATTACAAAAATTAGCTGGAAAGAAACTGGTCCTTTAAGCATCCTGTCATCTCAAATATATTCACCTTTGATTCAAAATATTTCCAGTTAGCTAAAATTAGGTCATGCCAAACTTTCCAAATTATTGAGCTTAAGAATGTGACTTCTGACATCTCCATGGGTGTGTAGAAATGAAGAATAACCTTCAACAAAAATTTTAGTTACATTTATTCAGAAAAAAACCTCCCACATTTACTGTAGTTCCCAACGCTTTTCGCAAAATAATTGCCTTTTGAGAGCAATGTTCAGGGAGTATGTGAGTCGTTTTCCAGGCAATCACCCACTCCTTTCTTTAGTGGGTGGGAGTCTTAGCAAGTAAAGTAAAAACACCGCTTTTTCTTGTTGTTGCAAAGGCTGGACTCTGAACATCAAGGCCCAGCGTAGCAGAGAATTGTCAGTGAAGAGTGAGACGCCAGAAAGCATTCTGTGGCCCTTCGCTCGGTGACTTCCTACCACTCTGGTTTACTGATGTTGCATATGCTCTAGGTGGCCGCCTGCACAACTTTCCACTGCGTGGAATTCCATCTGTTTAATCAAATCGAAACAAAAGGTAGTGTCAAGGTCCTGTACCTTAACAGATTTCCTTCCTGATACAATATCTCTTTAACCCATTGCATCATTCAGAAGAATAAATACCCCAGTTCGGCACACAGGAAGTATAATAAAAAAGGAAATTGAGAATATTAAGATATATTCATGTATGTATCACACACATGCACACATACAAATATGTCACATATTACATATATATTATATAAGTAATAGAAACATGTATAATGACATTTACCTGGTATATTTGAAATTATAAAACTTGTCAACAAGTATTTAAATTTATTTCTTATTTTTAAAAGAAAGTAATAAATCATGGAATAGTTCTACATTTTTGGAAGAATTACACAACAGAAAAATATATATTAGGGTTCTAAATTCACTTATAACACACTTACATGAATAAGGAAAATAAACTGCCTTATTCCTATCCAGCTAATCTCATTTTGCTAGAGTGGAGAAATTTTTAATACATCAGTGAATAATAATTGTCTACATAGTATCTTTTGGTTTACATTGAAATCTACTTACTTATGGTAGAATAGTGTCAATCAATCCTGGTTCTAATGGTTCTGCTGGGTGATCTAGTGCTTTGGTGGTAGAGGCTCACATCTTCAGATTACATCTTCTTCCCCTTCAGGGTTCTATGTGTGATGGCTTTTCCTGTGTTCTTGTGGCCTGATGACAAGGAGACATGGCATCCCCACCTATGCACTGCCATGTATCTTCAGGGATCTGGCCGCCTTGCTTTGGCTCCGAGGACATTACTGGTGCCTCTCCAGAGATTTGAAGCTGGTGTAACCAGCTTGTGCTCTCTTAGGCATGTGGGATCCCATAGTTTCTTCCTGGTAACTTGGTCCATGAAGGTTGGGGACATCTTCGCTTCGGGGCCATTTTACACTTGCCTGGGAATTTCGGCCATGTTGGACAGCCAACACCATCAACTTCCTTCTACAGTCTCCCTCTTTCAGACAGCCTCTTCTGAACACTGACACCACTAAGAGGCAAGGGCAACTCACCAGGACCATCTCAGACTCTGTCCAGCTGCTTGCTATCTCAACATGCACTGCAAGCCAGATTTCGTCAACTGCCGCTCATAGGAGTGGGGATGCTCATTAACCTAGCTTATCTTTGCTCTCTGCAACATCAGCCAGGTAAGGAGGCAAGATTCCAGTTTCTCCTCACTTGCGCCTCTTCTTCTACTCTCATTCACCCATGACTTCTCCCACGATCCTTTAACTTTCTTATCAATCCTCTTTACCTTACACTGAACCTCATGGATAAGTCTAAGCTTTTCCTATGACAAAGTATTACAAAAATTGTTTTATTTAAAAAGTACGGTTTATTGTATCAACCAAAATTAGGTCTTATTATGATTCTGGTTTTCAGACAGTGAACTATGAATTGTTCACTTGTTCTCCTGCACCAGAAGTCCTAGTCTTCCCCCACCTCAAGTGCCAAACAAGAAAATGTAGTCATTCATTTCCAAAGACCTATCCCCTTCCTCATGTGAATGAGTCAATCTCAAGGACATTTTATGCTAGTAAGTCAACAAAGGCATCACATTTTACCCTAATACTTAGAAAGCCTTAAAACTGGAGAGGTTTGTTTTGCTTTGTGTTTACATGAGAGCACTAGGAGATGGTCTTGAAAACTTAGCATATGACGGCACTATTGTTTTCTTTTTTTATTGGAGTGTTGTCCCAGTTCATTTCCTGTTTGGGTATCCTAAAATAGCCTTATGACCTAGATTAAACACCACCCACTCTACTTTGCCAGAATTTCTTGAAATTAAGACTTCAGAAAATTTGACATGACACACTTCAATTGAGAGATGATCTCAGACTTTGACATGGAAATAAAAATTTGAATTTATTCTTTCAACCTCAATACAATTCTTTTGGTGAATCCCCACGACTCTGTAAATAATTTCCTTGTTAAAAATAAGAAACCTCCAACATGATCAAAACAAAAGTATCAATTGATTGTTTATGCAAACTTCAAAACCAGAAAAATTTTGAAGAGTTCCATGAATTCTCTGGAATTACACACCATGCTTTGTATCTATATTCCTATGGGGAAAATATCCATAGTTTTCATCAACTTATCAAACTTGAGAGTTTAAATTCCAAACAAATTTGTTTACTTTTGTGGTCTATTCCTAATAATATTGAGTAACCCAGTTATCTGAGAGAAATTGAGAATATAAATGACAAATTCCACTTTGCAATAAAATTAGTGGGTTAAAAAGATTTTTATTATGGAAAAATTATTAACCTAAGAAAGGTAAATACCAACATAACTATCTAAGTTTACCTTCACAAAAAATGTAAAAAAAAAAAATGAAATTCTCATTTTTCCCCTGCTCCTTATCACTGAGTAGGAAGAGTCTGTATTCCTGAATATAGCACACCATGCTCTTTACAAGTAGACCCTGCCCAGCTTTTCTGGATGTCTGTCCCTTTATTTTCAGTCTATATTACAATCAAACCTAACTTCCTCATGCATTTTCTAGCCTCCGTGCATTTGCACATGCTGCTCTTTCTGTACAAAATCTCTTCAGGCAAATTTCTTTCCATCCTTCAAAGTCTTTTTCTCTTCCCTTTCCACACCCCCTGTCCTTGCAGTTAGCAGACTGAGTTGCAATTATTTACCTATGTGTCCTGATCCACTATTAAGAGTGAATAGTTGGATAGCTGACACAGTATCATAGTCATTTCTGGGAATGAACAGAGTACCTGTAATAGGGGAGAAACTTAACAAACAGTGATAGGATTAACAAACAAGATTTGAGAGTCAGTAAAGGACATAACGGAGTGGTACGTGGCTCGGTATCTAGGAAGGTGTAAGAATTCACCATTATTTTTTATGAAACTACCTACAATGACACTTCATTGTCCTGGCAAGAATATCCACTGATCAGCTGAGAATAGGGGGAAAATATGGCAAGAAAAGTACCTGTCCCATAGGAGCCTTGGATTCTACCTGCACTCCTGGAAGCCTTCCTACCTTAACCAGTACTACCATCTTCCTTTACTAGGCCCACGACCTGGATGACTTCAGTCAAGTCGGGCACCTCTAGGTGTACTCTGACTACCACTGGTATAGAGATGCAGGTCGCAGTTCGTAGTTTGCAAAGCAGTTACGTCATCTATAGCACTTCACTTGATCTTAATGAACTCAGTTTTCTCAGGTCAGTCCATGTGAAAAGAATAGTAGCAGCTTAGCCTAAGGCAGATGGATGAGCCCAGTTTGGATCAAGGACTTTTAACTGCATATGCACTGTAGAAAGTGAAGACAGCTGACGGCACTCTCAGTACAACCAAGCATTAACAGAGTATATTATTGCTTTAAGAGTAAATAGCAGTATAAAAATACACAAAATGTTACAAAATAAAATATAAATGTATCCTTTCCTACTGTCACCCCAAGATCCCATTTCTGTTCTCTTAATCACCTCAAATAATTTACTGTATCTCTCCTGAAGTATTTTCAATGGACAGATATATGTGTATGTAAAAGGAGAATGGGAAAGTCCTTGTCACCTTGACAAGATACATATGAGCACAAAATGCTCAACTTCATTGTAAACCTTAAAGTTCGCGCTTATACATACCAATAAAATGAGAAAAAATATTATGGATGTAAGCATATTCAACAAAAAATACGTTAACATCATACTTGTTGTATGTGTGTATATCTATACAAATATACATTAAATAATTCTATATAAGACTTAATATGCAATGTGTATGCACTATATGTGTGCATGCGTGGGTATGCATGTGTGTGTATATGGTCATCCTCTGTCACCTCTGGGAGCCTGGTCTTGGACTGACTACAGATACCATAATGGTGGATGCTCAAGACCTTTATATGCAGTGGTAGACCATTTGCATAAAACTTATGTGTATCTTCTCATTCACTTAAACGATCTCTAAGTTATAATACCTAATGCAATGTACATGTGTAAATATAGCTATACTGAATTGTGGAGGGCATAATGACAAGAAAAAACACGTACATGTTGAGTACAGATCCAATATTTTTTTCCCATTTTATTGATATGTATACGTGCAAAATTTAAGGTTTACAATGGAGTTGAGCATTTTGTGCACATATGTATCCCACCAAGGACACATGGGCTTTCCCACTCTCTTTCTGTCCCTCCTCCCATCTTCCCCTCCCTTCCCTCTCCCCTACCCTACCACTCTATTTCACTTTGTTTTTCGCTTTAAGTTCCATAATAGTTGTGATCTGGGACTCTCATATCAGAGAGACCATTCGATGTTTCACCTTCTGCTTCTGACTTACTTCACTAAGCATGATGCTCTCAAGCTTCTTCCATTTGCCTGCAAAGGCCTCCACGCTGTCCAGATCCAATATTTAAAAAAAATATTTTTAATACATGATTGGTGAATTTCTTGACACAGAACCCCTGAATGCAGTAGGCCAACTGTGTACATATGTGTACAATCAACCATGGAGCTAGCATTGTACTTGATACTAAGGGAAAGGGTTAGGAGTACAGGCTGTGACTATGTAAAAGAAACAAAAATTTCTGCACAGATAGTAGCTTTGATTCTGACTATTTCAAAGCTAGTAATGTGAGTCAGGTTCTAGGCGTACTGTTGCTGTTTACAGAGTGCTAGATTTCCAGCTAGGTCCGGCCCATTGGTCAGAGTCTTCTGCCCTAGGAAGCTCAGCATTTCAAGTCCCTCAAAATTGACTCTCAAGTGTTGCTTTGTTACAATGGCAACTTCTGTGGCTTTTTGACCTCCAAGACTGACCTGTTGTTTTCTTCGAAATGTGTTCCCTGGGGTGCTCAATAGTTATCTAGGGAAGTGGCTCCCTGACCCTGCCCTCCTCCCAGTCAGGAACTGGAGGGTGAAGATAATGTTTCAAATAACTTTTTGTTCCAGCACAGATCCCACACTTCAGTGTGCATTTGTTGAGCAGATCTGATACTGTAACTGGTACTAAACACATTTACCTGCAAAGTTTCTGTTGGCCCATGTGGAGAGGTAGATGCACTTCGGTGCAGGAACCTCCTCTCTTCTAGACAATACTTGGAAGTGCAACATTGATCTTCATGCTTCTAGTTTCCTCTTTGACTCTCAATGTGCTTTAGAATTGTAGAAGTAAAGCAAGCCATTTGGTGATGTCTATGCTTGACATCTGAGGTCCCTGGGGTGGAAATGAAAGCAGTTGTTTCATGTATGAAACATTCACGTGAGGTCTGAATAATTATTGCTTTGATGAAAAGAAATAACCTACAGTCTCCAGGGAAACATGGCATCAAAAAAGAGAACAAAATAATGATTCAAAAGTAGCAACCTGTACTGAGTCTTAGTTTTGTTATGGAGTCTCTTGTTAGGACTATCAACTCCTCCACCTCCTCACCTACAGCATGTAGAAGAGAAGCCTAAGTCGACACACACTAGTTGGCATCGACAATCTGAAATTCCAGGTAGAAAAATCAATACACTTGTCTTGTGTGTCTATGCAGACATAACACTTTCTAATATAAAGTTTTCCACAAGAGGAATGGGTCACTTTGTAAGGTGATGAATTTCCTGGGAAGGGAAACAGTTGAACCAACCTGGAGAGAAGAATGGTCTTATGTGGCTCCCACAATTTTTACTTCTCTTACCAATAAATTCTGTGACTAGCTGACTTCTAAGGTAGCACCGTCATATGGAGCTTTATACAGTGAGGGATATATTTCATGTCACTCTGCTAAAATGGCAGCAACTCACAATGGGTGTCTACTGAGCACGAGTATGAGTGGGGAACTAGCCTACAAGTTTAGTTTAATTCTAACTAATCTACATTTAAATAGCCACATGTGGATGTCTCTGGTCACAAGTTCTATGTTTTCTAGCTCCCACCATCATATATCCCATTGTGATCTCATATTCTATTCCTAGACACTGTGTACCTGTGACACACTTCTGCTTTAGAGGAAGTTACCTTCTGAAAGAGAACTGGAACTCATGTCAAAATATCAAATTTGAACAAAAAGAAAGAATAAATAGCAAATGAACTACATCAAATTAGAATGTATATACAGACAGGGAGTCTATTGTATAGCCACATTAGAAAACTAGTCTTTCTAGGAAGCATAAGGGTGTGGCTATCAGCTGAGTATAGTGAAGTGTGCCTATGATCCCTGAGAAGGACTAAAAGTTCTAGGCCACCCTGAGTGATTTAATGAAATCTTGTCTCAAAATAAAAAAATAAAAACATCTGAGAATATATCTCAGTGGTAGATTGTCCCTTGGTTCAGTTTCCAGTACCCCCCCCCCACACACACACACACACACACAGAGGCATGACCACCAGCTCCAGGCCTAGCCTTGCTAGGGGCAGAAGGGACAAGTCTAACTGTTAGGCTCCCACTGACATGCTGTGGTAATGCCCAGAGAATTTCTCCCTCAGGATTTAATGGGCTGCTAGTGTTTCTCCTCTAAGGGTAGAGTGGTGGAGCTTTAGGATGATGTGATAAAGCAACCTCATACTTCAGGTTACTTTGCCAAAAGAGGAAGTTGTTCAAATTCAACTTAACATTTCCGGTCAGGCAGAGGCCTCAAAGCTTATATAATTGAGTTTCTCATCTATTATTGCAGCAGAGAAAGCTGGATCCTAGAAAAGACTAGTGACTTGTTAGGTCATGTGCTATTGTTTTTAATAGTAGAATATTTCATCTGTGTAAAACAAATACGTAGGGCTGAGGATGTAGCTCAGTGGGACAGCGCTTGCCTGGCACGCTCAAGGCCCTGGGTTCAATCCCCAGTACCAAAACGAAGCCCCCCCCTCAAAAAAAAAAACAAATATGTAGTAAATAACGAAAAGCTATTCACCCCCAAAATGTGACATTTTCCTTAAAAACCACAGTAAAAATGTGACATTTTCCTTAAGAACCACAGCAAAAATAGTATTTCCAAAGAGCTTATTAAAGTAGAAGGACAGTCAAGGATGTCGCCAGCCAGCTTTTCCTGCAGAAGGTATCAGGGTCTCATGTTTCTTAAGAGACCTTTACCGGAAGTCCGGTTTGAGGACCTGGCTGCAGTACTGTTGGTGCTTACCTCCGCAAAGATATCATTTCTTCCGACTTGGTCCAGAGAGCGACATAACATAACCATTGCTCCCAGGCCATATTCTCTCCAAAAGAACCTCTTGATAGCAGTTTCTAAGAAGCAAGTCTTCCCCCTGCATTTTGTTAAATGTCCTGTAAGTCTCCCTGAGAGAGGCAGAATCTAAACAAACAAGTCCTATTTTCAATTTGTCTTTTTGAAAACCATACTTCACCCACATGAAACTAGCAATCATGCTTCAAACGATGAAGGCTTCTAGGTACTTTCTGAGTTTGTTCTGACTTATGTCTTATTCAGATATTTATTCTCGATTAAAAAATAAAATAAAGCAGAGAAATAAATGTAATATAGAAATCTAAACTGATTCTTCTCACATTCCTCATTTTCTCCTTTACCACATAAAACTCACTATTTTTCCTCAAAATGGGCATAAAATTCAGGTAAGTAATACATTTGGGAAGTGTGTGTGTGTGAGAGAGAGAGAGAGAGAGAGAGAGAGAAAGAGAGAGACACAGAAGCATTTAGACTTCAGAAGTTCAGCAATTTAATAACTGTCACTGTCATGTCAAATATTATACTCGATAAAAAATTTCTTCTTATACTTACACGTAGATTTACATGAATTTACTTGCTCATTGAACAAGGAACACATCTCAGGGAACAGCTGCAAGATGGCTTGTTTTCTGCTGGGAGTGTACTTACTCACCAGAGACATTCAAAAATAACCTCAACTGAAAAACAGCCTCTGGGGGGAGGAGTGCACCAGATACTCTATCTGCAGTTTTTGTAAATCTTGCCCAACACACCAATTCCCCACGATGAATGTAATGATTATGTATTACAAATGTACACTACTTAAATCTTTAAAAATCCACAAGTCAAGAATTGGAGGTATAAGGCTGTATTGACTGAAAGAAGGAAGCCTGGATAACTGGTGGCGGGGTGAACTGGAGCACTGACTTTCATTCCTCCCTGTCCAGTTTATACTACTCTGGAATCTGAAATTAATTGAATTGATTTAAATTATTCTCAGGTCATATAACTAATTCTTAATAATTTTATTTGTTTTAGTAATTAGGATTTACATTCTAAAGCATTCTAAGGCTTCTACATCCTGGTTTCAGTCTACTGATTATCTTCTCTTATCCTTTTCACCACAGCTGCTCACTGAAAACTATAATTGATTTTCCGCTGGGATCACTTTGGAGTAAATGCCACCTTGTAAGTCGGGCAGACAACCATTAATACTTTCTTCTCATCCTCGTATTAAACTAATGTGTGTGTGTGTGTGTGTGTGTGTGTGTGTGTGTGTGTGCATTATTTTGTAGTGTTGGGTATTGAACCCTGGGCCTTTACACTAAACTATATTTCCAGGCTGTTTTTTAATATTTAATTTTGAGACAGGGTCTCACTAAGTTACTAAAATGCTCAAACTAGATTTGAACTTGCAATCCTTCTGCTTCAGTCCGCTGGAGTGCTGAGATTACAGGCTTGTGCCACCATGCCTATCCAGTTCACTGGCCTGTGCGGCCATGCTCAGCTCATGGGCCTGTGCCACCATGCCCACCCACCTCACTAGAGTGTGCCGCCATGCTCAGCTTAAGCTCTGCCTTCGGTTTACTTTTCACCCACCTCCACGCTCCGTTCCTCCTTCGGGCTTTTCTCCTTCCTATACTTTACTTGCTCCCCATATTCACTCCTCATGGCTGCAGCTGTTTACAGCCTCCACGCACCCAACTCTCTACCTCCTTCTAGCTCTTCAGGACAATTGCTCCGGCAGGAACTTGCAGGTACCTCTCTTTGATATCCTCACCATCTAATCTCTTCCAAGACTGTGTTCTATCACTTGTCTATTTTGAGAGTCAGTTCATGTTATTTTATTTTGTTTTTGTACTACTTTTGTGGAAAAAGCTTTAGAGCTGGGACACGAGGGTAGAGCGAGACTTCACAGACTCCTCACTCTTGCCCAAATGATGGTGGAGGATGGTTGAGTGATTTCTCCAAAGTCTCACAAGATTAGAAGCTACATCTCTAAGATCAGGTTATTTTCACCATATTACACTGCCTTTTAGATTCATATCTCTTTCAGACTAAAAACTGAAAAAAATAATAACATTAGATATATTAAGGAAATGCATACCTGTGCTAGAATGCTGCTTGTGTTTCTACTAGTAAAAACTGTGACTAGTAGCATTTTTGATTACTTATTGCAAGGAGGAGATGCACTAACTGTGTTATAAGCACTCCTTATTTGGAGGCAGAGACCTCTGGGCAGCGTTCCCTAGCCTTCTCAGCAGCCAAATGCACCCACAACGCTTACACAGGCCAACAGATGGGACAAAGAAGTAATGTGCCAGCTTCCAGGTCTAGCCCATAACAGCCCACTTTGCAAATCTTCATGCCCTCTGCTCCTGTTCTGCTGGCTGGATGCTGGGCTCCAAGGTGACCTATGGAGCTCAAGGTGAAGATGGTGGAGTCATAGATCAGAATGAGCTATGTCTCAAAAATGTACCCTGGGGGACAGCATCCTGAGTATTAAGAGGGCCTGCTCTGAACACTAATGGGAGCAATAAATTAACTACTAGATCATTGGTTAGACTATTGAGATTTTTTCTGCCCTTACTCAAGCTGATATGTATTCATTAACTGATGCACTACTCATAGCTACTTAATTCTTATAAAGCCCTCAGTAAATTGATACTGTCCTCATTTTACATATAAAAAGAAAAAAATGAAAGTGGTCATTTTTTGCATGAGGTACACCTAAGATTTGAATCCAAGTTTGCCAAACTCCAAATACCATATTTTTTCATTCCCCTCTCTTCTCCTTTTCCCATTTTCTTTCTTCTGCCTTCTCTCTTCTCTTCTCTCCTCTTCTTTTTCTCTGCTTCCTTTTTTCTTTCTTTTGTTTCTCCCTCTCTTTCTTCCTTCCTCCTCCCATTTTCTGTTTTTAGTCTCTTTTTATTTCTCCCTCTTTCTTCATTTCTCTATCCCCCTTTCCTTTTTGTCTTCCTCTCTCCTTTATTCTTTTTTCTTTACACCGTCTTTCTTTTCTCACCTTCATTCCTTTCTCCTTTCCATCCTCCCTTCCTCCCTCCCTCTCACCTCTTCTTACTCCCTTCTTTCCCTTTTCCTTCCTCCCAAAGTTTCCTGTGATGAACTTGAAGGACTTAAATTTGTATCCTATTATGCACCCAAGCAAAAACCACACCAATTCTGCTCACCACCAACAGATGGCAGTAGGAGCCATCTGTAGACTGTGACTTTAAATTTATAAACAAATGGATTTAGGAATACCTTGAAGTAAACATAACTTGTGTGTGCATAGAGAAAATTCTGAGTGCTGCTTTTCTCTAGTAAGGGATAATACTATTTTCTTAAGAAATATCGTTGCCAAGTTATTGAAACTGCTAGTACTCCTATAGTCCTCTTCTTTCAAAATGAAGAAATCGATCTAGAATCATTTGCTAATGAGCAAATTCCCTTTATACTATGATGCCGGAACATAACAACAACTGGACTCCTGCGAAGAACTAATAAGCTTGCCCTCCTCGTCCTAGGGGAGACTGAGTAGGCAGTAGAGGACACTATAAACTATGCTTTGTGATTACTCTCAACAACAGGTAAGCCCCGCTATCCTAAGCCCAAATTTTGATTGCCTTTTTTACTTTGTTTCTCTATGTGTTAACAATTTCCAGCAATAGATACATGAAACTGTACAATTAAAATGATGTTGAGAAAAATCACCCACATGGACATTCCAAACCAAATAAGCTATCAAGGGAATGTTGTAAAGACTGGCACAGTAGAGTGGAATGGCCAAAGAAACAGGCTTTGAATCATGACATACATGATTTACATCATGATTTACAGCCTTACTCTGCCACTCGCCCACAGTGAAAGTGACCTAGCTTTCCTGAAACTCAGGAAAAGAGGAGGTAATAATACATTTATGCCTCAGGGCTTGTGAACAAAGCCAGCTTGAGCTGGAGGATCTGGGAATGAAAGGTTGAGGATGGTGAGGGTGATGTACATCGGGTGACATTAGAACGGTTTACATTGGGAAGAATACTGAAGAGCAATTATTTACTTTCACTTACACATTCACCTAGGTAGTTTCTGCTGTGCATGCTGTTTGAATTTACTAGATGGTCATCCATTCCTTAAAACAGAAGCCATGTCTTCTTTTCAATTTCCGGCATCCTGGTTTGTGGGCACACAAAAAGTATAAGTTCGCCAATGCTTTCTGAATAAGGAATCATTATATCCCTCTGGTCATAGTTGTCATCCTTCAGATTAGATTTTCACAGAGCAATTTCATAGCATCTAAGATGGCATCAAAGAAGAGAGAAAGAAGATCTAGCAGGATGGCTACTCAGCATTCTCTTGAATATGTGGCCACTCACTACAGATAACTGAATTTATTAACAATTCTTCTTAGGAGACATGTTTCAAGGGCTCAATAGTCACATGTGATAATGGTGCAAGAACAGAATATCCCATAATCCATAAGTGCTCTCCTGGAGGTTGCTGCTCTAGAACTATGCAACAAAACAAAACAAAACAAAACAAAAAGCCCTGATAAAACAGGGAATGAGAACTTTAAAAACGTGGACTTCCAGTCAAACGCTTCCTCCATATCAGATATGTAAAAACAATCAAATACCAGCAATGTGCCAAATCAATCACTACCATTTTTTAAGCAGGCAATTGTTCAAGACATTCCACACATTTTCACATTATGTACCCAATTCTCACACATTAAAAGTCAAATATTATTAATTATTAAGGTTATTCCTGATAAATAATAATAATTACAGTCATTTTTACTAAAATAACAATTACTGTCCTGCTTTTTAGAAATGAGAAAACAGAAGCTCAGAGAGGTTGGACAGCTTGCCTCACTGCAGAGGTTTTGGTTCAGCATTTATCTGGTGTAAGCGTCTCTGTGCTTACCCACCATCTCCTCCTGCCCCACCCACTGTCAAACCTCAGTAAGGCACAGGATAGAAGATTCCATATATAAAACACTCAACGTCTTCAATGTTTTAAAATCTAGTATGGAAAATAAATTAGATGTAAATGTACCTAACCTAATTACAGAACCCACGTTATGAAAGAATAATGATAGACATGGTAAGAAAAATGGAGTGGGCTAGAGGGGGAAACCAAGTAAGAGGCATTGTCCTATAGCATAATCCAGGTATGGTACAGGAATGGAATAGCAGAGATGGTGAGAGTGAACAAAGTTGCAAAGACAAAAACTGCTTTTCCTCAGAACCTAATGGGCTTGAGAAGAACAGCGACACGGTTACCTGAGATGGCCTTTCTACCCGCAGTCAGCCTCACCTCCCTCTATCCATGGCTTGGTGAGTCTTCTCACAATACAGATGGCCTGCAGCCAGAGGGATACAGCAGATGTGCCCTTCCAGGCTGGGTCGCAGGGGATTGCAGCTTCCACCTGCCCTTGGATTGCTCACTCTTGAGAAGTCGGTTCCACATTTTGAAGTCACTCAAACAATCCTGTAGGGAGATTGTGGTTGCTTATAGTGGGGTGTTCCCCAAAAGTCTCATGTACCTATGGATACTGTATAGTATCCTGAAACTGTAAGTTAAAAAAAATTTTCCTCCCTAAAGTTGTGGATGCTGGGTATGGAATCACAGCGACACGTGTTCACAAGAAGATGAACCTGTGAGGCATATGAGTGGATATTTGGGGTTCTGGTTCTTTTTTTGCCACTGAATTTTGGTTGATTTACTACATAGTA